>OZ012738.1:651675006-652166028 GCA_963859935.3 Lathyrus sativus | reverse complement strand
ACCTAAGTTTTTATGTCAATTGTTCTAACACTATATGGTCATTTGTTCTTCAAGGTAAACATCTTCCCGATAGTACTGATGAAAGATCAAGCATCTGAAGAAAATGATTCAGATGATGTGTATACTATTTGTCGTGATCATGAAGAGGGGATATGAGAAAACTAGTGAGTAAATGTTTTATATCCCTTTGAAATTTATAATTAATCATTTTACTCTTAT
The DNA here is from genome assembly GCA_963859935.3 of Lathyrus sativus. Taxonomy (NCBI): domain Eukaryota; kingdom Viridiplantae; phylum Streptophyta; class Magnoliopsida; order Fabales; family Fabaceae; genus Lathyrus; species Lathyrus sativus. The sequence goes on along the minus strand of OZ012738.1, from coordinate 652,165,809 downwards.
TTAATCATTGTACTATTTAAGTTGTTGATTGACCTAATTAGTTTCAAATTTTGTTCAAACTATAGGTGCTTAAGGACTAGTGACAAATCCTATTGGACAACCTAAAAAAATTTCCATTTTGGTTATTGTTTTTGTTTCATAATTATTTGTTTTAGTTTTGAAAATGGTTTTGTAATTGGTTTAGTAATACAGGTTCTAAAAAATATGGTTCTATAATCTTATAATTGGTTCTAAAACTATGGTTCTATATTCAGAAATATGGTTCTGTAATAACATTGAGATATTATCTCGGTTCCACAAAACACCGAGTTTTATTATTGCACGCGCCATCATGTTCTGAAAATTATAAAAACGCTGATGTTGGGAATCGAATCCACGACCTTTTAATTTCTAACATCGGTTTTAAAAACACCGAGGTGAAAAATGATTGCTTTTCATGTCGCTCTTTGTTACTTCGCCTGTATGGCCGAGATTAAATGCATTTCGCGATTGATGTTTGATGTGTTATTTGTAATAGTGACATCCACTTTTCTAAGTTATGTGGGACATACAACTCACACTTGTTTCTCAATAATCTTTCCTTCAAGTGCGAGTTCATCAACTATGCTCCCCTTTAAACGAAAACTTTTTCATCCACGTACTTGTACCACACCATTGGAAGACACCCTTATCTTATTATGGACACTTCAACTAGACACGTCGTTTGACCGTCATGTCAATAAGACTTTCGACACAAGGATTTTGTGAGGGTGTGCAATTTTCTCTTTAAAAATTGTAATTGTATGAGAGTTTGTAATTTTATCCTTGTAAAAATCACAAATTAAATTATGATTTTTGTGAGTTTTATTCTAAAATTTGTACTTTTTTATTTTATTTTTATGCTTCCACATATTTAGAAAAACTTTTAATTTTTTAATTTTTCCAATATTTTATTCGCAAAAGAAAATTAGTTAGGTTTGTAATAATGACCAATTTATATAAACTAGTGATGACCATTAGAGAGATAGGCACCACTTAGTTTTGTAATCATGACCCATTTATATAAACTAGTGATGACCATTAGAGAGAATGACACCACTTTTCTAAGCAAAACCACAAGCCATTATCTCTGAGCCTCGTCTTTCTTTATTTTGAATTTAGTACTTTACTTTCTTTTTCTTTAAGATATTCTCCTCATGTGACCTTTAAGAAATTCTCTTCCTTATTTTATTCATGAATAGATATAATAGATAGTGTATTACTGTATTAGATAATTGAATTCCGCACTATAAGTTATATACATTATCTTAGAACAATTATTTATATCTTTTCTCTTTCTTTATTCCTTGAATTAGCTCCACTCATATGTAATTATTTTGTTGGAGAAAAAAGCACTATCACAACTTTTCAAAGTTCATTTTAAGTGGATGACACTTACCTAAAATGAAATAAAAAATTAAATCAAATACAAAAGATGACACTTTGTTTGGCAAGTTGGGAACATGAAACATTTCTGTTTCCTTCTAGCAGGCAGAGGAGCAAATAAGAATACATATGGTAACATAAAAAATGTAGTATAAGCAATACTATGTTGGATATTGAGAGACAATAAGAGACTCAACTTATCTATATATATGATAAGTTATCAGAACATTTAAAAGGTATATAATATGAATTTTAAGACATAAACTCTATATTAATAGATAACAACGTTCACGTTATCGAGATAAGTATCGCATATTTATAAATATTTAATTTTATATTCAATTTTAAAAATAATATATATGTTTATTAAAGATAACATTTTCCACTAAGATATATATATATTCTCCCACTTACATTTTTCTTCTAAGACAAGGAGGCATTGGCCTAACAAGAAAAAATATATTGAAGTAGTATTGAAATGATTATGAAGTCAAAGAACTATTTAGTTTGAAAATGGAATTGAAGTAGCAAAAATATGGATCATGTGAATGAGAATGGAATGTGATTCAGCAAAATCCACCATATATCAGAAATAGTAAGTGATTTGATGTGGTTGGATCTAAGTGTTCCAAATCTACTTATAGGAATCTCATCATATCTTTGTCCCCAATTTGCTTTCTCAGACACAAAATTAAAATCAATGATAGCTCAAACTCTGTCACCTTTCACTCTAGCAACTAGAAAATGCTTTGGTGATTTACTTTCTTTCTAACTTTAAAGAATCATTTGGTGTGAGTTCGAATATAGAATTTTTTTTTCAAATAATTAAGTTTTCAACACTTAATATTAAGAATTTTTTTTAAAATAACAATATTATATAATTTAATTACCAAATAAAACAAACTTTCAAAAAAATTATCAAAATGACAAACTTTGAAACTCATCCAGCAAGCATTCGCCAAATGGTTTGGCAAATTAGTTAAAATGTTGTTTCAAGGCATTCGCCAAATGGAATGGCGAATTAGGCCATTTGAGAATTGGTGAATGTGTTGTCGCCACATGAATTGGCGAATGTGGCTAATTTTTAGATTTTAACTAATTCGCCAAACCATTTGGCGAATGCTGGATGAGTTTCAAAGTTTGTCATTTTGATAATTTTTTTTAAAAACTTATTTTATTTGATAATTAAATTATATAACATTGCTACTTTAAAAAAAATTTTAATATTAATATATCTGTCTCTTCAGCATATATATTTTTTAATATATCCATGTTTAAAAAAAATGAAAATTTAGAATCTATGGGCGCCCTCTTATATCTAAATAAAGGTTATCAATTGAATTTGAACTCTAAATATTTTTAAACTTTTTTATGAAATATGTGAATGCTTACTTAATTAGTATAACATACAATCCAATAACTTATTTAAAAATTTATTATTATTATTATTATTTCTAATTATGAAAACAACATTTTTTGTGATCTCATTCTTGAAACTATAGTGCACTGGATAATTGAATTACGCACTATAAATGAAATATATTATCTTGAGCAATTGTACACCCTTACAACTTTATTTAAACATCTTCTCTCTTACTTTATTCTGAATCAGCTCCACTCATCTCCAATTATTATGTTGAAGAAGTAATGCACTGCCATAACTTTCTAAAGATCATTTTGAGTTAAAGACACTTGCTCAAAAAAAAAATTCTTAATTAAATGAAATATAATATTATATGACACTTTTTTTAAAGTTGAGAACATGAACCATGTTTGTTTCCTTCGTGCAGGCAGTGGAGCAAATAAGAACACATATGCAACATAAAATATAAAATGTAATCTAAACTACACTATGTAGGGTATTGAGAGACAATAAAAGACTCAGCTTATCAATTTATATATATTTATATATAATAAATTTACGGAACACTTGATAGGTAACTATACATATCAAATAAATTTCCATATAATTGAGCAAGTCAAATTTTTTTAATTAAAAAAAAACAGTAAAAGATATGCACGAGGTATATAATTATCGTCATTATACATATAATTTGTCTTGACACAATACAATGTTACATATGCACAACAAAATTTATTTCAATAAACATGTTGAAAATTTTAAAAATGTGTAGTTTAAATTTTGATGAGAATTTTAAATAAATAAATAAATTTTATTTTAACATTGATATCATTTGTTACACTCTATTTTCCGATTTGCAAAATAATGCAATAATTTAAATATATTTTTATTTAATGGTGTCACACATTCTCAAATAAAACATCCGCTCACATCGGAAAATAAAAACATTTAACAATACTTTTTCGATTTTCACCGCGATAGGAAATGACGACTTCATTGGGGAACATTGTTCAGTGGGTTGAGCCTAACTTGTTATATTTGTGTTGCTATTATGTTTGCCATCGCTTGGATTTTTTCTGTTTTTCAGGTTAATTTATGTGTGTAAGATAAGTTCTAACCCGGAGTTGAGTGCATATTGAGATATGATTGTGGTATGATCAAAAGTTAGACATAGTCTTCATCAAATTAAATTATTTAATTAAAATAATAGTTGCGAAAAACAACTCAACAAACATCTAAATAAAGAAAATAATGTCTCATCCCCTATGTTATAATATTATAACGACACGAAGGGTACAAACAAAACGGAAAATAACGAAGAAGACAATAACCGTCATTCATCCACACAACAACACTACATGCTACCTGAATCTGAAATGTGGGTGTAAAAGCCACAGACAACAAAAAGAAGGGGGGTGAGAATAATCCTTACAAATGTTAGCGGTGAAAGTAAACAGCAGGACAACTATAAAAATTCACAGATCATTCTCACACAACAACAATACAATTTATAATGCAATGCTAAATGCAACAACTTCTCCTCAAATATGCATATGGTACTAAGTTTTAGGCATCAAAGGCGTGTTATTGATTTATCCCTATCTCTGGTTCCTCTCTAAACCGTGTCCTTTCTGGACATAAAATTGTCATGACTCGTCTCTGAACCTGACCTCACTGGGTCAAAGTTCTACCTAACTCCAATATATATGTATGCATGATCATGGTAGAAAACAACAATAAAACTCAAACAACCATCACAATCATTCTCCAATTCTCATAGTTAAAACAATTTTCACTCTTGAACCATAAGTTCGTCAATTATCAGGTCACATTGTAATTCCTCTAAATTACTCATCTAAAAAACATTCATATAATTAATTTTAACAATTATATTATAACTCAAAAATCATCAACGATTGGGTAAAGGTGTATTATTACTCATCAGCTCGAAAATTCACCAACATGCTCAAAACATCTCAACAGAGTATTTTATCATTTTATGTTATACTCATAGCTCACCAAATGTTATAATAATTTATGTATATAACTCAACAGACTTCTCAGAGAACTCTAAACAGCACAACAACAACTCCTAAACTTAAAAAATGACTCTAGAGTACTCAAAAGTACTCTAAAGTGCTCAAACATGCTCTATTGATAATTTTTCACGTGTGATAACTCTACTAAACTCTAAAGGGTTGTAGCTTGGCTCAAAACTACTCAAAAATAACACAAGGATAGCAAAAGAGTCATTGACATCAAAATTGCTCAAAAATCACCGATTTGACCCCCAAACGCGAAAATAGTCGAAACCATACTGATCCTTCTGACAACCTGCCACCGCCAAATTTGTTGTTCGTACAGTCCACCATATAATACATACACAGTCAATACACAGTATGTCATACAGTGGGTACATAATCTATAAGCAGAGTCGTCAAATGGGCCGAAGCCCATGGCCTGGTCTACTGAGCCCGAAAAAAATTAGGGCTTAGACCTTATTTTTTTGAGCCCTTTTTTTGCCTGGCCTGGAAAAACCCTATAAAATATGGGTTAGCCCGCAGGCCAAAAAAAACTTTTAAATTTTAATATAATTAATTAGCTCATAATATAAATTCAACAAAAAAACCCAATTAAACCAAAATCATTATAATCTCTAAACTCAATTGGCCCACTTGTAACACAGTCTACACCACAGAGTAAACTCAATTGTTGTTGTAAGTGGTAACAATTAACCCAGATCCAATGTCCCAATTAATTTGCAAATACCTAACTTTGAGAAAAATTGATCAGCTTCATCCTCCAAGACAGAGAAGTCGTAAAATTGATTCAAGAAAAAGACCTAGTTTTCTTGTGACTTATTTCTCTTCCACTGGCTCGCGGCAGTTGCGTTCGAGTTTTGAACTGCGTTTTCTTCTCCATCAATTATATTAGACGCGCTGTCTATCATCACGGTTCTTTTTATAAACCGTTGTGAAATATTTATGAGTTTTTTTAATTTTCTTTTTATATTATTGCATTACCAGCCCATTATATTTTTGTACCAGTATTATGAACCCTTATATATATATATATATATATATATATATATATATATATATATATATATATATATATATATATATATATATATATATATATATATATATATATATATATATATATATATATATATATATATATATTACAGAATGTCTACAAAGTCGTCGTAGGGGAATGGTATAATGTCGTTAAACGTTTAATAAAAAAGTGAAAAAATGTGAATATCACACATATATGATAATCATAGTCAACTTAAACAATAATTTGTTATTGTAAATAGTTCATTACATATATAATATGTACCTGATTCCATGAATCAACAATGTCGGTGAATACAATGTTTAACATGTGTTTCATTACATAATATCAAACTCGTATTCCTTTGGTTATCTCCTCGTCTACAAATTTAAACATTAATTTCATGAATGTTATAACCACACATGCATGTAACAATATATATATATATATATATATATATATATATATATATATATATATATATATATATATATATATATATATATATATATATATATATATATATATATATATATATATATATATATATATATATATATATATATATATATATATATATATATATATATATATATATATATATATATATATATATATATATATATATATATATATATATATATATATATATATATATATATATATAAATGAATGTCACAAGTAATCTGACCACTTACATTAGGCAAGATAAATTTGGTTTTTTTTTCTAATATTGTGCAAGATATAGTATCGTTGCACAACACTGTACATTGAAAATGATTTAAACATATTACGCGTTAAACCAATTACAAAATCAAAGAAAATATTACTAAAAAGTTTCATATAAACATAAACTTACCTATTAATAATATGTTTCATTTAGGATCGAGTAGTTGATGTAAGAAACACAATGTCGTTACTGTATTCGTCCTAAGTGATATGATGATCAATTTCCAATGATCACTGAATAAACATGAGCATATATATAATTAGTATTTTCTAAAATAAAACAAACTATAAAAGATAAACCATAATTTCAAAATTATTTACGATTTGATAAATGGTGCTAAGTAACTCAAAAGTCAAGTACATTTAAATCAATAAGAATTTATTAGAAATTATAGAAAGTCATATCGAATAGATGAAAATTAAAATTAATACCTCAAAGTCTGCCCATATGTTATTCTTGATCGCCTTTGACGCTTGTTTCCAATCATCTACCAATATACTGACTTTTTTACGTCCAAGGAATGTAACATAACTCTTAAAAAGCGAAGATTTTTCACCATCAACTACTTTGTAATACGCATCAAACAGAATCGATAATTTTTTTACCAGAATTGTGGACTTTTGTTAATTTGGTAAGTATTGTGGCACCACTTTGTGATATTTTATTTTTGTCTTGAGTATCATTTGTACGAGCTTCATTTGTCATAGTTTCGTCACCACTAGATATGAAGAATACGACGAAGATGACATCTATGTTCAAAAACAACAATAGCCTCAACAACAATAACAAAAAACTCTTTCATCTATTATTTTCACATATAACCATGAATAAAAATATGTTATCATACACATTCAAAAACAACAGTATCAACAAAAGATTAATCAAGTGTTATCACATACACATTTAACAACAAAAAAAAACACAACAAAAGATTAATCAAGTGTTATCACACACATTCAAAAATAACCATAAAAACAACATGAACAATAACATCAATAGCAATGGAAACTGAAGTTTACTGTAGATGCATGTGAAAAAAATTACGTATCGTAAACGTGATGACTAAGTAAAGGTGAATATTTTGGTCAAAACATATAGTGTTGTTGTTGCATTCCTCCTTGACAATGACAATGGTGTTAGTGTTGGCGTTGGTGTGTTGTCTTCCTCCTCGCGATGACTACGAATTGAAAATGAACAACGATTGGAAAACGATGAACTGATGAAAAATTTATGAAAAACGATGAATGATGATGATGAACGATGAATGTTAGGGTTGATATGGTGTTTTGTTTCTCAGCACTGAATGTTAGGGTTGAAGTGTTGTTTTGTATTGTATCGTTATTCAATGCGAAGCATGGCTACTGTAGAGACAAGCTAGTTAGCTTTGATAAAAATGAATGAAATATACCACCACAGTCAACAACCGGAACCGTGGTGATATATTATTTTCTTAATTAAATTTCATAAAGAAGCGCCAGTATATTACAATTTAAAATATTTAAAACAAAATAAAAAATATGTCACAATGGTCCAGCTACGCAGCCGTGGTGATATATTATTTGTTTAATTAAATTTCATAAAGAAGCATCAGTATATTATAGTTTAAAATATTTAAAACAAAATGAAAAATATGTCACAACGGTTCAGCTACGCAACCATGGTGGTATACATTTATTTTAAAAATTAAAACAAAATGATAAATATGTCACAACGCTTGTTTAAACAACCGTGGTGGTATCACATTTATTTTTAAATTAAAAATAAATAAAATGTACAAAGGCACGACTAAATGTTAAAGAAATAAAATATTTGAGCGTTCTAAGATTCGAACCCATCAAAGAGTGATTATATGACCACAGTCATATCTTTCAACCATGAGTATATCATATCAAAATTTTAATAAGTAAATAAAAGAAAATGTTTGTACATTAGGTAATAGATGTCATCACGGTCCTTCGTAGCATCGTGATAACTTTGGCATTGTTATATATACATTTTGTGGTAGTGGTTCTTTTTCGAGTTCGACCTGCATTTTATTCTCCGTACATAGCTCTACTTCGAGTTTGAGTTGTGTTTTCTATTTCGACCAAGTTCTGCTACGAGTTCGAGTTCGACATAGGTTCGTCCAAGTTCTGTTGCATTTCGCGTTTGACATAGTTGCGTTTTAGTAAGTATTTTTTGTGACTAGTGATGATTATTATTTCTCTTATTATGTTGATTATTGATGCTCTTATTCTATTGGTTTAGTGCTAATTTAGTGTTGATTATTGTTGCTCTTATTCTGTTGATTTATTATTAATTTCCGTGACTCTCATTTAGTGTTGATTATTTTCATTGTTGTTGTGTTGATTTCGTGTTGATTATTGTTGTTCTTATTCTGTTCAGGGCTGGCCCTAGGGGTATGCCACCAAGATTACCGCTAGGACCTCACTTTTTTAATTTTTTATATGGTTCTAATTAATTAATTTTTTAAAATAAATTTTTAAATCATGTTATATAACATCTATTTAGAATTTATAATAATAACAACCATTTATAATATTGTAATATATATTATTTGATTTGTTAATTTAAAAATTATATGTATAGATGATAAGTTTTTTACTTCTTTAACACCTAATAGAAATTTGATATCTGGAAAAAATTTTATAATTTTGTCATTGTTTTTTAATTAAATTTTTTTTAACCATGAGAAGAGTGTTTAGATGAGTTAATTTTATTATCGATTAAAATAAAATACTAAATGAAATTGATTATAATAATTTAATGATTTTACATCATAAAATAATTAAAATATAATAATTTTTAAAAAATATCTTTGTTATATTAAAAATATTTAGTTTTAAATTTCGCCTCAGACCTTGAGACATATTGCTCTTATTTCGTTGATTTAATGTTGATTTTAATTTGTAACTCAGATTTAGTGTTAATTATTATTATTATTATTATTATTATTGTAATGATTTAGTGTTATTATTGTTGTTCTTATTCTATTGAATCTGATGCTTGATGTTGATATTGTGTTGATTTACATGTAGGGATTGTAATTTGTGTCTACTTTAATTATGGTAACTTAAAACTTGTTGGAACAAGTTATTTTGTGTTATCTTGAATAATTTGTAATTTGTTTTAGATTATTTAAATTTGTGTGTTATGTTGGATAATTTTTGTTTTATTTTGGATAATTAGAATTAAGTTAATGCGTGGTTTTATATTTTAATTGTTAACTTAGATGGATTATTTTGAAGTCCTAGTTTTGTATTTGAAACTTAATATATACTTCAAGTGTTATTGCATAGTTACTTAAAAAAATAAAAAGATTATTTTAAAAAAATGTGTTATGAATTAGGATGCCTTAAAACAAAATATACTCGGTTTCTTTATAGGAAAGAAACACACAAGGGTTAAGGTTAACAAGGAAAAACAACAAGGATTGGTTATAATTGATATTCTTTACTTTCTCTATAAATCAGATTATAAGTACTCAAGAATAACAAATAATCCTCTCACCCTAATTAGAATTTGCCACACCACACCTAAGATGAGAGACTAGTATGTTATTTATAATAAAATCTAACATATTAAACTAATGGGTTTTTAGCAATTGGCCATTACAAGCTAACTTAGGGTACAAGCTAACTTAAACAATTGGATCCTTAACATAAGTTCCAATACGACAACTATATACTAGAATACAATTCAACCACGACATGTAGGTCTTCAACAACAACATGTGAGCAAACTTCGAAGGTATGCTAACTAGAGTTCGATCCAATATCTTACAAATCTCCACCTTGGATATAACTCTATCATCAAGAAACAAACTAGCTTTCTTCATGCACTTTATCAACTGCATATAGTGGAAAAACTTGCAACTGGGCAACGTCTTGGTAATCATATTAGCAGCATTATGATCTGTCAAAACCTTCAACACTTGGACTTCTCCATGCTCGATTACCCCTTTGACGAAATGCATCCTCATATCAATGTGCTTGGTTCACTCATAATAGGCTGAATTCTTCGATAGGTATATTTCACTTTGACTATCACATTTAACAGTGACAACTCGACTTTGAAGTTTCAGTTTCTTTGCAAAACCTTCAAGCCACAATGCTTCCTTCACAACTTCAGTTAGGGCGATATATTCTGCTTTAGTGGTTGATAAGGCAACAACCTTCTGAAGTGTTGCTTTCCAACTGATGGATGTGCCAAACATAGTGAACACATATCCAGAAATAGATTTTTTGAAATCCATACAACCTACATAATCTGAGTCGACATATCCTTTGATTGCTACTTTACTATCTTCACCCAAGGCTCCACCGTAAATTAGGAATCTATTCAGAGACCCATTTATGTACCATAGAATCTACTTCAATGCTTTCTAGGATTCGTCATGTACCTGCTTACAAGACTTACTGCATATGCTATGTCGAGTCTAATACAGACCATAACATACATAAAAAAACCACTATATTAGTATATGGAATACTATTCATATAAGCTCTTTCGAAATCAGTACTGGGACACTTACTTATACTCATCTTGAATTGAGGGTTTGTTGGAGTCACAACAGGCTTTGAATTTGATATACCAAACTTTTTTAGAATCTTCCGTAGGTATGCCTCTAGAGATAAGCATAATTTCGACTGCTTTCTATCTCTTCATATGTCAATCCCAAGAATCTTGGACGCAGCTCCTAGATCCTTCATGTCGAACTCCTAATTGAGTTCAGCCTTCACCCTCATTACATCTTCGACATTGTTTCTTGTTATTAGAATATCATCCACATAAAGCAACAAAATAACAAATGAATTATCAGGTCGAAATATGAAGTAAACACAGTGGTCGAACTGACTTCTAATGAAACTTATGTGTGCCATGAACTTGTCGAATCTCCTATTCCACTGTTGAGGAGATTATTTCAGTCCATATAATGATCTCTTCAGCTTGTACACATAATTTTCCTTGCCTTTTTCGACATACCCTCCAGGTTGCCTCATCAGGATTGTTTCATCTAGATCACCATACAAGAACGCATTCTTCACATCCATATGTTCCAGTTCAAGGTCGAACTGTTCCACAATGGAAAGCAATATTTAAATAGAATTGTGCTTCACAGCAAGAGAGGACACATCATTGAAGTCGACACCTTCTTTCTGAGTGAAACCCCTAGTGACCAACCTTTCCTTGTATCTTTTTTATGTCACTCCTTTGATTCTTTCCTTAATTTAAAAAATCCATTTACAACTGACTAACTTGACTCCAACAGGTTTCTTGATCAATTCCCAAGTGTTGTTATCATGAAGAGATTTCATCTCATCATCCATGGCCTTTATCCATTCAGTCTTCTTTTGACTCCTCATAACTTCATTATAGTCTCTAGGTTCTTCGTCGAGAATCTCACTTGTAGAGATTAAGGCATAAGCTATAAGATATGCATACCCAAGTCTCTAAGATGGCTTGATGACTCTCATCGACCTGTCTCTTACTAGCAGGTAGTCATTATCAGTCTCCTCATCTTTGACAGAAACTTCTGCTTCTTCTTTGACTTCATCTGGGGTACGCAATTCAGCATTAACATGCTCCACCTCAACATGAATCTCTCCTTGTTCCAGCTCTTTGTCAGCATCATCAATTTTCTTGAAAGCCATCTCTGCTTCATTGAAAACTACATCTTGACTGGTGATATACCTCTTGTGACCTAGCTCTAGGAACCATAGTCTATAAGCTTTGACTCCTTCAGGGTATCCCATGAACATTCATTTCATGGCTCTAGGTTCGACCTTGTCTTGCCTAATATGAGCATAGGCCAAGCAGCCAAATACTCTCAGTTTGTCGAGACAAGGTGTATATCTCGACCAAACTTCTACAGGCGTCTTCATATCTAACACAGTCGAAGGACATCTGTTTATCATATATGCTGTTGTTGAAATAACCTCAGCCCAAAGCATCTTCTTTAACCCAACACTAGTCAACATGCATCTAATTCTTTCCAAAATAGTTCGATTAAACCTTTCTGCCAAACCATTTTGTTGTGGAGTCCGTGCAGTAGTTTTGTTCCTTGCAATACCTAAGGCAACATAAAAGTTGTTGAACGCTGTTGCACCCTAAAATTTGCTCAACCTATTTCATCTGGTTTATGTTTCAATTGCATTAGCATTTGCATATAGAGTCATGTACATAGTCTAATCATCTGCATAGCATAGCATAGCAAGTTATCCAACAGGGGACCAAGCATTATTCTCATCTCTAGGGGCCTATCAAGAGGTTATTATTCTAATTCAATCTCATTCAAGTCATCAGAAAGAATTTGAAAGCTGAAAAGTCAATGGATCAAGCAGTGCATCTATCTCCCATCTGAGGGTATCTGAATATCATCAAAGAAATTGTGAGTTGTGGGCTGAGCATGGAGAGTATATAGACATCATAGAGGACTTATAAAGTCATTGGGAGAAGGAAACAAGTCATTGATATGATCACAAGAGTTGCAGTTGAAGGCAGTCAACTAGGGTTTCTTCTGGGTCAACCCTGGGTCAACTCTAGGTCAATTGATTGATTGAAGGGCATTAAGGTCTATTGGAGAGATGTGGGGTTCATCATTTGACATGTAGAGAAGGATATGGTGATGTGCTAAGAATAAATAAAGAGAAATCAAGGAGAAGAGGAGTTTCTAAATTAGGGTTTCTGTGTAAAATCCCCTGATTTAGGTCAAACTTCCAAGCAAGATAAGTCAAAATGAAAGCTTCAAATGGATCCTTGGTCAACATGAAACTTGTAGAGGATCTCAAGACCTTTAATTTGAGTGGTGTAAGACATCAAGGAGATTTATATAACTCAAGTTATGGTCCTTGCAAGTTACAGGTCATCTGAGGTATCTGAAATTTTGTCTGTGAAAGTTACTTGTCTTCCAAGCAAGTTTTACCCCTCAAGGAGATTTCAAATGAATTTCTGGACAACATAATAATTGTTCCTCATTGTCTTAGCTTTCTAGAATGGTATAGTATGCCTTTATATGATGTGTGGAACTCTACTTATGGTCTTGGCAAGCAAAGGGTATTTTGGTCATCTGAGAATTACAGGTCATTTCAAGCCTATGCCCAAAACTCATACAAGGAAGCTTCAAATGGAAAACTTCACAACATCAAACTTACTCCAAATGACATTTTGAGTCTATAAAAGTGACCATGAAAGATTGGAAAGACTCATAGCTCAAGGTTTCAAAATTGGTGGATTTAATGAATAAAAAATGACCTAAAATTGAGATTTTTCACAACTTGGCCAAATGAGGTGAAATTATAGGTCATTTCGATTGGAAAAAATGTTCTAAGAACATTGGCAAAAGTAGAATTTTGAGTTTGGTTCAAGAATTGAAAGATATGCATGGTTACTTACAAATGAAGTTACATAATCCAAATCCAAGGGAAATTGTGCATGGGAAAGTTCTACAAACTTCTAGGGCTTTCTATTCTCATCTATATATTGAATGAAGTAACTCCATGCCATGGTTGGTGAATCACTTTGTTCAAAACACAAGTTATACACAATTCTTCCAATTTGCAAAAGCTTTTCAAACTCCATCAAACTTTCACCAATTTCCATTTTGTTTGATTTGATCATCATCAACATCACTCATAGATCAGAATTCACACAAGAATTGGGTAGAATTGAAGAGGATTCGTGCTGTTCAAGTTAATCATCCAAGAAGCAAGAAATTTGGAATTGTAAGATTCAAGGCATTGGAGCAAGATCTTTTGCATACAGAATTCAAGAACAAGCTCACTAATCAACTTCCAATCATTGCAAGCATTGGATCAAGAGAATTCCCTATCTGTTTTCATCATCATACCAGGTTGGTATCTCCATTCGAATTGCTTAATTTAGTCAGCATGTTAGGAAATTGTAGGGTTAGAATGGTTAAGATAAGTTAGATGATGAATTTCACAAAGTATGGAGAAGTTTCATGGAGGTTATTAAAGGTGTACCAAAACTGTTGGAGCTTGTAACTCATAGGATAATGCATGATAATCTTGGATCCTTAGCTCAGATTGATCAGCATAAAGTGTAGATTAGGTTAGGGTGAAGATTGGAGAGAATTGAGATGGTTGATGACAGGTGATATTGATGGATTCAGAATGTTACACTCATCGGGTTTGATTATTGGTTGAGTTTTAGAAAGAATTATGGACATGGCTGTGTAGAGGGAAGAATTTAGAGCAGCTTTGCTCTTTGCATCGAGTTAATCCATGGAGAGACGAGGGAGAACAGAAAGGTGTAAAACTCGCGCATGGTGATGAGTTTCAGAAACCCTAGGGTTTCTAAGGTTGAAGACAACCCCAGAGCCACACGATCTTGATATTGACTTTGACTGGGGACTAAATCCAACGACTTTGGTTTAAAGATGAAAACGGAGGGAGATTCAAAGGACTAAACGCACCGTTTCACTTATTATTGTCTGATGGGCTCAAATTTCCTTGCTATGCACACCCTCCCCAATCAGGCCCAATGTGATTTGAACTAAGAAATTTGCTATTCGCACCGTTTTGCTTTTTTTTTTAATTTTTGTTATCATTTTCTGTTTGATTGGGCCCAGACGCGCTTGCTATGCGCGCCCCCCAGTCTGGGCCCAGTTTGTTGTTTTAACTGGTTTTCAATGCTTTCTGCACCCCATTTCAATTAATTCAATTTTATTTTCTTTCAAATTTTCATTTCTTTAAAAATTCATAAAAAATAGAAAAATGCATGATTTTAATTGATTCTTTTTGCATATTATTCATAATTTTGTCAAGAAAAATATCACATAAAAAAATTAATATTTCATTTTATTTTTTTATTTTTAGCATATTTTTCTTTTAATAGCATTTTAAGTAGTTTAATTTGATGCATGATTTTGTTAATTTTAGTTTGAATAGATGCTTTGATATTTTTAACCCATTCTTTTTAGGTTGATTAGTATAGAATGTTAGCTTGTATATAAGATTTAGTTCACAATTTTAGGACTTAATTTTAGGTGATTTGCTTAGGTGTGAATAACATGATCAAACTAGGTTTTAGGAGATAACATAGGTGAATTAGTTCATTTCCCTTATGAGTTGTATATTGAATCTTTGGGGTATGGGACTATAGGGATTATGGGTAGTTAATAGACCCCTTAAAAATATTAGGATTCCCCTACTGCTATTAGTATACTGCTTATATTTGTTTGATTGTGTGGTGTGCCCTCTTTAGGGTTTATTATTTTGTCTGTGTGGGGTATTGGGTTTGCCTGGGGATTGGGAGAGCTGAAGACTTGTGATGATAAAGACCATTGGAGATCAAGAGATTGAAGACCAACTTCCAGAGTTAATGAGGAGAGTCCTTTGCTGGCAGCTGTTGAGGATATAGGGTTTAGGAGCTAGGCAGAGCTCTAGAGTAGTAAACTTGATTCTCAAACATGGAAGGTCTTGATTGCCTCCATCCCTCTCTGTGATGCAGAGTCTCTCTAAGACACTCACCCCCTTTCTTTGGAAGGCTTGGTGATAGTGTCTAAGAGGTAGAACTCTTGAGAGAAATATTCTATGTGTTGTTGGCAGTCTGTTTGCCACCTTTGGTGGTCAACTAATTGCTTAACACCCAATTCACTCTTGTGATTGATTCCTCAGCTTGGAGATTGGGACTTGAAGAAAAGCCATTGGAGATTGAAGACTGATGACAAAGACCTTGCTTGAAGGCTGTGGAGATGGAGATTGATGCTTGCTGAAGCTTGTAGCTGATTGGAGATGACTTGAAGTCAGATGTTGATGCAGAGCTGATGTGGCTGTTTATTTTTGCTGTTTATTCTTGATGTATTGATTGTTTTTCCCTGACTGTATTGTTTGCTGTTTAACCTGTTGGGTTGAAAGTGAATTCTGTTCACTTTTGCCTATTGTTTTCTAGGTTCGAGGTTGAGTGGGACTCCCTTGCCTCGCTTGTATTGCTGCATCTCATGCATTTTATTGCTTTACTGTATATATTTGCTATTGTTTCTGTCTCCGTCTATTCCCTTAGGATCTCTGTTTCTATCTGCGCAAGAGAGAAACATGATAGACACTAGGTCTTAACCCATGCATGATAACATTAGGATAGTTGATTCCCTTTTAAACTGTAGGTTAGAGTTATGTCTCTTCTTTCTCAAAACAAACAGAAAAACACTAACTCTTTCAAACACAATAAAAGACACTTCTTCCGTAAAAGAATGTGAACTCATCAAAACGTCAATTTTTTGTCCGCTTGGACCAGTAATCAGGAAAACCCTTTTTCAGAAGGAATAAAAACAATCAAGACAGACTTGTGTCGTACGTGGCCCGAACTACGTTTGCTCTGATCTTTCATGCTGTATGAAAGTACGTAGGCATAGGATGCGATATCCTGGCGAGCAACCTTCCCCTCCTTTCCAGTAGGTAGGCGAACTATGTTGACTCTGATTTCTCGTTCCAGACGGGAATACGTAGGCATAAAGTGCGATACTTTGCCGAGTCATTTTATTTTCTTTTAACCCTTAACCCTTAAGTTTAGATAGAAATAACAATCCGTACCAGAAAACAAGCGTGGATCCCGTCGAGTACGACGGACGTGAGGGGTGCTAATACCTTCCCCTTGCGTAACCGACTCCCGAATCCAGGATTTGGTTGCGATGACCATTCCTTTCCCGTCTTTGCGGTAGGTTTACTCTGAGCGTTTCCTTTCCCTCCGTTGGGATAAATAACGCACGGTGGCGACTCTTCTGTTCAGCCGGCGCCGATTTTCGCAGTAGCGCCAGCTGGCGACTCTGCTGGGGACCCAACGTCCCCTGGCTGCTAAGGACTGCGATAGTTCCTTATGCATTTGGGATCCAACGTCCCTTAAGAGAGTCAATCCCAGCGCTTGTTTTCCCGTCGAGGATTTTGTATGGATTTACATTTCTGTATTTACCTTTCAGCATTATATTATTATTATTATTGCTGTATTGTGGGGTGTGACGGGTGATTCTATGACTGAGAGATAAGCCGGACCTGGGCTTGAGTGCACCTAGACTTAGAGTAGAGATTAGTGGGCGCGCACGTGCTTTGCATGTCCTAGTGTCCCGCGAAATCTACACTCAGACGAGGTTCTTCTGGTTGGCCTCCTGTCCTTCCCTTTGGGTGGCTCGGGTTGCTGGTTAGTTGGATTGTCGACTCTGGGAACCGATCATTTGGAAGTTGGCTAAGTGAGGCCTCTTCAGGATTTGATGATGCCACTCCTTCTGGGAATCGTATCATCAACCCTGAAAGTCTGTGACGCCGACGACCACATAGGATGCCATACCTTTGTCAGTTACTAGGACATCCTACCTGTGAGAGGGTCTGGGGTTATGCAGGTAACTAGACCTTCAGATACCGGTTATTTCTTGATCTAAGATCCTGGGTATTTATGGAGAGTTATGAGGTCTGTCAGAGACCAGTTGG
Organism: Lathyrus sativus; assembly: GCA_963859935.3. Classification (NCBI taxonomy): domain Eukaryota; kingdom Viridiplantae; phylum Streptophyta; class Magnoliopsida; order Fabales; family Fabaceae; genus Lathyrus; species Lathyrus sativus. Next base: position 652,147,811 of record OZ012738.1, on the reverse strand, counting down.
AGAGTTCTGAGGTCTGTCAGAGACCAGTTAGAGTTATGATATGAGGTCTGTCAGAGACCAGTCGGAGTTATGTTGTGGGGTCTATCAGAGACCAGTGTTGGAGCTTTTGTATTAGGTCTATCTGAGACCAGAGATTGAGGAGTTCTGGAGAGTCTATCTGAGACCTCTTGATATGGTTCAGGCTTCTCAGCTATGGCATTTGGTCCCTGTTGCATGTTACTTGCATTGCATTGTCTGCATAATCATTATCATTGCATCCCATTAACGTGTGTCTGTGCTGCAGGTGCATTTGCATATTCCCTGGTTCTAGTATTCGGACTTCTGAGTATTGATCATGGCTGGTTTGAGGATGACAGTTGCCTATAAGCTACCTATCCCTGATATTGCTCCCCTCCTGGGTCTGATTTCTCTTGCTGATGAGGATGTCCGTAGAAGCTTCAGGCAGAGTTACGGACGACTGTTGAGTTTGGTTCGCAAATCCACTGATGATGAATTGAATGGGCTGTATACGCTGATGCAATTTTACGACCCTGCTTTGAGGTGTTTCACATTTGCTGACTTCATTTTGGGGCCGACCATGGAGGAGTATGTAGAGTTTACCGAGCTACCAGTACAGAATAAGGTTCCCTTTATTCACTCTGCTGCTGAGCCCAAGTTGGAGGACTTAGCTAAGGTCTTGCACATGAATGCTTCTGAGCTGTTGATGACTTCTTGGCGTGGGGTGCCAGGTTTCTCTCTCTAGTTTCTGGTTGGTAAGGCTCAAGAATATGCCAAGAATGGATGTTGGGTGGTCTTTAACGCTATTTTGGCTCTATGCATTTATGGGATAGTGTTGTTCCCCAACTTCCCGAACTTCGTGGACATGGATGCATTTCATTTGTTTGCTGCTAACAATCCGGTGCCCACTTTGATCGGAGATCTCTACCATTAGATGCACTACAGAAATGAGAACAGGAGAGGCAAGAATGTCTCTTGTTGCGTGCCTTTATTGTACATGTGGTTTAAGAGCTATCTTCCCCTTAAGGGACCTTTTGTGGATAGTACAACTACAGCTGACTAGCCAGAGCGTATGATGAGGCTATCTTCCGAAGACATTGAGTGGTTTGATCGAGACTTGCTGGGGTCCGAGCTTATCTTCAGTTGTTCTGGGTACCCTAATGTTCCGTTGATAGGAAGAAAAGGGTGTATCAATTACAACCCTTCTCTGTTCATTCGCCAGTTCGGATACGCTTTGAAGAACCCACCAAAGGAGGAAGAAGTGCAGGAATCTCTGTACTTCACAGGTGATTTGAAGGGAGAGTTACTAGCCAAGCTGCAGCACGCATGGACGCGTATTAACAGAAAAGGGAAGCCACTGTTAGGGAAGAATGATTGTCAGGCTTATGCACCCTACAGAGTTTGGATCCAAGAGAGAGCAAGCCAGTTGGTGATGCCATTTCCAGCTGCGCCGGTCCCTGTTCATATTCTGGTGGAAGAGCCAACAACTGTTACTAGGGAGGCCTACGAGCAAGTTGTGAAAGAAAAAGAAGCCTTGATGAAGATCAATGAAGGGTTAGAGCAAGAGCTAGCTCAGATACGCAGTGAGAAAAACAAGGTCGTGCATGCTTTCCAACAGCAGATTGAACTAGTAAACAGACTAGGTGCTGAGTTGACTAAGGAGAAAAAGAAGCGCGAACGTCTGGGGCAAGAGTTCAGAAGCTCCCATGACATGCTGGAATCCAAAAAGAAAGCACTCGACGCAGCACACCGAGAAATCTCTTCTTGTAATAAGACTTGGAATGCTACGCTCACCAACAATAAAAAGAGGGAAGATAAGTTGAAGCAACAAATCTCTGACCTCGAAGAGCAGTTGAAGGCTAGCATTAAGAAGTATGAAGAAGAAGTGATGACCCGGCATAGTCTCCAAAACGCATTGAACAAGGCCATCAAAGGCAGAAACGAAGTTGTGTCTCAGAAGCGGAAACTAGAGGATCGCTTCGGAGAAGGGGCATGGGAGGAAACTGCTGGTGACGTGCGACGCGTTCTCAAGAGAAGAAATCAACTTGTTGAAGGGCTGCTTACCCGACCAGGTCATCCAGAGACCAAGAAGTTAATAGAAGAGTACCGGGCTTATGGGAGTACTTGATCATTTCATGTATTAACTTGTATGCTTTATTTGCATAGCGCTGACCATCACCAGGATTGTTGGTTGAGGTCATTCCTCTTATTGTACTCATCAATGTTGTATTCTTGGCTTAATGGATTTCTCTGCAATATATGAGGTGTTTTCTATGATTCGGCTCCGATCACCGTATTGCTAGCACTGTCACTACACTGGCACATTCGCACTAGAATCGGGGAATGATATTCCCCAATGCACAGACACACATTGCATTGCATTCACATTCATATTGCATTACAGGTAATTATTAAATTGTATCTCATCTCCTGCGTCTGCCAGGTCCTCCAAGATTAGCGACCGAAGAATTCCCTGACATTCAACCAGAAACAGCAGTAAGGAAGTCATGAGTCAGGATCAGACTGAGATGCAAGAGGTGCACAACAACATGATGCGGCTCATACAGGTAATGGAAGCCATGGCCAAGAGTCAGGAACAGTTGCAGAATATGGTGCAACCTCTGATTGCACGGGCTAATGATAGGGCTGCCGATTTTGCTCAGCAAGAGAATCAAGGTTTTCTCCCAGGCCTCAGATGCCAACTTGTGGGGACAGACATCGAGCAGGTTCAAGCGGAATTAATTGATGTTCGAGGCCAGCTGGGGCAGTTCACGAAAGATATGCAAGTGTTGCGCTCGAATCAAGAGACGCTAGAAGAAGAGAACTGCCGATTAAAGGCACAGGTAGGATTGATGGCTGAAATATTAAGGAACGTACTCAGAAGAGAAGGAGGGCAGATGTCTGAAGACGCGACTGGCTTATTTGTTCCTCAAGGGTCTGAAGAACCATTACCCACGCATGATAGGCTTAAGAGACCCTCTCCACGGTTCGAAGCTCAAGATTCTCCTCGTCAGCAGTCGCAATTGATTTTTCAGGATAACTCAAGGAGGTGTGGTAAAAGGATGAGGTTTTCTAACAGAGTATTTGATGAGATCCCAGTGGATTATGGTCAGCTGGTGCAACTCTTGTTCCAACTTCAACTGGTTGAGCCCCGCATTTTGGTTCCACTGACAGGGCAGCCGCCACCAGACTATGACCTGAGCGCCCGGTGTGCCTTCCACTCCGGCGCGCCGGGGCATAACATTGCAAACTGCAAAGCTTTCAAGCATAAGATTCAAGATTTGCTGGATGAGAAAATAATTGAGTTTGTACCGGGGGGTATAAAAGTTTCAGGGACTGATATTCCCATTTCTCCGCCAGAGGTTGCAGACGAATCGAGGTATATCCCAGAGCCACTGGAAGCTAAGTCCCCATGTCCACAACAGTTGCCGATGCCAGGGTTGAATTTGAGGATGATAACGCGTGAGCCTAAGGAATCGTCCGAGCAAAGCCAGCAGCATGCGAGATGCCAGTATCCGGCTCAACAAAGAATGCGGGGAAAGAAACCAAGGAGGGTGTTTGAAAAGCCTCCTTCAACGTATGCAGATTTGTTACAGACACTACTAGGTTTGAACTTGGTGGAGAAGAGGACTCTAGCGCCAATAACAGGCACTCCTCCGTATGGTTATGATGCAAGCAGGCACTGTGAATTCCACTCCGGGGCTCCCGGACATGATATTGAGGGTTGCCACGCGTTCAAGCATAACGTCCAAGATTTAATCGACAGCAGGGTTATTAACTTCTCTGATAGGGTCCACAAGGTGGTGCAAGGCCATAGACAAGCGAAAGCCGGGGTGATGAAAAAGTTTCCCAGGTTTGATCGGGCCGTTGAAAGAAGATCGAGACAGCAGTAGACTACCCCTGATAATGGTTTCTGAGGATGGTTGACTCGCCAATAAGTCAAAGTGCATGAAGTCCAGTTCTGAGACACCGACATTTTTCATGTTATCTTGTTCATGTCTTCGCAGTTGTAGTTTCTTTTCTGTTTAATTGCAAATTTCGCTTCTAAAACTTGTTGTTTTTCAAAGTGATATTGATAAACGAAATGAATATACATGTTTTGAATTAATCCAGTCGTGTTCACTCTTTGCTTTCTTAACGCTTAATGCTTGTTTTAGCAGGAATCCAGGGAGGATGACGAAAACAGATGACGAATAATATTCTGATTGTATGCTTTTGAATAAAAAACTTGTTGATGAGATACAGGCATTATTTCAATCCATAAACACCGGAGATATAAGGAATATAATCCCTTGATAACCCCTTTTGAGCCCAGTAGTAGGAGTTTTTTTTGAAAATGAATAACCCTAAATCTTAACCCGGGGCAGGGTAGGTGTCAGTTAGTTTGACCAAGCGTTCGAATCATGAAAGGAGTGTCCGTACAAGGATCAATCACACCTCTGGAGGTCGTGCCTAAAAAACCACAAGGGATAAAATGGAAAGAGTGAAACAGTCACATTGTTCCACAAAAAGTCAGACAAACCAGTGTCACACGACTTGTTCAAAAAAAAAAAACGAAAAAAAAGAATCAAAAAGCCCGCTAAGTCAAAACTTGAAAACAAATGACTTAGGCAAAAAACAGGGGCATCCCGCTGGACTGGAAAATCAAAAGAATCTCAAAAGATACTCAGTCCAGGCAAAAATTAGGGAATGAAAAAACGAAAGACGAAAAGGATTGTCAAAGAAAAGGAAAAAATCCTCGAAAAGGACAAAGTCGTGTGACTCTGGGCACCCAAAGACGAAAAGCAAATGACTGTCACTCAAAAAGAAAATGTGTGGTATCCTGAACCATCACTCCTATCACTCCACCTTTAATAGGTGAACGCTGAAGTCAAATTAGCTGAACATAGGATTGGAGAACATCACGAAGAATGGGTGGGTCGAAATAAATTTTGAGCCTATATCTTTCCTTGTTAACCGTGAACCTGACCACGTTACAACCCGAAAAAGTCCTAATTGAAACAGGTTTTGGTCAAGAGCATACATCGGTAAAGATCGCATCGGAACTGACTCCCCAAAGGGTTCCTCTTACCAGCTTTCATATTGACATTTTGATAATTGATTCATTATATGTCACAAAAAATTTTCGGTGAACAGACTTGGATTTTGAAACTGTCATGTGCATTGCGTTTAATATATCTTTTATGCAGAACAACTTGTGTTACTTGCGAGTAAGCGCATGCCGACAGGAAAGATTCCTACAGTGGAAGGTCTGATCGGGATAAAATGCAGATGCCCAAATGTTTCATGAACTGGGGCAAGCTATATTGATTAATTCCGGTAGGGTCAGTCATCCTAGAATCAGTAAATCTGGGGCAGTCAGGTCAAGATTTGGCAAATCTCTCATAGCTATGGGCATTGCTCCACGAATCAGTCAATCAGGGGCAAAGCCATTACCAGACCAAGATAGGTCACCCTAAGAGCACGAGAGCTACTTTTGACAGAGCACCTCTTCGAGGGTCGAAATTGTAGAAGCGGTCCATGTCTGGCCGTCAGGATACAAAAACTACAGGGTCCATTCCAAAATTGTTGCAGATTCAGGGGCAAGCTATTTCGAGATAGAGTCCTGACTAGGATTTCCTTTCGAGAAGAAGTATGCAAGAACACAGACTGGGGCATGTTAGTATCCCCGAAGTAGAGTTCCGAGAAGGTGGGCTATCAAAAGATTGCAGTATGGACCAGGAGTTCATAGCGAAAGATTCGATCCCCGCGCAGGTCGCGCTTCCGAGATAACAATGTTCCTCACTGAAGAAGGATCAAATTTCCTAGCTAGTCGTGGCTTATCAAAAGGACATTCTCCAGTCAAGTCGTTTATCCTCAGCAAAGTTTGGCAATTCCAAAATCGAAGGCTGTACTCAGACAGTGCATCTCAAGCAGAGTGGTTTAGCCACAGCAGATTAATATTTGTGAGCTGAATTCAGACAATTCACCTTTCCCCGCAGGGTCATTTACTCTCCCCCAGCGGAGTCAGTTGATTTTCCCCAAGAGAATTGGTTTGTCCTCAGTGGAGTTCTCTCTTTTTAGCAAGTGTTCTTTCCTCCCAGTGGAGCTCGAAGATTAAGACTCTCCCCAGCAGAGATGGTGGTGTGTCCCGACATTTATTTTGTCGGAATACCGTGGGATACCTGTTCACTCTCCAGCAGAAATCCAATCATACTGTGCACATCTGCTATTCCCCAGCAGAGTTATATTCCCCAACAAGGTGTTACTTCAACAAGGTGCTTGGTTAAGTTCCCAATTTCCTAGAAAAGTTGACTTCACTCTTCCAGCATTTATTTTGCTGGAATGATTCTGTAGCGCCTGGCTATCCCTAGCGGAGTTGGCATCATCTGCAGCATTTATTTTGCTGAAGCAGTTTCTGTATTCTAGCAGTTCAGATGGGAAGAGCCCTTGCTCAAATGAACTACCAAACATTCAAGATCTCGGCGTAAGATATTCAACGAAAATGTTAGTTTGGCATTAGTCCCCACAGAGTTATCAGGATAAGTTTCTCTATTCCCAAGCAGAGTTATTTGTCATCAAAGGGTTTTGTGGATCAGAATTTCAGAAGTTGCCTCCGGTTATCAGAACAGGCATCCGGTAGTTTGGTTTCCAGATATCCCCAGTAGAGTCCGCCTCAAAGTCGATGTCACGTCAGTGCTAAGAAGTTTATGGGTTGGGATCAATGGAGAAATGGGTCCTGACGTGGACGATTTATTCCTATGCTGAAGGGATTTCTCCGTGCTAGAGAAATGGGTCCTAACGTGGACAGATTTATTTCCTCGGGTTGATGAGATGTGTTAGTCCTAACGTGGACAGATTCGGTTTCTCGGTATTGGTGGAATGTGAAGTCATGACGTTGACAAAATTGACTACTCTTCGTGTTGGTGTCCTGACGTGGACCATTTATTCCCCAGCAGATATCTTCCTTCGTAATGGTGAAATGTGTGTCCTGACGTGGACAAGTTTTATTTCTTCAGCGGGTCAAAGATGTGAGTCCTGACGTGGACAAATCAAGACGAAACGTATTCCTCATGTGGAAAGAAGTTTTAGTTCCTTACGTGGAAAGATGTATTCCTTACGTGGAAAGGTGGGTCCTAACGTGGACAATGTAGTCCTGACGTGGACGAATCAAGACAAGATGTGAGTCCTGACGTGGACAAATCAAGATGAGACGCATTCCTTACGTGGAAAAAGAAATTGTATTCCTTACGTGGAAAGAGTCAAGTCCTCACGTGGACAGATCAAAAGAAGTTTATTGGAGAGATGTGGGGTTCATCATTTGACATGTAGAGAAGGATATGGTGATGTGCTAAGAAGAAATAAAGAGAAATCAAGGAGAAGAGGAGTTTCTAAATTAGGGTTTCTGTGTAAAATCCCCTGATTTAGGTCAAACTTCCAAGCAAGATAAGTCAAAATGCAAGCTTCAAATGGATCCTTGGTCAACATGAAACTTGTAGAGGAACACAAGACCTTTAATTTGAGTGGTGGAAGACATCAAGGAGATTTATAGAACTCAAGTTATGGTCCTTGCAAGTTACAGGTCATCTGAGGTATCTGAAATTTTGTCTGTGAAAGTTACTTGTCTTCCAAGCAACTTTTACCCCTCAAGAAGATTTCAAATGAATTTCTGGCCAACATAAGAATTGTTCCTAATTGTCTTAGATTTCTATAATGGTATGGTATGCCTTCATATGATGTGTGGAACTCTACGTATGGTCTTGGCAAGCAAAGGGTATTTTGGTCATCTGAGAATTACAGGTCATTTCAAGCCTATGCCCAAAACTCATACAAGGAAGCTTCAAATGGAAAACTTCACAACATCAAACTTGCTCCAAATGAAATTTTGAGTCTATAAAAGTGACCATGAAAGATTGGAAAGACTCATAGCTCAAGGTTTCAAAATTGGTGGATTTAATGAATAAAAAATGACCTAAAATTGAGATTTTTCACAACTTGGCCAAATGAGGTGAAATTATAGGTCATTTCGATTGGAAAAAATGTTCTAAGAACATTGGCAAAAGTAGAATTTTGAGTTTGGTTCAAGAATTGAAAGATATGCATGGTTACTTACAAATGAAGTTACATAATCCAAATCCAAGGGAAATTGTGCATGGGAAAGTTCTACAAACTTCTAGGGCTTTCTATTCTCATCTATATATTGAATGAAGTAACTCCATGCCATGGTTGGTGAATCACTTTGTTCAAAACACAAGTTATACACAATTCTTCCAATTTGCAAAAGCTTTTCAAACTCCATCAAACTTTCACCAATTTCCATTTTGTTTGATTTGATCATCATCAACATCACTCATAGATCAGAATTCACACAAGAATTGGGTAGAATTGAAGAGGATTCGTGCTGTTCAAGTTAATCATCCAAGAAGCAAGAAATTTGGAATTGTAAGATTCAAGGCATTGGAGCAAGATCTTTTGCATACAGAATTCAAGAACAAGCTCACTGATCAACTTCCAATCATTGCAAGCATTGGATCAAGAGAATTCCCTATCTGTTTTCATCATCATACCAGGTTGGTATCTCCATTCGAATTGCTTAATTTAGTCAGCATGTTAGGAAATTGTAGGGTTAGAATGGTTAAGATAAGTTAGATGATGAATTTCACAAAGTATGGAGAAGTTTCATGGAGGTTATTAAAGGTGTACCAAAACTGTTGGAGCTTGTAACTCATAGGATAATGCATGATAATCTTGGATCCTTAGCTCAGATTGATCAGCATAAAGTGTAGATTAGGTTAGGGTGAAGATTGGAGAGAATTGAGATGGTTGATGACAGGTGATATTGATGGATTCAGAATGTTACACTCATCGGGTTTGATTATTGGTTGAGTTTTAGAAAGAATTATGGACATGGCTGTGTAGAGGGAAGAATTTAGAGCAGCTTTGCTCTTTGCATCGAGTTAATCCATGGAGAGACGAGGGAGAACAGAAAGGTGTAAAACTCGCGCATGGTGATGAGTTTCAGAAACCCTAGGGTTTCTAAGGTTGAAGACAACCCCAGAGCCACACGATCTTGATATTGACTTTGACTGGGGACTAAATCCAATGGCTTTGGTTTAAAGATGAAAACGGAGGGAGATTCAAAGGACTAAACGCACCGTTTCACTTATTATTGTCTGATGGGCTCAAATTTCCTTGCTATGCACACCCTCCCCAATCAGGCCCAATGTGATTTGAACTAAGAAATTCGCTATTCGCACCGTTTTGCTTTTTTTTTAATTTTTGTTATCATTTTCTGTTTGATTGGGCCCAGACGCGCTTGCTATGCGCGCCCCCCAGTCTGGGCCCAGTTTGTTGTTTTAACTGGTTTTCAATGCTTTCTGCACCCCATTTCAATCAATTCAATTTTATTTTCTTTCAAATTTTCATTTCTTTAAAAATTCATAAAAAATAGAAAAATGCATGATTTTAATTGATTCTTTTTGCATATTATTCATAATTTTGTCAAGAAAAATATCACATAAAAAAATTAATATTTCATTTTATTTTTGTATTTTTAGCATATTTTTCTTTTAATAGCATTTTAAGTAGTTTAATTTGATGCATGATTTTGTTAATTTTAGTTTGAATAGATGCTTTGATATTTTTAACCCATTCTTTTTAGGTTGATTAGTATAGAATGTTAGCTTGTATATAAGATTTAGTTCACAATTTTAGGACTTAATTTTAGGTGATTTGCTTAGGTGTGAATAACATGATCAAACTAGGTTTTAGGAGATAACATAGGTGAATTAGTTCATTTTCCTTAGGAGTTGTAGATTGAATCTTTGGGGTATGGGACTATAGGGATTATGGGTAGTTAATAGACCCCTTAGAAATATTAGGATTCCCCTACTGCTATTGCTATACTTCTTATATTTGTTTGACTGTGTGGTGTGCCCTCTTTAGGGTTTATTATTTTGTCTGTGTGGGGTATTGGGTTTGCCTGGGGATTGGGAGAGCTGAAGACTTGTGATGATAAAGACCATTGGAGATCAAGAGATTGAAGACCAAATTCCAGAGTTGATGAGGAGAGTCCTTTGCTGGCAGCTGTTGAGGATATAGGGTTTAGGAGCTAGGCAGAGCTCTAGAGTAGTAAACTTGATTCTCAAACATGGAAGGTCTTGATTGCCTCCATCCCTCTCTGTGATGCAGAGTCTCTCTAAGACACTCACCCCCTTTCTTTGGAAGGCTTGGTGATAGTGTCTAAGAGGTAGAACTCTTGAGAGAAATATTCTATGTGTTGTTGGCAGTCTGTTTGCCACCTTTGGTGGTCAACTAATTGCTTAACACCCAATTCACTCTTGTGATTGATTCCTCAGCTTGGAGATTGGGACTTAAAGAAAAGCCATTGGAGATTGAAGACTGATGACAAAGACCTTGCTTGAAGGCTGTGGAGATGGAGATTGATGCTTGCTGAAGCTTGTAGCTGATTGGAGATGACTTGAAGTCAGATGTTGATGCAGAGCTGCTGTGGCTGTTTATTTTTGCTGTTTATTCTTGATGTATTGATTGTTTTTCCCTGACTGTATTGTTTGCTGTTTAACCTGTTGGGTTGAAAGTGAATTATGTTCACTTTTGCCTATTGTTTTCTAGGTTCGAGGTTGAGTGGGACTCCCTTGCCTCGCTTGTATTGCTGCATCTCATGCATTTTATTGCTTTACTGTATATATTTGCTATTGTTTCTGTCTCCGTCTATTCCCTTAGGATCTCTGTCTCTCTGCGCAAGAGAGGAACATGATAGACACTAGGTCTTAACCCATGCATGATAACATTAGGATAGTTGATTCCCTTTTAAACCGTAGGTTAGAGTTATGTCTCTTCTTTCTCAAAACAAACAGAAAAACACTAACTCTTTCAAACACAATAAAAGACACTTCTTCCGTAAAAGAATGTGAACTCATCAAAACGTCAATTTTTTGTCCGCTTGGACCAGTAATCAGGAAAACCCTTTTTCAGAAGGAATAAAAACAATCAAGACAGACTTGTGTCGTACGTGGCCCGAACTACGTTTGCTCTGATCTTTCATGCTGTATGAAAGTACGTAGGCATAGGATGCGATATCCTGGCGAGCAACCTTCCCCTCCTTTCCAGTAGGTAGGCGAACTACGTTGACTCTGATTTCTCGTTCCAGACGGGAATACGTAGGCATAAAGTGCGATACTTTGCCGAGTCATTTTATTTTCTTTTAACCCTTAACCCTTAAGTTTAGATAGAAATAACAATCCGTACTAGAAAACAAGCGTGGATCCCGTCGAGTACGACGGACGTGAGGGGTGCTAATACCTTCCCCTTGCGTAACCGACTCCCGAATCCAGGATTTGGTTGCGATGACCATTCCTTTCCCGTCTTTGCGGTAGGTTTACTCTGAGCGTTTCCTTTCCCTCCGTTGGGATAAATAACGCACGGTGGCGACTCTTCTGTTCAGCCGGCGCCGATTTTCGCAGTAGCGCCAGCTGGCGACTCTGCTGGGGACCCAACGTCCCCTGGCTGCTAAGGACTGCGATAGTTCCTTATGCATTTGGGATCCAACGTCCCTTAAGAGAGTCAATCCTAGCGCTTGTTTTCCCGTCGAGGATTTTGTATGGATTTACATTTCTGTATTTACCTTTCAGCATTATATTATTATTATTATTGCTGTATTGTGGGGTGTGACGGGTGATTCTATGACTGAGAGATAAGCCGGACCTGGGCTTGAGTGCACATAGACTTAGAGTAGAGATTAGTGGGCGCGCACGTGCTTTGCATGTCCTAGTGTCCCGCGAAATCTACACTCAGACGAGGTTCTTCTGGTTGGCCTCCTGTCCTGCCCTTTGGGTGGCTCGGGTTGCTGGTTAGTTGGATTGTCGACTCTGGGAACCGATCATTTGGAAGTTGGCTAAGTGAGGCCTCTTCAGGATTTGATGATGCCACTCCTTCTGGGAATCGTATCATCAACCCTGAAAGTCTGTGACGCCGACGACCGCATAGGATGCCATACCTTTGTCAGTTACTAGGACATCCTACCTGTGAGAGGGTCTGGGGTTATGCAGGTAACTAGACCTTCAGATACCGGTTATTTCTTGATCTGAGATCCTGGGTATTTATGGAGAGTTATGAGGTCTGTCAGAGACCAGTTGGAGAGTTCTGAGGTCTGTCAGAGACCAGTTAGAGTTATGATATGAGGTCTGTCAGAGACCAGTCGGAGTTATGTTGTGGGGTCTATCAGAGACCAGTGTTGGAGCTTTTGTATTAGGTCTATCTGAGACCAGAGATTGAGGAGTTCTGGAGAGTCTATCTGAGACTTCTTGATATGGTTCAGGCTTCTCAGCTATGGCATTTGGTCCCTGTTGCATGTTACTTGCATTGCATTGTCTGCATAATCATTATCATTGCATCCCATTAACGTGTGTCTGTGCTGCAGGTGCATTTGCATATTCCCTGGTTCTAGTGTTCGGACTTCTGAGTATTGATCATGGCTGGTTTGAGGATGACAGTTGCCTATAAGCTACCTATCCCTGATATTGCTCCCCTCCTGGGTCTGATTTCTCTTGCTGATGAGGATGTCCGTAGAAGCTTCAGGCAGAGTTATGGACGGCTGTTGAGTTTGGTTCGCAAATCCACTGATGATGAATTGAATGAGCTGTATACGCTGATGCAATTCTACGACCCTGCTTTGAGGTGTTTCACATTTGCTGACTTCATTTTGGGGCCGACCATGGAGGAGTATGTAGAGTTTACCGAGCTACCAGTACAGAATAAGGTTCCATTTATTCACTCTGCTGTTGAGCCCAAGTTGGAGGACTTAGCTAAGGTCTTGCACATGAATGCTTCTGAGCTGTTGATGACTTCTTGGCATGGGGTGCCAGGTTTCTCTCTCCAGTTTCTGGTTGGTAAGGCTCAAGAATATGCCAAGAATGGATGTTGGGTGTTCTTTAACGCTATTTTGGCTCTATGCATTTATGGGATAGTGCTGTTCCCCAACTTCCCGAACTTCGTGGACATGGATGCATTTCATTTGTTTGCTGCTGGCAATCCGGTGCCCACTTTGATCGGAGATCTCTACCATTCGATGCACTACAGAAATGAGAACAAGAGAGGCAAGAATGTCTCTTGTTGCGTGCCTTTGCTGTACATGTGGTTTAAGAGCCATCTTCCCCTGAAGGGACCTTTTGTGGATAGTACAACTACAGCTGACTGGCCAGAGCGTATGATGAGGCTATCTTCCGAAGACATTGAGTGGTTTGATCGAGACTTGCTGGGGTCCGAGCTTATCTTCAGTTGTTCTGGGTACCCTAATGTTCCGTTGATAGGAAGAAAAGAGTGTATCAATTACAACCCTTCTCTGTTCATTCGCCAGTTCGGATACGCTTTGAAGAACCCACCAAAGGAGGAAGAAGTGCAGGAATCTCTGTACTTCACAGGTGATTTGAAGGGAGAGTTACTAGCCAAGCTGCAGCACGCATGGACGCGTATTAACAGAAAAGGGAAGCCACTGTTAGGGAAGAATGATTGTCAGGCTTATGCACCCTACAGAGTTTGGATCCAAGAGAGAGCAAGCCAGTTGGTGATGCCATTTCCAGCTGCGCCGGTCCCTGTTCATATTCTGGTGGAAGAGCCAACCACTGTTACTAGGGAGGCCTACGAGCAAGTTATGAAAGAAAAAGAAGCCTTGATGAAGATCAATGAAGGGTTAGAGCAAGAGCTAGCTCAGATACGCAGTGAGAAAAACAAGGTCGTGCATGCTTTCCAACAGCAGATTGAACTAGTAAACAGACTAGGTGCTGAGTTGACTGAGGAGAAAAAGAAGCGCGAACGTCTGGGGCAAGAGTTCAGAAGCTCCCATGACATGCTGGAATCCAAAAAGAAAGCACTCGACGCAGCACACCGAGAAATCTCTTCTTGTAATAAGACTTGGAATGCTACGTTCACCAACAATAAAAAGAGGGAAGATAAGTTGAAGCAACAAATCTCTGACCTCGAAGAGCAGTTGAAGGCTAGCATTAAGAAGTATGAAGAATAAGTGATGACCCGACATAGTCTCCAGAACGCATTGAACAAGGCCATCGAAGGCAGAAACGAAGCTGTGTCTCAGAAGCGGAAACTAGAGGATCGCTTCGGAGAAGGGGCATGGGAGGAAACCGCTGGTGACGTGCGACGCGTTCTCAAGAGAAGAAATCAACTTGTTGAAGGGCTGCTTACCCGACCAGGTCATCCAGAGACCAAGAAGTTAATAGAAGAGTACCGGGCTTATGGGAGTACTTGATCATTTCATGTATTAACTTGTATGCTTTATTTGCATAGCGCTGACCATCACCAGGATTGTTGGTTGAGGTCATGCCTCTTATTGTACTCATCAATGTTGTATTCTTGGCTTAATGGATTTCTCTGCAATATATGAGGTGTTTTCTATGATTCGGCTCCGATCACCGTATTGCTAGCACTGTCACTACACTGGCACATTCGCACTAGAATCGGGGAATGATATTCCCCAATGCACAGACACACATTGCATTGCATTCACATTCATATTGCGTTACAGGTAATTATTAAATTGTATTTCATCTCCTGCGTCTGCCAGGTCCTCCAAGATTAGCGACCGAAGAATTCCCTGACATTCAACCAGAAATAGCAGTAAGGAAGTCATGAGTCAGGATCAGACTGAGATGCAAGAGGTGCACAACAACATGATACGGCTCATACAGGTAATGGAAGCCATGGCCAAGAGTCAGGAACAGTTGCAGAATATGGTGCAACCTCTGATTGCACGGGCTAATGATAGGGCTGCCGATTTTGCTCAGCAAGAGAATCAAGGTTTTCTCCCAGGCCTCAGATGCCAACTTGTGGGGACAGACATCGAGCAGGTTCAAGCGGAATTAATTGATGTTCGAGGCCAGCTGGGGCAGTTCACGAAAGATATGCAAGTGTTGCGCTCGAATCAAGAGACGCTAGAAGAAGAGAACTGCCGATTAAAGGCACAGGTAGGATTGATGGCTGAAATATTAACGAACGTACTCAGAAGAGAAGGAAGGCAGATGTCTGAAGACGCGACTGGCTTATTTGTTCCTCAAGGGTCTGAAGAACCAT
Organism: Lathyrus sativus; assembly: GCA_963859935.3. NCBI lineage: Eukaryota > Viridiplantae > Streptophyta > Magnoliopsida > Fabales > Fabaceae > Lathyrus > Lathyrus sativus. The sequence goes on along the minus strand of OZ012738.1, from coordinate 652,132,733 downwards.
TACCCACGCATGATAGGCTTAAGAGACCCTCTCCACGGTTCGAAGCTCAGGATTCTCCTCGTCAGCAGTCGCAATTGATTTTTCAGGATAACTCAAGGAGGTGTGGTAAAAGGATGAGGTTTTCTAACAGAGTATTTGATAAGATCCCAGTGGATTATGGTCAGCTGGTGCAACTCTTGTTCCAACTTCAACTGGTTGAGCCCCACATTTTGGTTCCACTGACAGGGCAGCCGCCACCAGACTATGACCTGAGCGCCCGGTGTGCCTTCCACTCCGGCGCGCCGGGGCATAACATTGCAAACTGCAAAGCTTTCAAGCATAAGATTCAAGATTTGCTGGATGAGAAAATAATTGAGTTTGTACCGGGGGGTATAAAAGTTTCAGGGACTGATATTCCCATTTCTCCGCCAGAGGTTGCAGACGAATCGAGGTATATCCCAGAGCCACTGGAAGCTAAGTCCCCATGTCCACAACAGTTGCCGATGCCAGGGTTGAATTTGAGGATGATAACGCGTGAGCCTAAGGAATCGTCCGAGCAAAGCCAGCAGCATGCGAGATGCCAGTATCCGGCTCAACAAAGAATGCGGGGAAAGAAACCAAGGAGGGTGTTTCAAAAGCCTCCTTCAACGTATGCAGATTTGTTACAGACACTACTAGGTTTGAACTTGGTGGAGAAGAGGACTCTGGCGCCAATAACAGGCACTCCTCTGTATGGTTATGATGCAAGCAGGCACTGTGAATTCCACTCCGGGGCTCCCGGACATGATATTGAGGGTTGCCACGCGTTCAAGCATAACGTCCAAGATTTAATCGACAGCAGGGTTATTAACTTCTCTGATAGGGTCCACAAGGTGGTGCAAGGCCATAGGCAAGCGAAAGTCGGGGTGATGAAAAAGTTTCCCAGGTTTGATCGGGCCGTGGAAAGAAGATCGAGACAGCAGTAGACTACCCCTGATAATGGTTTCTGAGGATGGTTGACTCGCCAATAAGTCAAAGTGCATGAAGTCCAGTTCTGAGACACCGACATTTTTCATGTTATCTTGTTCATGTCTTCGCAGTTGTAGTTTCTTTTCTGTTTAATTGCAAATTTCGCTTCTAAAACTTGTTGTTTTTCAAAGTGATATTGATAAACGAAATGAATATGCATGTTTTGAATTAATCCAGTCGTGTTCACTCTTTGCTTTCTTAACGCTTAATGCTTGTTTTAGCAGGAATCCGGGGAGGATGACGAAAACAGATGACGAATAATATTCCGATTGTATGCTTTTGAATAAAAAACTTGTTGATGAGATACAGGCATTGTTTCAATCCATAAACACCGGAGATATAAGGAAGATAATCCCTTGATAACCCCTTTTGAGCCCAGTAGTAGGAGTTTTTTTTGAAAATGAATAACCCTAAATCTTAACCCGGGGCAGGGTAGGTGTCAGTTAGTTTGACCAAGCGTTCGAATCATGAAAGGAGTGTCCGTACAAGGATCAATCACACCTCTGGAGGTCGTGCCTAAAAAACCACAAGGGATAAAATGGAAAGAGTGAAACAGTCACATTGTTCCACAAAAAGTCAGATAAACCAGTGTCACACGACTTGTTCAAAAAAAAAACGAAAAAAAAGAATCAAAAAGCCCGCTAAGTCAAAACTTGAAAACAAATGACTTAGGCAAAAAACAGGGGCATCCCGCTGGACTGGAAAATCAAAAGAATCTCAAAAGATACTCAGTCCAGGCAAAAATTAGGGAATGAAAAAACGAAAGACGAAAAGGATTGTCAAAGAAAAGGAAAAAATCCTCGAAAAGGACAAAGTCGTGTGACTCTGGGCACCCAAAGACGAAAAGCAAATGACTGTCACTCAAAAAGAAAATGTGTGGTATCCTGAACCATCACTCCTATCACTCCACCTTTAATAGGTGAACGCTGAAGTCAAATTAGCTGAACATAGGATTGGAGAACATCACGAAGAATGGGTGGGTCGAAATAAATTTTGAGCCTATATCTTTCCTTGTTAACCGTGAACCTGACCACGTTACAACCCGAAAAAGTCCTAATTGAAACAGGTTTTGGTCAAGAGCATACGTCGGTAAAGATCGCATCGGAACTGACTCCCCAAAGGGTTCCTCTTACCAGCTTTCATATTGACATTTTGATAATTGATTCATTATATGTCACAAAATTTTTTCGGTGAACAGACTTGGATTTTGAAATTGTCATGTGCATTGCGTTTAATATATCTTTTATGCAGAAAAACTTGTGTTACTTGCGAGTAAGCGCATGCCGACAGGAAAGATTCCTACAGTGGAAGGTCTGATCGGGATAAAATGCAGAATGCCCAAATGTTTCGTGAACTGGGGCAAGCTATATTGATTAATTCCGGTAGGGTCAGTCATCCTAGAATCAGTAAATCTAGGGCAGTCAGGTCAAGATTTGGCAAATCTCTCATAGCTATGGGCATTGCTCCACGAATCAGTCAATCAGGGGCAAAGCCATTACCAGACCAAGATAGGTCACCCTAAGAGCACGAGAGCTACTTTTGACAGAGCACCTTTTCGAGGGTCGAAATTGTAGAAGCGGTCCATGTCTGGCCGTCAGGATACAAAGACTACAGGGTCCATTCCAAAATTGTTGCAGATTCAGGGGCAAGCTATTTCGAGATAGAGTCCTGACTAGGATTTCCTTTCGAGAAGAAGTATGCAAGAACACAGACTGGGGCATGTTAGTATCCCCGAAGCAGAGTTCCGAGAAGGTGGGCTATCAAAAGATTGCAGTATGGACCAGGAGTTCATAGCGAAAGATTCGATCCCCGCGCAGGTCGCGCTTCCGAGATAACAATGTTCCTCACTGAAGAAGGATCAAATTTCCTAGCTAGTCGTGGCTTATCAAAAGGACATTCTCCAGTCAAGTCGTTTATCCTCAGCAAAGTTTGGCAATTCCAAAATTGAAGGCTGTACTCAGACAGTGCATCTCAAGCAGAGTGGTTTAGCCGCAGCAGATTAATATTTGTGAGCTGAATTCAGACAGTTCACCTTTCCCCGCAGGGTCATTTACTCTCCCCCAGCGGAGTCAGTTGATTTTCCCCAAGAGAATTGGTTTGTCCTCAGTGGAGTTCTCTCTTTTCAGCAAGTGTTCTTTCCTCCCAGTGGAGCTCGAAGATTAAGACTCTCCCCAGCAGAGATGGTGGTGTGTCCCAGCATTTATTTTGTCGGAATACCGTGGGATACCTGTTCACTCTCCAGCAGAAATCCAATCATACTGTGCACATCTGCTATTCCCCAGCAGAGTTATATTCCCCAGCAAGGTGTTACTTCAACAAGGTGCTTGGTTAAGTTCCCAATTTCCCAGAAAAGTTGACTTCACTCTTCCAGCATTTATTTTGCTGGAATGATTCTGTAGCGCCTGGCTATCCCCAGCGGAGTTGGCATCATCTGCAGCATTTATTTTGCTGAAGCAGTTTCTGTATTCTAGCAGTTCAGATGGGGAGAGCCCTTGCTCAAATGAACTACCAAACATTCAAGATCTCGGCGTAAGATATTCAACGAAAATGTCAGTTTGGCATTAGTCCCCACAGAGTTATCAGGATAAGTTTCTCTATTCCCAAGCAGAGTTATTTGTCATCAAAGGGTTTTGTGGATCAGAATTTCAGAAGTTGCCTCCGGTTATCAGAACAGGCATCCGGTAGTTTGGTTTCTAGATATCCCCAGTAGAGTCCGCCTCAAAGTCGCTGTCACGTCAGTGCTAAGAAGTTTATGGGTTAGGATCAATGGAGAAATGGGTCCTGACGTGGACGATTTATTCCTATGCTGAAGGGATTTCTCCGTGCTAGAGAAATGGGTCCTAACGTGGACAGATTTATTTCCTCGGGTTGATGAGATGTGTTAGTCCTAACGTGGACAGATTCGGTTTCTCGGTATTGGTGGAATGTGAAGTCATGACGTTGACAAAATTGATTACTCTTCGTGTTGGTGTCCTGACGTGGACCATTTATTCCCCAGCAGATATCTTCCTTCATAATGGTGAAATGTGTGTCCTGACGTGGACAAGTTTTATTTCTTCAGCGGGTCAAAGATGTGAGTCCTGACGTGGACAAATCAAGACGAAACGTATTCCTCATGTGGAAAGAAGTTTTAGTTCCTTACGTGGAAAGATGTATTCCTTACGTGGAAAGGTGGGTCCTAACGTGGACAATGTAGTCCTGACGTGGACGAATCAAGACAAGATGTGAGTCCTGACGTGGACAAATCAAGATGAGACGCATTCCTTACATGGAAAAATAAATTGTATTCCTTACGTGGAAAGAGTGAAGTCCTCACGTGGACAGATCAAAAGAAGTTTATTCCTTACGTGGAAAGATTGGAGTCCTCACGTGGACAGATCAGGAAAAAGATTATGATTCCTTACGTGGAAAAGAAGTTGACTCCTTACGTGGAAAAGAGATTGTGTTCCTAACGTGGAAAGATGGAGATTCCTTACGTGGAAAGACAGATTCCTTACGTGGAAAGATGATGATTCCTAACGTGGAAAGATATAGATTCCTAACGTGGAAATATGGAGATTCCTTACGTGGAAAGATAGATTCCTTACGTGGAACGATGGTGATTCCTAACGTGGAAAGATTGTGATTCCTTACGTGGAAAGAAGTTGGATTCCTTACGTGGAAAAAGGTATTCCTTACGTGGAAAGAAGTTATTCCTTACGTGGAAAGATAAGATTGTTTCCTTACGTGGAAAGATGGCATTCCTTACGTGGAAAGAGGTTTTCCTTACGTGGAAAGATGGGAGTCCTTACGTGGACAAATCAGAAAGCGATATATTCCTTACGTGGAAAGATTATATTCCTTACGTGGAAAGAAGTTATTCCTTACGTGGAAAGATAAGATTGTTTCCTTACGTGGAAAGATGGCATTCCTTACGTGGAAAGAGGTGTTCCTTACGTGGAAAGATGGGAGTCCTTACATGGACAAATCAGAAAGCGATATATTCCTTACGTGGAAAGATTGAGTCCTTACGTGGACAAGTTATTCCTTACGTGGAAAGATTTATTCCTTACGTGGAAAGAGGGGTCCTAACGTGGATGATGTATTCCTTACGTGGGAAAGATTGTATTCCTTACGTGGAAAGATTGTATTCCTTACGTGGAAAGATTATGATTCCCTACGTGGAAAGAAGTTGATTCCTGACGTGGAAAGAAAAAGTTATTCCTTACGTGGAAAGATGTGGTTCCTTACGTGGAAAGAGGTATTCCTTACGTGGAAAAATGATTCCTTACGTGGAAAAAAGATGTATTCCTTACGTGGAAAGGTGGGTCCTAACGTGGATGATGTATTCCTTACATGGAAAAAAGATGTATTCCTTACGTGGAAAGGTGGGTCCTAACGTGGATGATGTATTCCTTACGTGGAAAGATGTATTCCTTACGTGGAAAGATGTATTCCTTACGTGAAAAAAAAAATGATTCCTTACGTGGAAAAAATATTGTGATTCCTAACGTGGATGATGTATTCCTTACGTGGAAAAAAGATGTATTCCTTACGTGGAAAGGTGGGTCCTAACATGGATGATGTATTCCTGACGTGGAAAAAAGATGTATTCCTTACGTGGAAAGGTGGGTCCTAACGTGGATGATGTATTTCTGACGTGGAAAAAAGATGTACTCCTTACGTGGAAAGGTGGGTCCTAACGTGGACGAGGTATTCCTGACGTGGACGAAGAGATGCATTCCTTACGTGGACAGAAGTTTAGTCCTAACATGGACAAATCCAGACGAAGTCTTATTCCTAATGTGGAAGATGTTATTCCTAACGTGGAAAGGAGAGTTTATTCCTAGCGTGGAAGATGTTATTCCTAACGTGGAAAGGAGAGTTTATTCCTAACGTGGAAGATGTTATTCCTAACGTGGAAAGGAGAGTTTATTCCTAACGTGGAAGATGTTATTCCTAACGTGGAAAGGAGAGTTTATTCCTAGCGTGGAAGATGTTATTCCTAACGTGGAAAGGAGAGTTTATTCCTAACGTGGAAGATGTTATTCCTAACGTGGAAAGGAGAGTTTATTCCTAACGTGGAAGATGTTATTCCTAACGTGGAAAGGAGAGTTTATTCCTAACGTGGAAGAGGTTATTCCTAACGTGGAAAGGAGAGTTTATTCCTAACGTGGAAAGGTTATTCCTAACGTGGAAAGGGGAGTCCTAACGTGGACGATGGAGTCCTAACGTGGACAAGGTTATTCCTAACTTGGAAAGGGGAGTCCTAACATGGACGATGGAGTCCTAACGTGGACAAGGTTATTCCTAACGTGGACAAGAGTTTATTCCTAACGTGGACGATTTATTTCTGATGAAATGCTGACGAATTATCTCCAGCGAATTTGCCGAGATTTTTTCCGAGTTGACGGCAGGGGGAGTCCTAACGTGGACAGGTGTAGTTGAGATTTCTTCGATGATAGAATCTTCTTCAGGCTGATGAAAATAATCCCTAGTGCGGGCGCTAATGGATCAGTTGGTTGCTGTAACAGTTAGATTCAATGGATGTTGTTCCCCAAAGCAGTGATGCAGTTTATTTCTGCGGTTGGCAAATTTCCGGGTTCTTAGTATTCAACCGTCTCGTACCATGAATGGTTGAAAGCCGTTCGCTCTTCACCCAATCGGGTCCAAGTCGCTTGAATAGAGGCAGCTGTTGCACCCTAAAATTTGCTCAACCTATTTCATCTGGTTTATGTTTCAATTGCATTAGCATTTGCATATAGAGTCATGTACATAGTCTAATCATCTGCATAGCATAACATAGCAAGTTATCCAACAGGGGACCAAGCATTATTCTCATCTCTAGGGGCCTATCAAGAGGTTATTATTCTAATTCAATCTCATTCAAGTCATCAGAAAGAATTTGAAAGCTGAAAAGTCAATGGATCAAGCAGTGCATCTATCTCCTATATGAGGGTATCTGAATATCATCAAAGAAATTGTGAGCTGTGGGCTGAGCATGGAGAGTAGCTAGACATCATAGAGGACTTAGAAATTCATTGGGAGAAGGAAACAAGTCATTGATATGATCACAAGAGTTGCAGTTGAAGGCAGTCAACTAGGGTTTCTTCTGGGTCAACCCTGGGTCAACTCTAGGTCAATTGATTGATTGAAGGGCATTAAGGTCTATTGGAGAGATGTGGGGTTAATAATTTGACACGTAGAGAAGGATATGGTGATGTGCTAAGAAGAAATCAAGAGAAATCAAGGAGAAGAGGAGTTTCTAAATTAGGGTTTCTGTGTAAAATCCCCTAATTTAGGTCAAACTTCCAAGCAAGATAAGTCAAAATGCAAGCTTCAAATGGATCCTTGGTCAACATGAAACTTGTATAGGATCTCAAGACCTTTAATTTGAGTGGTGTAAGACATCAAGGAGATTTATAGAACTCAAGTTATGGTCCTTGCAAGTTACAGGTCATCTGAGGTATCTGAAATTTTGTCTGTGAAAGTTACTTGTCTTCCAAGCAACGTTTACCCCTCAAGGAGATTTCAAATGAATTTCTGGCCAACATAAGAATTGTTCCTCATTGTCTTAGCTTTCTATAATGGTATGGTATGCCTTCATATGATGTGTGGAACTCTACTTATGGTCTTGGCAAGCAAAGGGTATTTTGGTCATCTGAGAATTACAGGTCATTTCAAGCCTATGCCCAAAACTCATACAAGGAAGCTTCAAATGGAAAACTTCACAACATAAAACTTGCTACAAATGACATTTTGAGTCTATAAAAGTGACCATGAAAGATTGGAATGACTCATAGCTCAAGGTTTCAAAATTGGTGGATTTAATGAATAAAAAATGACCTAAAATTGAGATTTTTCACAACTTGGCCAAATGAGGTGAAATTATAGGTCATTTCGATTGGAAAAAATGTTTTAAGAACATTGGAAAAAGTAGAATTTTGATTTTGGTTCAAGAATTGAAAGATATGCATGGTTACTTACAAATGAAGTTACATAATCCAAATCCAAGGGAAATTGTGCATGGGAAGGTTCTACAAACTTCTAGGGCTTTCTATTCTCATCTATATATTGAATAAAGTAACTCCATGCCATGGTTGGTGAATCACTTTGTTCAAAACACAAGTTATACACAATTCTTCCAATTTGCAAAAGCTTTTCAAACTCCATCAAACTTTCACCAATTTCCATTTTGTTTGATTTGATCATCATCAACATCACTCATAGATCAGAATTCACACAAGAATTGGGTAGAATTGAAGAGGATTCGTGCTGTTCAAGTTAATCATCCAAGAAGCAAGAAATTTGGAATTATAAGATTCAAGGCATTGGAGCAAGATCTTTTGCATACAGAATTCAAGAACAAGCTCACTGATCAACTTCCAATCATTGCAAGCATTGGATCAAGAGAATTCCCTATCTGTTTTCATCATCATACCAGGTTGGTATCTCCATTCGAATTGCTTAATTTAATCAACATGTTAGGAAATTGTAGGGTTAGAATGGTTAAGATAAGTTAGATGATGAATTTCACAAAGTATGGAGAAGTTTCATGGAGGTTGTTAAAGGTGTACCAAAACTGTTGGAGCTTGTAACTCATAGGATAATGCATGATAATCTTGGATCCTTAGCTCAGATTGATCAGCATAAAGTGTAGATTAGGTTAGGGTGAAGATTGGAGAGAATTGAGATGGTTGATGACAGGTGATATTGATGGATTCAGAATGTTACACTCATCGGGTTTGATTATTGGTTGAGTTTTAGAAAGAATTATGGACATGGCTGTGTAGAGGGAAGAATTTAGAGAAGCTTTGCTCTTTGCATCGAGTTAATCCATGGAGAGACGAGGGAGAACAGAAAGGTGTAAAACTCGCGCATGGTGATGAGTCTCAGAAACCCTAGGGTTTCTAAGGTTGAAGACAACCCCAGAGCCACACGATCTTGATATTGACTTTGACTGGGGACTAAATCCAACGGCTTTGGTTTAAAGATGAAAATGGAGGGAGATTCAAAGGACTAAACGCACCGTTTCACTTATTATTGTCTGATGGGCTCAAATTTCCTTGCTATGCACACCCTCCCCAATCAGGCCCAATGTGATTTGAACTAAGAAATTCGCTATTCGCACCGTTTTGCTTTTTTTTAATTTTTGTTATCATTTTCTGTTTGATTGGGCCCAGACGCGCTTGCTATGCGCGCCCCCCAGTCTGGGCCCAGTTTGTTGTTTTAACTGGTTTTCAATGCTTTCTGCACCCCATTTCAATTAATTCAATTTTATTTTCTTTCAAATTTTCATTTCTTTAAAAATTCATAAAAAATAGAAAAATGCATGATTTTAATTGATTCTTTTTGCATATTATTCATAATTTTGTCAAGAAAAATATCACATAAAAAAATTAATATTTCATTTTATTTTTGTATTTTTAGCATATTTTTCTTTTAATAGCATTTTAAGTAGTTTAATTTGATGCATGATTTTGTTAATTTTAGTTTGAATAGATGCTTTGATATTTTTAACCCATTCTTTTTAGGTTGATTAGTATAGAATGTTAGCTTGTATATAAGATTTAGTTCACAATTTTAGGACTTAATTTTAGGTGATTTGCTTAGGTGTGAATAACATGATCAAACTAGGTTTTAGGAGATAACATAGGTGAATTAGTTCATTTCCCTTAGGAGTTGTAGATTGAATCTTTGGGGTATGGGACTATAGGGATTGTGGGTAGTTAATAGACCCCTTAGAAATATTAGGATTCCCCTACTGCTATTAGTATACTGCTTATATTTGTTTGACTGTGTGGTGTGCCCTCTTTAGGGTTTATTATTTTGTCTGTGTGGGGTATTGGGTTTGCCTGGGGATTGGGAGAGCTGAAGACTTGTGATGATAAAGACTATTGGAGATCAAGAGATTGAAGACCAACTTCCAGAGTTGATGAGGAGAGTCCTTTGCTGGCAGCTGTTGAGGATATAGGGTTTAGGAGCTAGGCAGAGCTCTAGAGTAGTAAACTTGATTCTCAAACATGGAAGGTCTTGATTGCCTCCATCCCTCTCTGTGATGCAGAGTCTCTCTAAGACACTCACCCCCTTTCTTTGGAAGGCTTGGTGATAGTGTCTAAGAGGTAGAACTCTTGAGAGAAATATTCTATGTGTTGTTGGCAGTCTGTTTGCCACCTTTGGTGGTCAACTAATTGCTTAACACCCAATTCACTCTTGTGATTGATTCCTCAGCTTGGAGATTGGGACTTGAAGAAAAGCCATTGGAGATTGAAGACTGATGACAAAGACCTTGCTTGAAGGTTGTGGAGATGGAGATTGATGCTTGCTGAAGCTTGTAGCTGATTGGAGATAACTTGAAGTCAGATGTTGATGCAGAGCTGCTGTGGCTGTTTATTTTTGTTGTTTATTCTTGATGTATTGATTGTTTTTCCCTGACTGTATTGTTTGCTGTTTAACCTGTTGGGTTGAAAGTGAATTCTGTTCACTTTTGCCTATTGTTTTCTAGGTTTGAGGTTGAGTGGGACTCCCTTGCCTCGCTTGTATTGCTGCATCTCATGCATTTTATTGCTTTACTGTATATATTTGCTATTGTTTCTGTCTCCGTTTATTCCCTTAGGATCTCTGTTTCTCTCTGCGCAAGAGAGGAACATGATAGACACTAGGTCTTAACCCATGCATGATAACATTAGGATAGTTGATTCCCTTTTAAACCGTAGGTTAGAGTTCTGTCTCTTCTTTCTCAAAACAAACAGAAAAACACTAACTCTTTCAAACACAATAAAAGACACTTCTTCCGTAAAAGAATGTGAACTCATCAAAACGTCAATTTTTTGTCCGCTTGGACCAGTAATCAGGAAAACCCTTTTTCAGAAAGAATAAAAACAATCAAGACAGACTTGTGTCGTACGTGGCCCGAACTACGTTTGCTCTGATCTTTCATGCTGTATGAAAGTACGTAGGCATAGGATGCGATATCCTGGCGAGCAACCTTCCCCTCCTTTCCAGTAGGTAGGCGAACTACGTTGACTCTGATTTCTCGTTCCAGACGGGAATACGTAGGCATAAAGTGCGATACTTTGCCGAGTCATTTTATTTTCTTTTAACCCTTAACCCTTAAGTTTAGATAGAAATAACAATCCGTACCAGAAAACAAGCGTGGATCCCGTCGAGTACGACGGACGTGAGGGGTGCTAATACCTTCCCCTTGCGTAACCGACTCCCGAATCCAGGATTTGGTTGCGATGACCATTCCTTTCCCGTCTTTGCGGTAGGTTTACTCTGAGCGTTTCCTTTCCCTCCGTTGGGATAAATAACGCACGGTGGCGACTTTTCTGTTCAGCCGGCGCCGATTTTCGCAGTAGCGCCAAACGCCTCATTGCAAAATTCAAGGCCATTGTTGGTTCTCAGCCTCTTGACCTTTCTGCGAGTCTGATTTTTGACCAGAGTCTTCCAGCCTTTGAAATTCTCAAAAGTTTCATCCTTAGTCTTCTAGATGAATACCCATAACTTCCTGGAATAATCATCAACTATGGATAGAAAATACCTTGCTCCTGAATGTGATGGACACCTTGCAGGCCCCCAAAGATCAGCATGGGTGTAATCAAGGGATCCATAAGTTCTTTGTTTTCCTTTGTTGAACTTCACTCTACAAGATTTTTCAAGTACACAGGGTTCACAAAATTTTAGCTTTTGGACTTTGTCTCCTCCAAACATATTTTTTCCCTAATTCGACCAGACTCCTTTCACTGATATGGCCCAATCTCATGTGCCAAATTTTTGTTTTCGACAACGGTTTCGTGGATGCAACATTTGTCGAACCACTTACAACTTTAGCCTCAAGGGTATACAAGCCTTGTTTCTTCACGCCTCTCAAGACTTCCTTCAACCCTTTCATGACTCTTAGGATACTTTTCTTTCCTTGAAAAACATATCCCTTCCTGTCGAATTCACCAAGAGAAATCAAATTTCTCTTCAAATCAAGTACATACATAACTTCAGTTAATAACCTTTTTGACTCATCATGGAGCTTGAATCTCACAGATCCAATGCCTGCAATTTTGCAAGATTTGTTTCTCAGCAGCACTGATCCACCATCATGATCACATAGCTCCTCAAATAATTCTCTGTTTAGAGTCATGTGCCAAGTGCAACCTGAATCCATAGTCCACTCCTTCTTGAGTCGCCGCTTGAAACCACAAGAACATCAGATGATTCGAAGTCATATTGAACAATGGTTGCGTTGCCATTATCGTTACCTCCATGATCTTTTAGGCGTCCAGGGCACACTTTTCTTGTGTGACCCTCCTTCTTACAGTGATTGCATCGAATACCAGATGCCTCGCCACTATAAGACTTCTACTGACTTTTACCTTTCTTCTTGTCGAACTTACCATCCTTTCAGAATAATTTTCCCTTAACGACTAAACCTTCACCAACCATCGAAGGTTTATACTCCTCTCGTTCGTTCAACTCCTTAGAATACAAGGTTGATTGAACTTCTTCAAAGCTCAGGGACTCCCTTCCATACAAGAGAGTTTCTTTGAAGTGAGCATGTGTTATGGGCAAAGCGCACAACATCCATAGTGCTTGATCTTCACCATCAATCTTCACATTAATATTTTCAAGATCAAGGATCAGCTTGTTGAACATATCCAACTACCCAGCCAATACTTTTTCTTCACTCATATTAAATGAATACAAAGTTTACTTCAGGTAGAGTTGATTCACCAGAGATTTGGTCATTTACAAGCTTTCAAGCTTCAACCATAACCCCGATGATATCACCTCCTTTTATACCTATCGGAGAACCTTATCACCAAGGCTCAACAATATTACATTGTGGGCTTTCTTTATCATGGCCATCTTTTCTTTTTCCGTTAATGCAACGTCCATGACTGCTTTTCCCTTCAATGTTTCCAAATAACCCTACTGAACCAGTACGACTTTCATCTTCAAGCACCAAAGACCGAATTTATTCACTCCGGTGAACTTTTCAATCTCATACTTTATTGAAGGTATCTTCTCCATGCTCACCACACCAATTTTTTGTGAATTAGGATGCCTTAAAACAAAATATACTCGGTTTATTTATAGGAAAGTAACACACAAGGGTTAAGGTTAACAAGGAAAATAACAAGGATTGGTTATAACTATTATTCTTTACTTTCTCTATAAATCAGACTACAAGTACTCGAGAATAACAAATAACTCTCTCATCCTAATTAGGATTTGCCACACCACACCTAAGATGAGAGACTAGTATGTTATTTATAATAAAACCTAACATACTAAACTAATAGGATTTTTAACAATTACCCATTACAAGCTAACTTAGGGTACAAGCTAACTTAAACAATTGGATCCTTAACATCAAGCCCAATATGATAACTACATACTAGAACACAATTCGACTATAGCATGTAGGTCTTCGACAACAACATGTGAGCAAACTTTGACGGTATGCTAACTAGAGTTCGATCCAATATCTCACAAAATGCTATTAAAAAAATTGGGAATGAGCTCGTTTAGGGTTGGGTAGCCCGCAACCCAAAAAGGGCTGGGCCTGGGTAATAAAATTAGAGCTCATATTTAATATGGCATTTTTGGGTCTGTCCTTGAAAAGCTCGAGGCCTGCCAGGGCCAGTCCATTTAGGGACGGGTAGTTCATTTTGACAACTCTACCGTACGCAGTTCGTACACAGCCGTCACCATGCTCGATTCCAATTTTTTGATTTTTGATTTTTTGATTAAAAAATTCATGTTTTCCTGAATTTTTACTTTTCTGACATTTTACGACATTTGGGAAAAAGGACTAAAAAGGTTTGACAATATTTCATCAATAAATAGAAATTAACAGCAACATACATCACAAAAATCCCAAAAGGGCATAAACACAGATCAACAAGATATCAAGGAATTTAATTCATAGCGTCATAGATTTTTATATCATATTCGTCAAAATCAGAGTAATACAATAATCGACCGCCTCAAAGGTTTTTTCCCAAACCTTTTTGGCCAAAACACATAAATCACATTCATACTTATTTTTCATTCAACACTTAAAACACTGATCACAACAAATACATATATGTCATGATTTCATTACTAAAAATTGCCCAAAGGGCACAATCACAGATCAACAATCAATCGGAAACCTCAGGGGTTTTGGCCAAAATCCTATGGTCACCAACAAGGCCATAAACCATCAAATTTGAAATGCAGAGATAGGAGAGTAAGGACCTCTGACCATCATGGCTGCTTAAACCAACCCATGAGTAAAGAAATTCTCTTCTTACCTCGAAGTTTGAAGGTCGACAAAAATTCTTCACTTTTTTTCACGATCGCTCTCTTCAGATCCGCCACTTTTCCAAAATTCTGATTCTTAACGTATAAACTCTCAAGCCCTCACATAAGCTTATATGTAACTCTAAAGTTCTAAATTGTTTTCACTCACCCAATTATCTGATTTTAATTAAAATAAATTAATTATTTCATTTTATTTAAAAAAATCCCACTAAATAATTATTTAATAAAAATCTAAATTATCTAATAATTATAAAATACCCACTTTCTATTAAATCTGATAATTTTTCTAAGCTCCAACAATTAAATTATATAATTGTTTATAAATTAGATAATTTCTATTTTATTTCTCCACTCTCAATATTCTATATTCTCATCATTTATTAAATTGCTAAAATACCCTTGACTCCCATACAGCACATGAAATAATAAATAATCACAACAATTAAAGTAAGACATATATATCCATTCAATTAAGTCTAATAATTTAAATAAATTAATAAACTAAAATCAGGGTGTTACATCATTCATTAAACTCATTATTTTGCAAATATGTACTTAATTCCATGTAGAATATTTCTTTTTGAAATACAACACAATCGGTTTAAAAAAATACGAATTATAATAAGGTGACAAAATAAATGCTAAAAATGAAAACACATTAAAAAGCAGCTTCAGACCAAATCAGAAGTTCATTACTATCATATGTCTTACTAGACTCTATTTCATGACATTAACGAAAATCACCACAATTATAGTTATGGAGCTACTTATTAATTTGGTTTTGATGTTGACAATGCTTTTAAAATAAGTCTTCATCAACCTTACTATTCAAGACTTGTTGACTCAAGTGATGGTGCTTGAAGATTGATCAAATAATGGTTCTTAATATGTTGACCAAGTGATAGTGCTTGACATGTTACTAATCAAGTGTTAGAGGTTGATATTACCAATGATGGGGATTGGTGGTTGAAGCTTAAGACGTATTGATGAAGATGGGGTTTGGTGCTTGAAGCTTAAGATGTTGAGTGACCAGTGCCTGTAAAGGTATAGACTAACTCTCGACTTTACTAAGATAAGAAACACGTGCGCGCGTACACACACACACACACACATACACGTACGCGCGCACATACACACACACACACACACACACTAAACCCTTTGAAAAGCCTTTCCTCTTTTATGAAAATCATCTAATAATGCTTTAAAATCCTAGCCAAATTATTAGGGAACTTTAAAATTAATTAAAATCTAGTTTTACAAAGAAATAACCGATTAGGATTTTAGGATAGTCGATTATTTCACTTTGTAACCTCTAAAATCGATTGGAAAAGTCCCTTGATGGTTGCCAATGGCTAGAAATCAAAACCTTTCATTTTTGGGTGCCATAATTGATTATCAGCATTAAAAAGTCAACAGATTAGTTCCATATTTAAGCCACTTTTTGTCTTATAAATAGAGGCATCATTTATCATTTCTAACACACTAGAAAGTGCATTTTATATACCCTTCTCTCTCTCTCTCTCTCTCTCTCTCTCTCTCTCTCTCTCTCTCTCTCTCTCTCTCTCTCTCTCTCTCTCTCTCTCTCTCTCTCTCTCTCACTCACACACACACACACACACACACACACACACAAAATTATATCTTAGTGCGTTCGAGAGTGAAATTTATATATTTGTGAGGTAGTATATATGGTCTGGTGTAAGGGCGTATTTATAATATTGCATTGAGAGAAATTTTAGTTTGGTTGTGAGATAAACCAAGTAAAAATATCTTGTTTGGTTGTTGAGATAAACTAAGTAAAACATATGTTTAGTTGGGGAGGTCTTCACTATTAAAATTCTTAGTCGGTCTGTAAGTTTAGCCATATGTTAAAAGCTCTCATTCAGCTCATGATCTTAGCCTATTGTTAAAAAGCTCTTAGTGGATTGTGGAGGTCTATGTAGTTTTAAAAAATCCATCTTGGTTAAGAGTTAGCCATTGAAAAACTCCAATCCTCATATAAGGAGGTTTGTTGGCATATACTGTTAAAAGCTCTCAAGATAGTGGAAATTTTAAGAAGAATTTATGGGGAGAGAAGTATGTCACTTTATTAAGACCATGCCTCTATAGTGTTTGGTGCCTTTCTTGTATCCCTTAACTCTTTAATTTCGATTCATTTATTTTCGTTGCAATTCCATTTTCTTATTTTCACTACTTTTACTCTATTTGTTTTACAAAATACTTTTAAACTTAATTTTTGTAAAAGATATTGTTTTGAAAATGGATTTTCAATCCCTCGCAATTCACCCCTCTTGTATTTGAAGTTTCATGTCCAACATTAACATCTTAAAAATCCAAAGTTAGTAGCCTCCTCTTTTTATTTATGTTATCAGCTTCACATTATCGTCTCGTGTGAAGGGCACTAAATATCATCTTTTGGATGCTAATGTTAGCATTAATCTAAAAGATGTCTACACAATGATTGTAACAGCTCAATTTTCATTGATTAATTATTTATGTTAATTAATTGATTTATTGAAATTATTGGATGATTATTTAAAGGAATTGGTAAATATTTTGAGAGAAGAATTATGATGGAAGGAAAAATGATAGAAAGAGATATAAAAGAAAAGTAGAGAGAAAGGAAAGGGAATGGAAAACATAAGAGAAAGAAGAGTGGAAAGAAAGAGGAAGAAGAGAAAAGAGGAGAAAAAGGGGAAAATAATTAAATCGGTCGGGTTTTTGGAGGTTTTGAGCACAAACCCGTAGCTTGTTTTTCCAAATTTTTCAGGTGTTAACCGGTTAACACTATGGGTTAACCGATTAACGGTATAAAAATGTCCTAAAAACTGAGTTTTTGGAGGCGTTAACCGGTTAACCATATCCGTTAACCGATTAACACTGTAAGTGTGAGAAAAATATTATTTTTCAAAACTTTGAAAATTCATAACTTCTTCACCGTTTATTGGATTTTGTCGTTCTTTATATCAAACTGAAGCTAATAATATGTTCTATAACTTGGTGAAAACAAATATTACTTTTAGCCAACTTTTATCCGATTTTACCGATTAATCGAGATTAATTATTTTAAGTAAGTGAGGATTAAATAATTAGAGCGTTCGTTTGCCGTTTGGCATGATGATGTGAATGCATAATGATTTTCTATGCGATTGTATGTGAAGAATGTATGAGAACATATTGTGAATATGTGTGTATTGCTTGATAAATATGGTCTTTTGACAAATATATGCATTGTTTAAATTGATTAAAAATGCATGATGATTTATGATGAGGTTCGTTGTCGTTCGACATGATATTGTGAATAATGCATGAGAACATATTGTGAATATGTGTGCATTGATTGAAAATGTGGTGGTGGTATTGAATTGTGAATGCATATTGATTGTATGCAATATTGTGAATAATGCATGAGAACATATTGTGAATATGTGTGCATTGCTTGATAAATGTGATGATGTTGAAAGTATGAATACTTTGGTATAATGTGTGAGTGTGCAATCATGATATAATTCTTGTGTGATGAATTATTTGAGAATGCATGAGATTAAGATGCGAGAACGGTCTTAAGTGCATTTGGTTGTTGATTGCATACGCATTATTTAGTCAAGAGGCAATGCTTGCTAGTTTCGTGGAGACTAGTGACTTGTCCCAAACCTAGAAGAGTGGGTTTGAAAGCTTAGAGGACGGGCTTTTGTTATTATCGGTCTAGGGGACGAACCCAGTTAAATGTAAAAACCGAAAAATGATAACAAGTGTTGGTACCACATGGCATGAATTGCATTGAGTTGCATTGAGTCACATATCATAGAGATAAATGTTGTGTGAATGTATGCATGTGTATGAATTGTTGAATGAGAGTTGTGATTGGATGAATAAACATAAATGTAAATGTTTATGTGGAATGATGTGAATTATGGATGTGTGCGTGATAAATATGTTTGGTGATTATCCATATTTGCTTATACATATATTGTGGTGTGTAATGATGAATTGGGTGAAAAATGTGTAATTGTGAACGATATTGACTGATGAATTGATGAACAAACATGATTGTATACGTTTATATGAATTGTAGTGAATTAAACATAATGTGTATGTTATGTGGATTGATTGAAATTGTGGAAGTGTGCATGATAAATATGCTTGGTGTTATATATATATATATATATATATATATATATATATATATATATATATATATATATATATATATATATATATATATATATATATATATATATATATATATATATATATATATATATATATATGTGTGTGTGTGTGTGTGTGTGTGTGTGTGTGCGCGCGCGTGTGTGTGTGTGTGTTTGTGTGTGCGCGTGTGTGTGTGTACTTTATGATGAATTGTGATGAATAAACATAATTGTAAATGTTTATGCGCAATAATGTGAATTATGAATATGTGCATTGTGATGTATAGGAGTGGATTATGATAAAATATGGTGAGATTGTAGTGTATGCATATTTTCATGTTAATGTACATATATGATTATATGCATTGTTATTATGATAATATTTCTCACCCTTCTGCTGGAATGATGTCCTATCTGACATCGTGCAAGTATCAAGAGTAGAGCTAATTATAGTTGCGAAGTCGCTATTGGTGTAGCTGTTTAGTAATTTAATTATGTTGGGTCGAGTCATGCTCTGGTCATGTAACACTGGGATCGTTTGGGTTATATTTTAGAGATGCATTATGTACTCTATGATATGTTTTTATATTCATTGGAATATTGTGATATTGGCTTTAGTTTCTAAGAAATGTTGAATTATATTGATGAGCATGGTTATTCTGTTAAGAGAATTATGATATAAATTGAATCCGCTGCTACATGCAGAATGAAACTTTGAAAAACATGATTATTTATTGGAGTGTTAATGAGCATGACAGGTGGTTTTTGATGTTTGAAAGTTATGTGTGACTCCCTTTTGTAAATGCATGATTATTTACTCTGATTATTCATATATTTTCCGTGGGGTTTAGAAGGGTGTTACATTAGTGGTATCAGAGCAGGTCGGTCCGTCCGGCCAAGTTGTCTAATGTTATTTGTTCCCTTGTATGCGACATGTGTGTGAAAACACTATCGGTACGTGTTTGTTGCCTAACCTTTGTCTGCAGAAGTGGGAATGATTCAAGTGGGAGAGAAACTTGTGCTTCTCCAGGATGCTACAAGTGTGGAATTGGAGCTCTGTGTGTGGTTGAATGCTCTTATAGTTTGGTAAATATGGTTACACCACATCATGATTTCGGTTGTCTATTGACAAATTGAAGAACTGATCAACCTTAATCTCTTGTTGATAGAAGTTGGGATTGTGCTGGATGGGATAGACGTGTCTTGCGAGCTTAGATGGCGTGAGCAGTGAATTGTTTGGAGTTAAATCCAGTGGTTAAGAATTATTTTGATGAGTCGACACAAGACAGTGTTGAGATGTTTAATTTTGATGGAAATTTTGAGTGTTAATGAAAGTGGGAAGTTGGCGGTTTGCCGAGTAATTGTGGTTGTTTGGAAGTTATCCTGACAAGATAGTGATACACAGCCAGGGCGTGAAGTGGAGTTGTGATTGACTTAGTTACGGGAACTGGTCTGATATTAAGAGCTCCATATTATATCTATTTGGATAGTCAAGGAATTAAATTGATTGGGTAGTTTGAGACTTGTGTCTGGTGTGTGCTACGGCAACAAATTATGAGGTCGAGTATGTAAAGGGTGGATAGTGACTTCTGGTGATTATTAAAGAAAGTAAGATGTGGAATACAATATTGGTATAATTAGATCTTTAAACATTTCAAGAGTTGAAGAGTCAATTTGAAGATCTACTTGAGAAAAGGTTTATTCGTCCGAGTGTGTCGCCGTGAGGTGTACCAGTTTTGTTGGTTAAGAAGAAAGAAAGTTCTATGAGACTTTGTGTGGACTACAGACGATTGAATAAGATGACTATCAAGAATAAGTATCCACTTCTGAGGATTGATGATTTGATGGATCAGTTGATTGGTGCGAGTGTCTTTAATAAGATAGATCTGAGATCTGGGTATCATCAGATTCGTGTGAAGGCTGAGGATATTCAGAAGACTGCTTTTAGAACGAGGTATGGACAAGTTGTGGTTGTGTTAACCGATGATATTTTGATTTATTCGAAGAGTATAGAGGATCATGTTGAGCATCAGGAACTTGAGTTATCAGTGTTGGAGAAGAAGCAGTTATATGCCACTGCGAAGAAGTTTGGAGAGTTTTTGGGAAAGTTGTCAACAGCTCGTGTGTCGGTTTTGCCGAATCCGAAAGAACTAATTGTTGTGTTTTGTGATGCTTTGTTGATATGATTGAGAGGTATGATAAGTGCAACATCAGCGAGTTTTAGTTATACTGTAAGGCAACTTAAAGTACATAAAAGGGAATTATCTGACAAGTGATTTAGAATTGGTTGTTGTGTGTCTGTGCCGGAGTTTGGAGGCCTCAATTGGCTAGTGTGAGAATTGAGATGGTTGGTGATCTTACGAGCTTAAGGTATTTGTTGATTTGAAAGAGTTGAATATGAAGCAGAGGAAATAATTGGAAATCTCTGTATATACCGATGATGATGGTAATGAAGTTAGAACTGATTAAGCAAATCCGGGATGAGTTGATCTATGAGGAGACTTCTTATGGAGTTGAGCTTTGTATGTTGAGGCCGACTATTGGTATTCTCGATGAGATTCGAGGAGGTCTGAATTCTAATTTGAGTTAATAGATTGATTGAATTTTATGAATTAAAGTCGAAGAGCTTATTTTCGGATTGATGGGAATGACACCATGAGATGTCGTGGTAGAGGTTGTGTTCCAAATAGTGTGGGTTGGATGAGAGTACTTGGGAAGAAGGGCATTGAGGTAGATGAAGTATCCATCCAGGTGCTATGAAGATGTGACCGAATTTAAGGAAATTATTTTGGTGGCCATAGATAGAGAGAGAAGTGGTTGAGGCTGTATATGCTGATTAGGCTTATTGAAAGTCGAAGTTTGAACGTCAAAGACTGTTGGGCCTGATGCAACTGTTGAATATTTTCTGAGTGGGATGGGATAGTATTTCCATGGATTTTGTGACGGGTTTTCCAAAGAATTTGAAGGGATATGATTCGATTTGGGTGGTTATGAATGGATTGACAAGATTAACTCATTTCCTACCAATGAGGGTGAATCAGTCTATGTTGAAGCTAGCTGAGATGTGTATCGATGAAGTTGCGAAGTTTTATGAGATGCCGTCAAATATTGTGTCAAATGGGAATCTGAGTTCTTCATTGAGGTTTTGGGAGAGTTTTGCAGACGCTTTGAATGTCATGTTGAAGTTGGATTCTTTCTAGCATCCGTGGACGGATGGGCAGACAGAGAGAACTATCCAATATGTAGAGGATTTGTTGAGAGCTTGTGTGTTGGATCAAGATGGATCAGGGGTAGATAATTGTCGCTGATTGAGTTTACCTACAATAATCGTTTTCATTCTAAGTATCGGAATGGCATCGTATGAGGCTTTGTATGGTAGGAGGTGTATGACTCCTTTGTGATGATGTATGTCCGGCGAGAGTGTTGTACTTGGACCTAAGATTGTGTAAGAGACGACTGAAAAGATCAAAAGGATCCAAGAAAAGATGTGTTTTGAGAGTTACGATAGTAACTGGTGTTGGATGAGCTTGAGATCTCGGAAGCACCCATTGTGTTTTGTTGATCGGTATTAGAGTGGCGCAGCGGAAGCGTGGGAAAAATAGCATGTTAGACTGTTTTACCGCTGTCGCTTGTGGGAATTGCATTATGTGTTCATGTGTCTAAGCTGAGGAGGTACATTGATTCAGATGGATAGTGTACAAGTGAGAGATGATTTGACTGTTGAGGCATTGCTAGTTCAGGTTGATGAACGAGAAGAAACTTCGAGGTAAAGGGATTCCTTTGGTGGAGGTAGTTTGGGAGAAAGTTGGAATTGGGAGATTGGGATGCGAGAGTCGTATCCAGATTTGTTTGAATCAGGTAACATTTTCGAGGACAGAAATTCCTAAAGTGGGGGAGGGTTGTAACAGCCCAATTTTCATTAATTAATTATTTATGTTAACTAATTGATTTATTGAAATTATTGGATGATTATTTAAAGGAATTGGTAAATATTTTGAGAGAAGAATTATGATGGAAGGAAAAATGACAGAAAAAGATATAAAAGAAAAGTAGAGAGAAAGGAAAGGGAATGGAAAACATAAGAGAAAGAAGAGTGGAAAGAAAGAGGAAGAAGAGAAAAGAGGAGAAAAAGGGAAAAAGCTTGGAATCATCAGAACATCTTCTAGCTTCCGATTAATCAAGGTAAGGGTGTGAAATCTTATTATCTTACCAATGTATATGATTATGTATGTGTGTGTTTGGATTTGTTTGGATGTTTTCATCTTTTTCCATTCTAGGGCAGAAATGGATTTAATCGATAGAGTCGATGTTTGAACGGTTAAAATCTAGAATAAATTGCGTAGTTTAGTCGAGTAATGTTTAGCCATGATTATTGGATTTCGTTTGATTGAATTTGGTTGAATTTATGAGTTTTGACATTTTTGGACAATTGGAGGTTAAGATTTTGGATGAAAATCGAAAGTCACAGAATTTGCGTTTTATGATCCTAAATTATTACTATATGATTGGTAATATTGAGTAGGTATTTAATCGTGAGAAAATAATTAAATCGGTCTGGTTTTTGGAGGTTTTGGGCACAAACTCGTAGCTTGTTTTTCCAAATTTTTTAGGTGTTAACCGGTTAACACTATGGGTTACCCGATTAATGGTATAAAAATGGCCTAAAAATTGATTTTTTGGAGGCGTTAACCGGTTAACCATATCCGTTAACCGATTAACACTGTAAGTGTGAGAAAAATATTATTTTTCAAAACTTTGAAAATTCATAATTTCTTCACCGTTTATCGTTTGTCGTTCTTTATATCAAACTGAAGCTAATAATATGTTCTATAACTTGGTGAAAATAAATATTATTTTATCCAATTTTACCAATTAATCGAGATTAATTATTTTAAGTAAGTGAGGCTTAAATCATTAGATCGTTCGGTTGCCGTTTGGCAAATGATGTGAATGCATAATGATTTTCTATGCGATTGTATGTGAAGAATGCATGAGAACATATTGTGAATATGTGTGCATTGCTTGATAAATGTGGTATTTTGACAAATATATGCATTGTTTAAATTGATTAAAAATGCATGATGATTTATGATGAGGTTCGTTGCCGTTCGGCACGATATTGTGAATAATGCATGAGAACATATTGTGAATATGTGGGCATTGATTGAAAATGTGGTGGTGGTATTGAATTGTGAATGCATATTGATTGTATGCAATATTGTGAATAATGTATGAGAACATACTGTGAATATGTGTGCATTGCTTGATAAATGTGATGATCTTGAAAGTATGAATACTTTGGTATGATGTGTGAGTGTGCAATCATGATATAATTCTTGTATGATGAATTATTTGAGAATGCATGAGATTAAGATGTGAGAACGGTCTTAAGTGCATTTGGTTGTTGATTGCATACGCATCATTTAGTCAAGAGGCAATGCTTGCTAGTTTCGTGGAGACTAGTGACTTGTCCCAGACCTAGAAGAGTGGGTTTGAAAGCTTAGAGGACGGACTTTTGTTGTTATCGGTCTAGGCGACGGACCCAGTTTAAATGTAAAACCGAAAAATGATAACAAGTGTTGGTACCACATGGCATGAATTGTATTGAGTTGCATTGAGTCACATATCATAGAGATAAATGTTGTGTGAATGTATGCATGTGTATGAATTGTTGAATGAGAGTTGTGATTGGATGAATAAACATAAATGTAAATGTTTATGTGGAATGATGTGAATTATGGATGTGTGCATGATAAATATGTTTGGTGATTATCCATATTTGCTTATACATATATTGTGATGTGTATTAATGAATTGGGTGAAAAATGTGTAATTGTGAACGATATTGACTGATGAATTGATGAATAAACATGATTGTATATGTTTATATGAATTGTAGTGAATTAAACATAATGTGTATGTTATGTGGATTGATTGAAATTGTGGAAGTGTGCATGATAAATATGCTTGGTGTTATATATATATATATATATATATATATATATATATATATATATATATATATATATATATATATATATATATATATATATATATATATATATATATATATATATATATATATATGTGTGTGTGTGTGTGTGTGTGTGTGTGTGTGTGTGTGTGTGTGTGTGTGTGTGTGTGTGTGTGTGTGTGTGTGTGTGTGTGTGTGTGTGTGTGTGTGTGTGTGTGTGTGTGTGTGTGTGTGTGTGTGTGTGTATACTTTATGATGAATTGTGATGAATAAACATAATTGTAAATATTTATGCGCAATAATGTGAATTGTGAATATGTGCATTGTGATGTATAGGAGTGAATTATGATAAAATATGGTGAGATCGTAGTGTATGCATATTTTCATGTTAATGTACATATATGATTATATGCATTGTTATTATGATAATATTTCTCACCCTTCTGCTGGAATGATGTCCTATCTGACATCGTGCAGGTATCAAGAGTAGAGTTGATTGTAGTTGCGAAGTCGCTTTTGGTGTAGCTGTTTAGTAATTTAATTATATTGGGTCGAGTCATGCTCTGGTCATGTAACACTGGGATCGTTTGGGTTATATTTTAGAGATACATTATGTACTCTATGATATGTTTTTATATTCATTGGAATATTGTGATGTTGGCCTTAGTGCCTAAGAAATGTTGAATTATATTGATGAGCATGGTTATTCTGTTAAGAGAATTATGATATAAATTGAATCCGCTGCTACATGCAGAATGAAACTTTGAAAAGCATGATTATTTATTGGAGTGTTAATGAGCATGACAGGTGGTTTTTGATGTTTGAAAGTTATGTGTGACGCCCTTTTGTAAATGCATGATTATTTACTCTGATTATTCATATATTTTCCATGAGGTTTAGAAGGGTGTTACAATGATGACATTAATCTGACGCTAACATACACCTAACATATGTTTTATGCCTATTAGCATCCACTTTCAACCGACAAATCAGAGTAGTTTTCTTGTGGTGGGTTGTAATGATAATTGGTTAATATTTCTAATGAATTTATCATGGTTGGATGTCGATTTTGGTGGAGAATTGAAGAAATTAAAAATGTTAAGCTATGAGGGGATGGGGAGGGGGTTTGGACAACATAAAGATAGAGGAGGAGGAAAATGTGACTTTTGATCTAAACGAGAAAGGGTTTATCATGTTTCTCATGTAATTACGAAACTATCATTGTCAGGTTTCCATTTATTTATAAAACTTCCACCACTAGATTTCAACTTATTTATAAAATTGCCACTATTAGATTTTTACTTATTCCAAATTAACCTAAATTTTTTCCATAAGTCCTAAGTTATTTAATTTAATAAACAACCTCTTTTTAATTAAATTATAGGGGTGTTACAATAAGTTTTCAAAACCCTCTTTGAAAATAAAATTAGTGGTAGACTTTAATGTTTGATTTTCTTTATCATACAATAACATCTTAAGTCCATATGTAATTGATCATGGCTACACACTCATAGGAAGATATAATCCAACATAGTTTAATGACTGGCCTTAAGATTTATTGGTGATCATAACATAAGACACAATTCTATGATATAGCCTTCTAGTAAGCTGAAAGAGCCATGAAAATCATGTAAGAATCGTTGACATTCTTGAAATATAAATGATTCCTCCAATTTTCTTTTCTTATATGATATTTGCACTAGTTACATGATTTGCTAGTCTTGTAACTATAAGGCATAGTTCATTTTATATTGATAGTAGATTGAACATAAATCACGTGGTTTCGTAATAAAAAATAATGGAGAAATAAAATTGGATGTAAACTATAAGGTGGGTAGTTGAAATGGAGGAGGGTTTCAAATTTTTTATGTGACACAAAGGTATTGCTTAAAATGAAGAGAAAATTTTATCAAATTATGGTAAGACTTGTGATGTTGTACGAGATAAAATGTTGGTCTCTTAAGAATCAACACGAAAATAAAGTAAGTGTATCAAAGATGAGAATGTTGCATTGGATATGTGATAAGATTATACATAATAAGATTAGAAATTATAATTTTTTTGTGTCGGCCAAAGGCTTAATAAGGTAAGGCCCATTTATCTTGCTCGCTCTATTGAGCCCAAGGTATAAATGCCTTCATAAGGGGTTTTAAATACACAACCTCTCTAATCTCCACTTTCATTATGATTATCTTGAACTCTAACTAATTTTAGCATTGGAGTGCTAACCATGCAGGTACCCTCTAAGTCCACCGTATCAGAGATTAGCAACAATAGTTCAAGAATAACACCTCCAATTCAAGGCGCGCCACAATCATAACCTTTGAATTGAGACGCCACGCTCTTGAATCGCATGTGAATATTTGCTCCACTATAACTTCTACGATTTCCTCCATTTATGGTTCCGCAATGGAACGGTGTCGCTGTTTGTAGGAATCGACTTCTGATTTCTACGATTTATACAAAAGTCGCAATCACTTTGAAAATAAATTTGAATAGACTATGAAATCTTAGGTCTAGGTTTTAGAGGCAAATCATGGTTTCCTCTCGGTTTAATCGTCCATTATGCCTTTAAATCTCAACATCGAATAACTCCAAGAGTCCAACACAGAGATCTATGACAAATGGTACGGAAAAAATGACGGTTAACCATGGTACTCACCATCAAGAACTAAAATTTCCTAAAACGGTATGGAGGGAGGATGACGAAAACGTTATACCCATAATTGTTGTTGGTATGCTTTCAATCAGACTTTGTTGACGATGTAAGGCATTGTTTCAACTCCCAAATACTGGAGAAATAAGGAAGTTATCCCTTTGTCACCCCCTTCAAGGCTAGAAGTTAGAGTTTCTTTCTTTATAAAAAGACTGCAATCTTAACCTTGGGGTGGGTAGTGCTCAGTTAACTTGGTTGTGTGTTCATACAATACACTTTTCAAACAAAGGTCGCACTCACAATTTTCTTTCGCACACATCAAGTAAGTGTCGAAGATGTTTTTCAATCAGAAGTCGATGATGGTTCACCGTGATCATTAAGCTAGGCAGTCATTTCCTTTAAAAAATCAAAAGAAAAAGCCCGATAAGTCAAAACCTATGAAGCAGACTTAGGCAAAGCTGAGGCATCCCGCTGACTGTGTGCTTTAAAAGAAACAGTTCAGGCAAAAGTTATGGATAATAAAAAGAGGAGATCTTTAAACCCTTCATCCTAAAAATCCTCAATATCAAAACAACCAAATGTTATAGGGAAGTAGTGGCTGCCTTTTCATAGGTCCCTTGACTTTTGAACCATCATTGCTACTATCAGTGCAATTCCTAACCTATAGGAACCTGAATACATAATATGAGTTAACTGAGCGTAGGACTGAAGATCATCACGTAGATTGGGTGGGTACAAATAAATTTTGAGCCTTTATCCTTTGTTTCATCAACCGTGAACCAAGCCACGTTACAACCCTCAAAAGACCTAATTGAAGCAAGGTTATTTTGAAAGCATACTACAACAAGGTTACGTAAGCTGACTCCAAAAGATCTTTGCGAATCATTCATTTTGGCAGTACACTTTGGTTTTAAACTTTGAGCGTCTTGAACCACCGTGTTCTGACCGACGACTCATTTATTTTTCCTCTTTCAAAAATGATTTTGATTTCAAAAGTTGCATGAACTGTGGATTACATTGTTTGTATGAATACTTTTGGTTGCAAGCTAGCTTTCCTCTAAGGAATTTTCAAACAATGAGAAACTTGGTCAGGTGATCCTGTTAGGGGCAGGTTTCTTTTACATCCCGTCTAAGAATCAATTCAAGATTTGTTCAAGGCGAGTCATTCTCAGAGTTGGTTTACCCATAAGATTTTCAAGACTCAGACTGGGGAAAGCCTTCCGAGGGTACAGTAAAATAGTCATCTACCGAATCAGACAAGCTGAAGCATTTGTCAGCTCAGTCTACAGACAGTTTTAATCTGGGGCAGTTTACTTATTAGAATCCCCAGACAGCTCTTCATCCTTCCTACAGGGACTATCAGTTTGATATAGTTTAGCCGAATGACAGTGATGTATGTGTTGAGGAATTAGTCTTCCAGTCTTGTCATTTCACTAAAAGAGTCGAGCCTTGTCGTCGACATATGCATTTGCATGTGATCATATATCATAGCATAATTCATATACATATACATATCATGAGTGTTTCATCCTCATTTGCATTTCTCCCGAGGTCGTGTTTTATCCACGTCTTACCTTGTGGTCAAAGTCCAACTCACTTGGCACCTACCAAACAATTTTGTGTCGTGTCTATCTGACGTTCTTTCAGGTATGACATTTATATCCGATGGTTTTCCAGATTTATTGCTCTTTCTGATGGTTTTCTAGATTGAGTCTTTATCTGATGGTTTTCCAGATAATTCCTTGTGATTCTGACGGTTTTCTAGAATCTTATCCGATGTTTTTCCGAATACATTCCTCCTTCTGATGGTTTTTCAGATCGAGTATTTGTTCTGATGTTCTTCCAGAACTCTATCTGACGGTTTTTCAGATACCCCTGTGATTCTGATGGTTTTCCATAATCTCATCCGATGTTTTTCCGGATCTATCTCTTTCTGATGTTTTCCTAGACTGAGTTTTTGTTCTGACGTTCTTCCAGAACTCCTTTGTTGCTTATCTGATGTTCTTCCAAATATGTCCTCAACTTGTCCCGTACATTTATTGCTTTCATAAATGTTTCGGGTTTACCTTCAGAGACTTGTCTTCATCTCATGCTCCTACAGATGTTATTCTTTTGTTTCTGGTTGCAGCCCAGAGTCTATTCGATGGTTTTTCCGAGTATCTCTGGTGTTTCAGAGTTCATTCGATGTTCTTCCGAATGTCCCTGAAATTGGTTTCTTTGTTCCTGAGTTTATTCGATGTTCTTCCGAATATCTCTGGTGTGTTTCAGAATTCGTTCGACGTTCTACCAGATGTTTTTGATGTTTGTTTCTCCTTGTATATGTTTCGATGATTCCTGAAGATCCCGCTCGATCTCTTCATCTAAAGGAATGACCCGGAAATTCCAGCACTTGTCGTTTACCTTATCCTACCACCGTGTGGATCCTGTGTTATCGTTTCATCCTAAAGTGACAGTTGGTCGTGCCTGCACCGGTTGATCCATCACTTTAGAATTTCCTCGTGTCGTGGTTTCCCCTGTGTGTCATATTCCCCATGGTGGTTTGCTCGTCGCGTCTGTCCCCTGTGTCGTCGTGTCGTCTGCATTCTTGCATTTATCATTTCAGCATACGCATCATGTTAGATTCATGGCATTGTCAGCATTATAGGTTGTTCTATTTTGTCCATGACATTGCATATCACTGCATCTAAGGACAAAATTTTCGGTTATTTGTATTTAAATCCCTTTCACCACGATTTCTCGAGCCTTCGTTGCTCAAATCATCCGGTAAACTTATTTAAATAGGGGCAACTGTCATACCCCAAATTTTACCCTTTCATTTTCTATTTTATTATTTTTTAAATTTTGATTAACTTAATAATTAACCTTTTTTTAAAATCTTTTTTTTTAACTAATAATAATTTAATTAAACTTTTTTTATAACTTTCGTAATGTTTTTTTGTTAACCTTTTTTTTCTATTTATTTAAATCATTTTAATTTCTTTTTTACTAACTTTTAGGATTTAGATTAAAATTTAACTTTTTTTTTCTTTACTTCAAGAGTACATTTTTTTTATATAACCTTTAATTAATTTCTAACACTTTTTTTAAAAACTCAAATTTTAACACCTTTTTAAAAAAATTAAAACTAAATCTTTTTTTCATTAAATTAACACCTTTCTTTTTCAAATTAAAATTTTAATATTTTTAAAAAAAAATTAAATTCTAATGCCCTTTTCTTTTTTTTTAATTAAGATCTAACTTCCTTTTAAAATTAAATTCTAACCGTTTTTAAAATAATTCTAAATCAACATTCAAATATTTTTTTATTTTAAAATTCTAACTCTTTTTTTTTTACACTTAAAACTCTAACTTCTTTTTATTTTTAAAAAAAACTCTAACTTATTTATTTATTTATTTATTTTTTAACTTAAAACTTAAAACTCTAATTTTTTTTAAACTTAAAAACTCTAACTTTCTTTGCTAATATTTTTAAAATTAAATCCCAACACTTTTTTTATCAAATTCAATCACAATAAATCACAGATGGAGTTAAATCAAATCAATCATATCATCATCATCATAAGAAATCAGATCAGCATCACCATCATTGTATCAAATCTGAAATCACCACAAAAATTCATTCAAATCAAATCCGAGATTGAAAAAGATTGAGATATTCAAATCAAATCCGAGATTGAAAAAGATTTAAAAATCAAGTATAAATAGGACACTCAAGAACAGCAAAAAGAAGATCGGCAAGCATCAAAGACTCTTACAGTCTTCATCAAAAATCATCATCCGCGATCAAAACCCCATAGCCTCAGAAACCACGAAAGTCATCAACTGTAAAACCATCAAAAGAAAAATCTGTCCACTATCACCGTCATCACAAAATCGTCGCAAACCCAAGTCCGACCAATTTCCTTTATTTAAGTTTTTATTTATTTATTTATTTGTTTTCTTAATTCTAACTAAACACTAGCCTTTTTCTTAAAATTAAATTTATTTCTTTTTTTTTTAAACTAATTACTAACCTTTTCTTTTGTAATTAACACAAACACTTTTTTTAATAACTAAAATTAACTCTTTTTTTTAATCTAAACTTTTTTTAAATTAACATCTTTTTTTTTAAGCCAACACCCTTTTTTTAAAATTAATTATTAATTTTTTTAAAAATAAAAATGCTAACACTTCTCTTTTTTTAAAATTAAATCTTTTTTTTCTAAGTTTTTTAAAATTAAATCTTTTTTTCTAACTTTTTTAAACTTAAATCTTTTTTTCTAACTTTTTTTAAATTAAATATTTTTTTACCCTTTTTAGAATTAAGTCTAACTTTTTAGAAAAAAAAAATAAATCTAACTTAATTAAAATAATTTCTAACTTTTTTAAAAACTAAATCTAACTTTTCTTAGAAAACTAAGTTCTAAATTTTTTTAAATAATTAAATTAAAATCTCACTTTTTTTAATTAACATCAATCTTTCTTTAAAATTCTAATTTCTTTTAAATAGCTCTAACCTCTTTTATCTTAAAAAATTTCTAACTTTTTTTTTTCTTTCACTTATTAAATTTCTTCTTCTTTTTTTTTTTTTTTATAATTTAAACCTTTCTCTTAATTTAATCCTAATCTAATTTTCTTTTTATCATTAAAATTCTAACTTTTCTAAATTTCACAAAAAATCCTAATTCCATTCTGACTCCTTTTCAATTATGTGAATTCTCAATTCCATAAAACAATTAACCACCTAACTTCTAAATTCATCAATCCCTTAATCATTCCTAACATCATTCTTGATTATCCATGAATTTGTTACTAACCTTTTTTTATTTTATTTTTGTATTTACTTTTATTTGTACATTCTCTAACATTATTGTTGTTATTCACATTTCATTCCTATCACTTGTACATTATTCCATGTTTCAATATCGTTACTTATTAAATTTCACCGTTTATTAATTCTCCTTCCGAAGGACTAGGTCTAGCCGTTTGACCGCCGAGTCAATAGTCCTAACCCTTGACCGTTTCAAAAACCCTAATTAGACTAGGCGTCCTGCCGCGGACGAAAATACCTTTTACCCTAGCATTAGGTCAAAGAGTCGCCGTACTCTGTTTTAGAATTTCCCGCCGTGGAATCCCTAATTTCAACCCTAATTTTTAATTAACAATTTCAACGTAGAGATTGGAGTCTACGCACTCCACGTAAGCGTGTCCTTAAGATACGTTTATTCCCCATTGAAACCTTGATCATAGTCAAGAAGTTTCTAACCTCCCTTTCGAGGGGAACTACGATTACTCTGATTTCATTCCCTATCCAGGATACGTAGGCACAAGATGCGAATCTTGCCGAGTAAACTTAGGACTAACCCTTAGGTCTTTCTTTTATCTTTAACCCTTAGCTCAGTATATACGTCCAGCAAATAATAAAGCAAATAGCAAATAAACAAAAGGTTCTTGTAGAGTACTACAGAAGTTTAGGATGCTAATACCTTCCCTAAGCTTAACCAACCCCTTACCTAGATCTCTCCCCGCATTATGTTTACTATGCAAAAAATAGGTTTTTCCTCTTTTGACCTTTTCCTTCGGATAAATCAAAGAGTGGTTGTGAACTAAAGATGCGATTCAAATGAATTAATAATTTGACATCCTATTTCCACCGCAACAGAAAATGGCGACTTCACTAGGGATCCTCCTAATTTTTAAGGGTTACCCCTATTTTGTTTATTGTATGATATTTTATTTTATTAATTATTTGTATATATCATAGTACCTTGTGGGATACCTGTTATTGTGAGATAAGTCCTAACCCGGACTTTAGTGACCTTATTATAGGATGGCGATATATTCAATGAGGCTTATAGGGAGTGAGTCCCAACTAAGCTGACTTGAGAATCACCGCTTAGTTGAGACCTTTTCAAAAATGGTTCGGTTGAACGAGTGTAGTCGTGAAA
Organism: Lathyrus sativus; assembly: GCA_963859935.3. Taxonomy (NCBI): domain Eukaryota; kingdom Viridiplantae; phylum Streptophyta; class Magnoliopsida; order Fabales; family Fabaceae; genus Lathyrus; species Lathyrus sativus. The sequence continues at coordinate 652,099,751 of OZ012738.1, read as the reverse complement.
ACTTTTACCATTTTTGATTGGTGTCTATGATATTGAGGACCATAGTACCTTAACACCACCTTGGCCTTATTTAGGATGTAGTGCGGGAACTGTGTGGGAGTAGTCCTACAATGGTTGCTACGCGATACTACACTCAAAAGATGTTCTCTTGAGAATATTATCGGCCCTCGAGTCAGTCGAAAGGTTGATAATATCCGAAGGATGGGCTGATGACTTTGGGCACTTTTTTTAGAACCTTGTTCTGCAGGTACAACTACCCTATAGTACATACCTTTTGGGAAGGGTAGACCTTAACTCCATTCATGGTTCCTCAAACCTAGGACTTTGTTTGCTTACGTGTATTTATGCTTTGCATCCATAAAACATCATTCCTAGTTTCAAGGAATTCATCAGTCCTTTGCAAATTTAAAAGGTCTTACATTTTAAAGTCTAAAAACTTTTCCAGCTTTCCTAAAAAGGTTTGCAATCAACCGTTGAAATTCTTGAAACCATTGCATGGCATTAGCATCACATTTTTTGCATTGCATTTTCCCCCCCGGTTTCTCATTCTTGGTCCTCTCGTCTTCCAGTATCTCTTTGAGTCGTCAAGCTGATTCCTTGACACAGATATAAGACTAAAGCTAACTATAAACGCCAGATGTCAAAACAAGAGGAACATAACGCGGATAAGCCTCCAAATGTCCAGAAGAATCCTTTTCCAGTGCATCAAAAGTGAAGCTTCCCAGCAGATTGTTGGTGTTTCAGACAAGATGGCTTATCTTTATACTGATTTAGTCACTAGGCTTTTTGTTTCTCGTTGTTTGTACTTTCCTTCTTTCATTTAGTTGTTTGCTTTCGAATTATGTTTGTACTTTTACATTAATGAACTGAGCATTGCAACTTTTGATTTCAATTCATTTATCGATTATTTGAACCTTTATGCTTTATCTTTCGAATATTTACTTTTGTCCAAAATTTTGGTATGCAAAGATTGGAGGGAGGATGAAGAAAACGTTATACCCATAACTGCTGTTGGTATGCTTTCAATCAGACTTTGTTGACGATGTAAGGCCTTGTTTCAACTCCCAAATACTGGAGAAATAAGGAAGTTATCCCTTTGTCACCCCCTTCGAGCCTAGAAGTTAGAGTTTCTTTCTTTACAAAAAGACCGCAATCTTAACCTTGGGGTGGGTAGTTCTCAGTTAACTTGGTTGTGTGTTCATACAATACACTTTTCAAACAAAGGTCGCACTCACAATTTTTCTTCGCACACATCAAGTAAGTGTCGAAGATGTTTTTCAATCAGAAGTCGATGATGGTTCACCGTGATCATTAAGCTAGGCAGTCATTTCCTTTAAAAAAAATCAAAAGAAAAAGCCCGATAAGTCAAAACCTATGAAGGAGACTTAGGCAAAGTTGGGGCATCCCGCTGACTGTGTGCTTTAAAAGAAACAGTTCAGGCAAAAGTTATGGATAATAAAAAGAGAAGATCTTTAAACCATTCATCCTAAAAATCCTCAATGTCAAAACAACCAAATGTTATAGGGAAGTAGTGGCTGCCTTTTCATAGGTCCCTTAACTTTTGAACCATCATTGCTACTATCAGTGCAATTCCTAACCTATAGGAACCTGAATGCATAATATGAGTTAACTGAGCGTAGGACTGAAGATCATCACGTAGATTGGGTGGGTACAAATAAATTTTGAGCCTTTATCCTTTGTTTCATCAACCGTGAACCAGGCCACGTTACAACCCTCAAAAGACCTAATTGAAGCAAGGTTATTTTGAAAGCATACTACAGCAAGGTTACGTAAGCTGACTCCAAAAGATCTTTGTGAATCATTCATTTTGGTAGTACACTTTGGTTTTAAACTTTGAGCGTCTTGAACCACCGTGTTCTGACCGATGACTCATTTATTTTTCCTCTTTCAGAAATGATTTTGATTTCAAAAGTTGCATGAACTGTGGATTACATTGTTTATATGAATACTTTTGGTTGCAAACTAGCTTTCCTCTAAGGAATTTTCAAACAATGAGAAACTTGGTCAGGTGATCCTGTTAGGGGCAGGTTTCTTTTACATCCCGTCTAAGAATCAATTCAAGATTTGTTCAGGGCAAGTCATTCTCAGAGTTGGTTTACCCATAAGATTTTCAAGACTTAGACTGGGGCAAGCCTTCCGAGGGTACAGTAAAATAGTCATCTACCGAATCAGACAAGCTGAAGCATTTGTCAGCTCAGTCTACAGACAGTTTTAATCTGGGGCAGTTTACTTATCAGAATCCCCAGACAGCTCTTCATCCTTCCTACAGGGACTATCAGCTTGATATAGTTTAGCCGAATGACAGTGATGTATGTGTTGAGGAATTAGTCTTCCAGTCTTGTCATTTCACTAAAAGAGTCGAGCCTTGTCGTCGACATATGCATTTGCATGTGATCATATATCATAGCATAATTCATATACATATACATATCATGAGTGTTTCATCCTCATTTGCATTTCTCCCGAGGTCGTGTTTTATCCACGTTTTACCTTGTGGTCAAAGTCCAACTCACTTGGCACCTACGAAACAATTTTGTGTCGTGTCTATCTGACGTTCTTTCAGGTATGACATTTATATCCGATGGTTTTCCAGATTTATTGCTCTTTCTGATGGTTTTCCAGATTGAGTCTTTATCTGATGGTTTTCCAGATAATTCCTTGTGATTCTGACGGTTTTCCAGAATCTTATCTGATGTTTTTCTGGATACATTCCTCCTTCTGATGGTTTTTTCAGATCGAGTCTTTGTTCTGATGTTCTTCCAGAACTCTATCTGACGGTTTTTCAGATACCCCTGTGATTCTGATGGTTTTCCAGAATCTCATCCGATGTTTTTTCGGATCTATCTCTTTCTGATGTTTTCCCAGACTGAGTTTTTGTTCTAACGTTCTTTTAGAACTCCTTTATTGCTTATCTGATGTTCTTCCAAATATGTCCTCAACTTGTCCCGTACATTTATTGCTTTCATAAATGTTTCGGGTTTACCTTCAGAGACTTGTCTTCATCTCATGCTCCTATAGATGTTGTTCTTTTGTTTCTGGTTGCAGCCCAGAGTCTATTCGATGGTTTTTCTGAGTATCTCTGGTGTTTCAGAGTTCATTCGATGTTCTTCTGAATGTCCCTGAAATTGGTTTCTTTGTCCCTGAGTTTATTCGATGTTCTTCCGAATATCTCTGGTGTGTTTCAGAATTCGTTCGATGTTCTACCGGATGTTTCTGATGTTTGTTTCTCCTTGTATATTTTTCGATGATTCCTGAAGATCCCGCTCGATCTCTTCATCTAAAGGAATGACCCGGAAATTCCAGCACTTGTCGTTTACCTTATCCTACCACCGTGTGGATCCTGTGTTATCGTTTCATCCTAAAGTGACAGTTGGTCGTGCCTGCACCGATTGATCCATCACTTTAGAATTTCCTCGTGTCGTGGTTTCCCCTGTGTGTCATATTCCCCATGGTGGTTTGCTCGTCACGTCTGTCCCCTGTGTCGTCGTGTCGTCTGCATTCTTGCATTTATCATTTCAGCATACGCATCATGTTAGATTCATGGCATTGTCAGCATTATAGGTTGTTCTATTTTGTCCATGACATTGCATATCACTGCATCTAAGGACAAAATTTTCGGTTATTTGTATTTAAATCCCTTTCACCACGATTTCTCGAGCCTTCGTTGCTCAAATCATCCGGTAAACTTATTTAAATAGGGGCAACTGTCATACCCCAAATTTTACCCTTTCATTTTCTATTTTATTATTTTTTAAATTTTGATTAACTTAATAATTAACCTTTTTTTAAAATCTTTTTTTTAACTAATAATAATTTAATTAAACTTTTTTTATAACTTTCATAATGTTTTTTTGTTAACCTTTTTTTTTCTATTTATTTAAATCATTTTAATTTCTTTTTTACTAACTTTTAGGATTTAGATTAAAATTTAACTTTTTTTTTCTTTACTTCAAGAGTACATTTTTTTTATATAACCTTTAATTAATTTCTAACACTTTTTTTAAAAACTCAAATTTTAACACCTTTTTAAAAAAATTAAAACTAAATCTTTTTTTCATTAAATTAACACCTTTCTTTTTTAAATTAAAATTTTAATATTTTTTAAAAAAAATTAAATTCTAATGCCCTTTTCTTTTTTTTTTAATTAAGATCTAACTTCCTTTTAAAATTAAATTCTAACCGTTTTTAAAATAATTCTAAATCAACATTCAAATATTTTTTTATTTTAAAATTCTAACTCTTTTTTTTTACACTTAAAACTCTAACTTCTTTTTATTTTTAAAAAAAAACTCTAACTTATTTATTTATTTATTTATTTTTTAACTTAAAACTTAAAACTCTAATTTTTTTTTTAACTTAAAAACTCTAACTTTCTTTGCTAATATTTTTAAAATTAAATCCCAACACTTTTTTTTATCAAATCCAATCACAATAAATCACAGATGGAGTTAAATCAAATCAATCATATCATATCATCATCATCATAAGAAATCAGATCAGCATCACCATCATTGTATCAAATCTGAAATCACCACAAAAATTCATTCAAATCAAATCCGAGATTGAAAAAGATTGAGATAATCAAATCAAATCCGAGATTGAAAAAGATTTAAAAATCAAGTATAAATAGGACACTCAAGAACAGCAAAAAGAAGATCGGCAAGCATCAAAGACTCTTACAGTCTTCATCAAAAATCATCATCCGCGATCAAAACCCCATAGCCTCAGAAACCACGAAAGTCATCAACGGTAAAACCATCAAAAGAAAAATCTGTCCACTATCACCGTCATCACAAAATCGTCGCAAACCCAAGTCCGACCAATTTCCTTTATTTAAGTTTTTATTTATTTATTTATTTATTTTCTTAATTCTAACTAAACACTGGCCTTTTTCTTAAAATTAAATTTATTTCTTTTTTTTTAAACTAATTACTAACCTTTTCTTTTGTAATTAACACAAACACTTTTTTTAATAACTAAAATTAACTCTTTTTTTTAATCTAAACTTTTTTTAAATTAACATCTTTTTTTTAAAGCCAACACCCTTTTTTTTAAATTAATTATTAATTTTTTTAAAAATAAAAATGCTAACACTTCTCTTTTTTTAAAATTAAATCTTTTTTTTCTAAGTTTTTTAAAATTAAATCTTTTTTTCTAACTTTTTTAAACTTAAATCTTTTTTTCTAACTTTTTTTTAAATTAAATATTTTTTTACCCTTTTTAGAATTAAGTCTAACTTTTTAGAAAAAAAAATAAATCTAACTTAATTAAAATAATTTCTAACTTTTTTAAAAACTAAATCTAACTTTTCTTAGAAAACTAAGTTCTAAATTTTTTTAAATAATTAAATTAAAATCTCACTTTTTTTAATTAACATCAATCTTTCTTTAAAATTCTAATTTCTTTTAAATAGCTCTAACCTCTTTTATCTTAAAAAATTTCTAACTTTTTTTTTCTTTCACTTATTAAATTTCTTCTTCTTTTTTTTTTTATAATTTAAACCTTTCTCTTAATTTAATCCTAATCTAATTTTCTTTTTATCATTAAAATTCTAACTTTTCTAAATTTCACAAAAAATCCTAATTCCATTCTGACTCCTTTTCAATTATGTGAATTCTCAATTCCATAAAACAATTAACCACCTAACTTCTAAATTCATCAATCCCTTAATCATTCCTAACATCATTCTTGATTATCCATGAATTTTTTACTAACCTTTTTTTATTTTATTTTTGTATTTACTTTTATTTGTACATTCTCTAACATTATTGTTGTTATTCACATTTCATTCCTATCACTTGTACATTATTCCATGTTTCAATATCGTTACTTATTAGATTTCACCGTTTATTATTTCTACTGTAATTCTCCTTCCGAAGGACTAGGTCTAGCCGTTTGACCGCCGAGTCAATGCTCCTAACCCTTGACTGTTTCAAAAACCCTAATTAGACTAGGCGTCCCGCTGCGGACGAAAATACCCTTTATCCTATCATTAGGTCAAAGAGTCGTCGTACTCTGTTTTAGGATTTCCCGCCGTGGAATCTCTAATTTCAACCCTAATTTTTAATTAACAATTTCAACGTAGAGATTGGAGTCTCCGCACTCCACGTAAGCGTGTCCTTAAGATACATTTATTCCCCATTGAAACCTTGACCATAGTCAAGAAGTTTCTAACCTCCCTTTCGAGGGGAAGTACGATTACTCTGATTTCATTCCCTATCCAGGATACGTAGGCACAAGATGCAAATCTTGCCGAGTAAACTTAGGACTAACTCTTAGGTCTTTCTTTTATCTTTAACCCTTAGCTCAGTATATACGTCCAGCAAATAATAAAGCAAATAGCAAATAAACAAAAGGTTCCTGTAGAGTACTACAGAAGTTTAGGATGCTAATACCTTCCCTAAGCTTAACCAACCCCTTACCTAGATCTCTCCCCGCATTATGTTTACTATGCAAAAAATAGGTTTTTCCTCTTTTGACCTTTTCCTTTGGATAAATCAAAGAGTGGTTGTGAACTAAAGATGCGATTCAAATTAATTAATAATTTGATATCCTATTTCCACCGCAACAATGGGTTACTTATATTTCTACTGCAATCAAGATAGAGGAAGACAACTATATCTCAATAGAACTCTCACCTCCATCAACTTTCTCTAAAAATAGAGCCTTTGAAGGATTTTCGAAAGGAGCTTCGTCTATAACAGATTCTCCATACACTCTCTTCGTTTCTGAATCATCAACCAGAGAGACAATCTCGGATTTAAAATCCCCACTGACAGAGGAAAGATAATGTGATTCAAACTTCATTCCCTCTTTTGAAGAAGAAGAAGTGAGACTTTTTGAATCACTCTCTATGATAATAGAGTTATCACTCATCTTAACAAAGAAACAACAATTGCTTGTAGAATAAAGCTTAAGTTGGAGGCGAGTACCTTAAAGTTGGAGGTCAAAGAGAAGGATATGAAGGTTGAAGGTTGTAACACCCCGTTTTTCTAATTTGTTTATTTAATTAAAATTGCATGTATTTAATTATTTAAAATTGATTTCTATGTGCATTGGGTGTTTGGATGGGTAATATTCACTTATGAGGTTTTTGGTTGTAGAAATAATTCTATTTATTGAATTAAAATGATAGAATTAGAATATTAGAAGAAATAATGAGGAATATTAAAATAAAATTAGAGATAAAAGGCTATTTTGGTGAATAGAGGAGTAAGTAAGGACATTGTGGGAATTATATTTTAAGGAGAATTAGGTTACTAATAAAAAGGTTATAAAGAGGTTTTGGGATTATTCAATGTAAAACATAATTTTGAAGAAGGAAAAGGCTAAGGTTAGGAGAACCTCCATTGATAAAGCTTGAAGGTCTTTTGCTAAAAATCTAAGGTAAGAGGGGATTACTCCTAATATGGTGTAGATTACATGATTGGGTAGATGGAAGTCATTAATCCCCTTAGTTTTCTTTATAACATTTCCTTTTGATGAATTAATGATGAACATGAGTTGAATTTTGTAATAGTATGATTATGTGTTGTGTTATGTGATTTTTGTGCACTTCTTTACCATGAGAAATTATGTGTTTTTGTTGATAAAATTGGTATGAAAGTGTGTTCACATGTTGTTGTGAATTTGATGAATAAAACATATTAAATCCATGATGAATTAAGGGAAAAGCATGTTAATTGATAGATAATTGATGTATTATTATTAGATAATATTTTCCCAATTGTTGTTGTTCGATTTGGGGTCTGTGAAGTGAAAATCGTATTTCTGAATTGAACTCTCAAGGAAAAAATGCAAGTTTTGTTTCTGCTTTAGGGTGACGGGCGTCACCCTAATGATGCCCTGGTCATCATGTGTTGTGAAGCGCTGACGAGTGTTAGTTGCTTGACGGGTAGACCGTCATGGTCCCGAAGCATAGTTGTTTAAGACGGTTATCATATGGATGATGTGTGAGGTGACCTTTATGGTGATGGACATCACCTTGGTGACGGGTAACCCATCATGCTGCCATAATGAGTGTCGATTGCTCAGTTGCTTGGATTTGAATGTTGGTTCCAATTTTTGATATTTTGTTGTGATTAGGCTATTGTTTGGTTGCTTTTGGAGATATTTTGGTGTTAATTCATAATAATTGATTAATTAATCAAGGATTAACGCATCGGTTGGTCCCTTAACTTTATAAGGAGTTTTTCTTTGGTCCCTTAACTAAAAAATGTTACATAGTGGTCCCTTGACTTCACTTTTGTTAAACTATTTGGTCCTTTCCATTAGTTTCTATTGGGAAAACGTTAAAAGATGTTATGCTGGACTATTTACATATGATGTGGAGTTTATTTATTTTAATATTGATGTAAGTGGGGAGATGACTCTCTTCCCTCTTCTTCACGTGTTACTTTACCCATTTTTATCTTTCTTCTTCCACTCACCTGCTATAACTACTAAACACCACTAATCCACTAAAAAACTTCATCCAACACATTACCACTCTTGCTTCTGCTTTTCACAAAAATCATTTCACAAAAACTGATCCACTAAAAATTTCCTTTCTCATTCTAAGGATGCAATAAAACCAATCAAAACTCAAATTGTATGCATACAATATAAAAGTAACAACATGTCTTATATATCATTTCATAATAGCACACAGAAAACTTTTGTGAAAGCTTGTTACAATATTTCTATTTTCAGTTCATATAAATGCTTTAAAAAAAGCTTCTTAGCAAGTACAACTAGAAAGAGCAAAATTAGCTGCAAAAAAAAATGAAAAAATGTGAAAGGGAAAACCTTGAAGATATGAAATCCCCAAATTATGCTGCGCAAAAGGGTTTCCAAGTTGAGCAACCATGAGATATAAATCCACCACTATACACCCTCACGTGTAAACTAATACGGTTTTACCTCCAACCACCTCCACTGTGAGAACCACACCTAGACACATCTAAACATCAAATCCGCCATGGAGGGTGGGAGTGTAGTGGATCAGAGTAGAGGTTCGTTGAAGATCTGTGATGCGCTGGGATCAGATCCGCCATTTTGTTGAGAAATTTTTTAAAAGATTGAGTCAGAAAATGAATTTGTTTGTAGTTAGAAGTGGAAGATTTAGAGCATAACTGTAAACTGTAAACAACAACAACAATAATTTGAAATTTGATTAATTAGCTAAGGTCTGAGGGAAATTTTGAGGAAAATCACTTCACAGTACACAATTCTGAACAATGGAAGAATAAGAAGCCACAAACTAATGGAATATGAATAAACAGTGAAAAACAAAGAAGGAAGATGAACAACAGTTGAGTGTTCAGTGTACTGTTTGTATACCTGACATGCCACCTCAGCCATAGTTAATGTTTTTTCACCCAAAATAACGAAAAGGACCAAATAGTTTAACAGAAGAGAAGTTAAATGATCATTACATAACATTTTTTAGTTAGGGGACTGACCGGTAAATTAGCAAGTATACTAATTGTACCGATGTAGTAATAAAAGGGGTTTTTCTCAGTATCGATCTCTGAGGACTGCGTGTAAATTTAAGGTACAGATGTTCCTTCAATCAAACAAAATAACTTTAGGGTTTTGTTTTGGGGTCTTTAACAGGAAAATAGCGGAAAGATAAAATTATAATACGATTAAAATAAAATATGCTAGGGGAAGTGTATGATTTGCTTATAACGGACCCTGGAGCAAACAATAAGACTTCTCACAAACCTCAATTTTTATTGGACCTCAAAAGTATTTTTCTTAGGTAATCTTTACTGTAACGTGTTATACAAAATAAATGATCGGTTTTTCAGACCAAATCCCTAATCGTAAATTGTTCCCAATTTATACGATCTTAAAAAAAGTTAAACGGTTTGTATAACAAAATATTAAGGAATAAAATGAAATCTCATTAAGAAATGCACCGGATGTTCATTACAATATAAATCAGGGACACCCCCTAGCAATGGGGGGTTTAGCTATCCATAGTATTCAATAAAAACAACATGACAAATAGAAACATTATAAGAGTTTAGGAATGAATTTGATCTTTAATTTCTTCTGAGCCTGAAAATCTCCTTCTCCTCCCAATTCTCCAGAGCTTCAATCTTCAGTTCTCTTATCTTCGTCTGGTCCAAAAAGTCCCCTCTTTCTCCCTCAGAAATCCCTTCTTAATAGTATCAGATCTATCTTTTTTATGCGGAAAGTCCAAATTGCCCTTCATGCAGTCACACTGGACATAATTCAAAAACATCAGGAATCTGGTCGCCTCATCCAACACAGGTTGTGTCAGCTGACACGGGAACCCGTGTTGGCCCACAGATAGCAATTTCCAACTTTTAACCTTCAGGCAAGTTGACACGGGTCGTGTCAGCCCTCTGGTTGCTTCTTTTTCTTGTAGTTCTGGTCCTCTTCTGACACGGGTCGTGTCAGGTGACACGAGCACCCGTGTCAGACCTCTAATTATGCCAAAAATCCTCCTGAACTCAGTCAACTTTGCATTTCTTCCTCTGGTTACTTCCATAGACCTGAAACCACTAACACTACCAATCCAAGACATCAAAAGTGCTTTATTAAACATAATTTAAACTGCAATAATATGAAAAGACATAATGTGAAAAACATAAACAATAGGAGGAAAATAACAACGAAATCACTCACAGTGCTACCGATTAGATGGAGTTCTTGCCGAGTAAATGACGGAAACAAAGTAGAACAGGCGACCAATCACAACCCCAAACTTAACTCGTTGCTTGTCCTCAAGCAATGCATGAGACCAAACAAGGTCACCCCAAAATTCTTTGCCTACCACAATACAACCAATGTCTTTCGCAACCTGCTTTTCACCTTCTTGTCAAGTGTCCGGTTTCCCGATCCCAGTTGTCCATTGCAATTCCATATCAAAATACTTCTTCACCTACAAGCTGTTCACACTTCTTACCAATTCTCTATGGGTTAAAGTTTTTTTTGCTCAAAATTTAGCATATGCAATACCAACTTTTAAATTTGAATAAATTCTACCTACATCCCACAAACAGAGAACACACACTGTACAGGTCTTAGGGTTGTAACGAGGCTGAGGTGAGGTATGGTGGAAAAAAATAAAAAGGGTACACGAAGGGGTTGTAGGCTCAGTATTCGTGATGTCATTGTTTCACCTATGTGCTTGCATTACTACCACGGGTTTCCATCACGTCATTTATTTATGATTTAATGAAGCGTAGGCAAGTGCTATCTTCTTTTCTCTCTTCTTTTTTTGTTTCTTTTTTTATAAAGACATGATAGTGTCTTCTCAATTTTTCTGATATACACATTTTTCTATTTTTTTAATTCTTTTCACTTGCCTTGCTTATTGTAGACGCATAACCCCAAACTTAGAGTTAGCACCGGTTCAACAACTACAACACAAACGTCGAGCAAGGTAGGGAGTGTTTGGCTATGGGTTAACGGTGGTGGTTATCACAAACAAAAGGATGAGGGATCAATGGGGGTAGTAACAGGTAAGCATAATGCAGGGACGGCTAGAACGGCTCGAGGTTTAATTAAAAAAAACAAAAACGAATGCCTTAGTGTGTGTTCTCATGCAGTGTTCTGTGAGCAGAATGTACACAAATTCAAAGCGATAAAGTTATACCTGATTCACTCTCATGATGATGATATTTGGTCCATTGTGCACTCACCATGTTGGGTATAGCTTACAAGTTCCAAAGCACTTCTCATGTAATGCCGCTTCTTTATCGGGTTTCGGTCACCCTTTCACTCTCGATTCGGTGTCAAAAAGCTGCGTCCGACATTAATTTTTGGTTATATCCACTTCTAGGGTGCCTGAGTAGCTAGTCTGGGTTTGCACCTTTCATCCTCCAACTACTCGTTCATCATGTATCGGGTCGAACCCCATCTATCTGTAACATATAACACACATAACAAGTCAAAGTAAACAATCAAAGTAAACAATCAAAGTAAACGAAAACAAAATGAGACAACAATAAAAATAAACTATTAAAACTACTAAAACAATAACTACTAAAACAATAAAAAAAACCCCACACTCGAACCAAACATTGACCTCAATGTTTTAGAACGCGTACGAGAGGGGACTCACAGTGCCTCACTAAGAAGGAGGAAACCGCAACATCAACTTCTGCATCATGATGTGCATGTCATCCATTAGCGCCCCTTGGCGAGCTTGCTCATGTGCCTAACGGGTTTGCTCAGCCCTGGGGAATCCTTCTTCATGCACCCACGACCAGTTGTCGTTAGCAGTAGATGAGCTTCCTGCGCCCGTATATACTTGCTTCTCCTGAAGTGGAACAAAATATTCAAACTCAGGGGCGTCTTCTTCTTCGTGTTCACCTGCATCAAAATGGTCAGGATGATAGTCATCCTCATCATGGACGGTACTGTCATAAATCCAATTGTTTGGGTTAGTAATATCGACTCTATCAGGAGTAGGGAGGGCAATAACCAACCTGTTATGACTCTAACAGCATAATAACTCGGAGTGATAGAAATCATACCTTGTTGAACCAGGGATGCCATGTCTAGTCTATTCTTACCTGACACCGGTGTATCACATAATTCAGCAGGGTCATAGCCAAAATGACGGGGTATTTGGGTAATCATGCCCCCACTGAGATTCCTCCCTGAGTTTCCCTTCCTACTCGCCCCAAGTAATCCGCTGCAAAAGCAGCACCACTGATCATCTCTTGGTTAGCCATTGCGTGAAGGAAGAACAACTCCCGTTGCGTGGCCACTCCTGTACTGTCACCTCTCCCGAACAGGGTGTATGCTAGGGCCTTCTGCGCGTACCTGAAACACAGATTCTGAATACAAGATGCTTTTGCACCTTTCGACACGTACTCAGTGCTACCTATAAATGCTGTCCAGAATGCCTTAGCATCGAAAGTTTCCGGAATAGCACCTGGGCCGTAAAGTGGAAGATGGAGGAGACCTCCCAGCTCTTCCACACTGAGTTCATGGTCAGCATTATACAGTCGAAATTTCATCGTTCCGAAGTAGTATTTCATAGTCCCGGTCTAGCGTTTTTCTAAGTGGAATTCAATTGTACTTAGGAACTCTAACGTGACACGCTCAAACGTTGGGGCTTCTAAATGCATGAACTCTAACATGCCGAGACTATGAAACATACGGTCGACCTCAATGTTCAGGCCTAATTCAGATAAAGTATTATTGCACATGTACCTGGCAGGTGTGATTTTTCGCTTAACATGACAGGCATACCGCTTTTCATGCTCAGGATTGTCAAAAATTATGTCATGTGCATTCAGCGTCCGACTAACGCGTTTCCTAGGCCTCACGGCTTCGCTTTCCGTCTGCTTCCCTCGAATGACCCGTCTTGGAGGCATTTTCTTTGTACCTGATGATTAAGAGATAGCAACAAAATCGAAAAAAATAAAATAAAAGTTAGCAAAAAATATTACCGTAGAAGTGACGAGGAAGATGAGGAGAGCAACTTTTGTGAAGAGAGGATGGTGTTTTGATGCACGAAAAGTGAGAAGATGGAAGCTTTGTGAGGAACTTCAATGGGTTTCAATGGAGGGACTTAGGGTTTCGAGAATAGAGAGGTGAAATTCTGAAGGGACAAGAGAGATAAAATGATTTAAAATGTGTGGGTCCCATCAGAAGGGAGAGAAAATTTTCAAAATTTTCACTCAGCAGAGCTGACACGGGCCGTGTCAGCCTGCTGTGAAAGGTAAATAAAACGTGTAACTCCCAGGGCTGCTGACGCGGGCCGTGTCAGCCCTCTGTTTCACCACAAAAACCAAGAAGAAGTGCCTTTCTGACACGGGCAACCGTGTCAGGCCCCTGGTATTTCAATTGTTTTGTAATTTCCCCTGGTTTCCGACATCCTCCTTTCACTGATGAACTGTAAGCCAATAAAACCTATCAAGAAGAGAAAAAAATGAAAACATTAGTATAAAAATGTGCGGGTTGCCTCCCACGAAGCGCTTCGTTTTACGTCGCATGGCTCGACAGTCCTTCATCTTATCCTGTAAGATGAACGACATCACTTTTATCCCTCTCCTGACTATCGTAGTAGGGTTTCAATCTCTAACCATTTACCTTAAAAATGTCCCCGTTTGCTTGATTTTTCAGTTCTATTGCTCCGTGAGGAAACACCTTGTGTACAATAAACGGTACCGACCATTTTGATTTAAGTTTTCCAGGAAAAAGTTTCAACCTGGAATTGTATAAGAGCATTAATTGTCCTTCCCAAAACTCTTTCTTTTGAATCCACCGATCATGCCATTTCTTCGTTTGATCTTTGTAAATCTTGGCATTCTCATACGCCCGATTCCTGAATTCCTCTAACTCATGGAGTTGGAGGATTCTAGAATCTCCTGCTTTAGTGAGGTCCAGATTGAGGAATTTTGAAGCCCATAACGCCTTGTGTTCCAACTCTAGTGGGAGATGGCAAGCTTTACCATAAACTAGTTGGCATGCTGAAATACCGATGGGTGTTTTAAAAGTAGTATGGTACGCCCAAAGAGCGTCATCCAGCTTTACTGCCCAACCCTTACGGGAGGCACGCACTGTCTTCTCAAGGATTTGTTCGATTTGTCAATTCGACACCTCTACTTTCCCATTGGTTTGTGGATGGTAGGGGATAGCTATTTTGTGCTTCACATTGTACTTAAGGAGTAACCTTTCCATGAGATGATTCAAGAAGTGAATTCCTTCATCACTTATAAGATCCCTTGGTACTCCAAACCGAGAAAAGATGTTCTCTTTCAAGAACCTGAGCACTACTTTCGCATCATTAGTTGGTAGAGCCACCACTTTTACCCACTTCGAAACATAGTCAACCGCTACCAAGATATAGTTTTTACCAAAGGATGGTGGGAATGGCCCCATGAAGTCAATCCCCCAAACATCAAACAACTCAACTTCCAACATGGAATTTTGCGGCATCTGGTTTCTTTTGGAGATATTTCATGTCCGTTGACATTTGTCGCATTCCTTTACTACGTCCTGGGCATCCTTGAACAAAGACGACCAGTACAACCCTGATTGGAGAACTTTGGCTGCAGTTCGGTCACCATTGAAATGCTCTCTGTAGTCCGAATTATGACACGCTTCGAGCATATTCCTCTGCTCCACTTTAGGAACACATCTCCTGATCAATCTATCCAGTCTTCTTTTGTACAAAAAAGGGTCGTCCCACAGATAGAACCTGCAATCATGTAAAAACTTTTTTCTTTTTGTTAGCGTCAAAATCTTCAGGTATAATACCGCCAACCAGATAATTCACATAATCTGCGAACCAGGGGACACCAATAACAACAAGGATGTGTTCGTCAGTAAACTCATCCTTTATTGGGTTATTATCCTCAGTTTCTTTAATTGGTGACATTCGAGATAGATGATCAGCAATAGTGTTCTCACATCCCCTCTTGTCACGGATCTCCACATCAAACTCCTGGAGGAGTAGGATCCACCTTAAGAGTCTGGGCTTCGATCCCATTTAGTAAAAAAAATACTTTAAATCAGCATGGTCAATATACACAATAACTTTTGACCCCAACAGATATTGCCTAAATTTATCAAAGGCATAGACCACCGCTAATAACTCTTTTTCGGTAGTTGTGTAATTCATCTGTGCAGGGTTTAAAACATGACTAGCATAGTAAATAACATGCAATAATTTCTCTCTACGCTATCCTAGTACAGCCCCTACTGCAATGTCGCTAGCATCACACGTGATCTCAAAAGGGAGAGACCAATCGGGGGCAATAACAATTGGTGCCATCACTAATTTATTCTTCAATTTTTCAAATTCTTCGGCACACTTTTCATCAAAATCAAAAACCGTATCCTTAACCAAAAGAGTGGTTAGAGGTTTTGCTATTTTAGAGAAGTCTCTTATGAACCGGCGGTAGAAACCCGCATGGCCTAAAAAACTTCTTATACCTTTTTTGTTCAATGGAGGCGGAAGTTTTGATATAACTTCAACTTTGGCTTGGTCCACTTCGATTCCTTTGTGAGAAATTTTGTGACCCAAAACTATTCCTTCCCGTACCATGAAGTGGCACTTCTCCCAGTTGGGAATTAAGTTGCTTTCCTGACATATTTGTAAAACAAGAGAAAGGTTAGTTAAATAGTTATCAAAAGACGAGCCAAAGACCGAAAAATCATCCATGAAGACTTCCATATGTTTTTCCAACATATCGGAGAAAATGGAAGTCATGCTTAAGAGTAGTGACCAACTTGTCTTCTTGGATCGTTTTAAGGTTGGAGCTTATAATGGCCGGGCATTTACCGTTAGTGTCCAGAAAAACATACTTAAGGTTTTCCGAAAGTTGTTTCAACTCCGTCCCCTTTTTTGTCTCTTCACTCCCTTCCACAATCTGAGGTTTCCTTAAATATTCCCACCGGCGTGGTCGAGATCCTTTCAAAGGGGGTTGTGCTTCCATCATGGCCAACACTTCCACCTCTCTTTCATCCTCTGTTTCAGTTGGTTCAAAAATAGACATACTCAATACTTTTTCTAAAGGTGAGGAAGATACACCTTCACACTTCTCATTGGTAACCACTTGGTCAAGCACTTCTATATTGCTACTTGTGCAAAAATCATTTTTGTGCTTCATGGTACTTCTCACATCAATCTTTAGTTCTTCATCATAAACCTTCAATGTCATCGTACCCCCTTCCATATCGATCAACACTCTATCAGTCTCTAAAAATGGTCTTTCAAGTATCAGGGGAATATATTCATCTTCCGGCATTTCTAATATCACAAAATCCACCGGAAACACAAATTTGTCAATCTTTACCAAAACATCCTCCACCACCCCATATGGTCGCTTCACCGAGTGGTCTGCAAATTGAAGTGTCATTCTTGTATCTTGCATCTTACCGATTCCCAATTTTTTGTAGATGGACAACGACATAAGACTAATACTTGCTCCCAAATTAATCAAAGCTCTATTGAACGATCTATCCCCAATAGTGCATGGGATAGTAACGGCACCTCGATCTTTCTTCTTCATTGGAATCTTCAGACCCTGCAAAATAGCACTATAAGTTTCAGTTAGAATAATCGGTTCCGTATAGGTGGTTCGCTTCTTGGAGATGATATCCTTCATGAACTTGGCATAGGTTGGCATTTGCTCGAGTGCCTCCAAAAATGGGATGTTCAGTTCCAGCTTTTTAAACATTTCGAGAAATTTTTCATAATTTTTCTCTTGCTGCCCTTTCTTTTTGTTCCTCTGAGGGTACGAAAGCTTAATCAGTTTGCGCTTAATGACCGTTTTTTCTTTAACAATTGGTTCAGGTACCACCACTTCTTCATCCACCACCTCGTTTTCTTTGATCTCTAAATCAACTTCTAGCAATTGATCTTCTTCTTCAGCACTCTTATCCGACACTTCCTTATATTTTCCACTTCTGGTGGTCACAACATTAACACTCTTGTGATCCCTCGAATTTGTCACAGTTGAACTTGGAAGAGCACCTTGTGTTTGGGATCCTAACAATTGTTGTGCTATTTGACTCATTTGCACTTCCAGATTTTTTATAGAAGCACCTGTGTTCCTCATATTACTCCTTGTTTCTTCTTGGAATTGAGAACTTTGAGCCGCCATCTTTTCAATGGCAAATTCCCAATCTGCTTTCTTTTGAACCTGTTGTTGATGTGGTTGATATTGTTGCTGGTAAGGCTGTTATTGTTGTGGTTGATAATGTTGCTGCTGAGGTTGGTTAGATGCATTCTCTTGTTGATCTTTCCATGCGAAGTTTGGATGATTTTTCTAACCTGGATTATAGGTGTTGGAGTAGGGATTGTTTTTCTTCAAGTAGTTTATTTCCTCAATCTGTTTAGCGGTTGCAACACAGTGCATGGTGAAGTGAGGACCCCCATAAATTTCGCAGTTTACTGCTTGTACTGGTTGAACTTGTGACACAGTTTGAGTGTCAAGACTCATCTTCTTTAACCTTCTTTCCACTTCCGCTGAAATTTGATCTTCCATCTTTACCACTTGTTCATTAAGTTTCAAATCAATGGCCTTCTTGGGTTGACTAACACTTAGGTCATACAATTCTAAGTGCTCATTCGCAGCGATCGCTTCAATAATTTTTTTGATGCCGGTTGCTGTTGAAAAATTAGTTGAACCACCGGCTGCTGTATCAATAAGTTGTTTAGTCTTCATTTTTAGGCCATTAACAAAATTCTGCATTTGTTCAATTGCATCCATGTTATGAGTTGGGCATGCAACCAAACACCTCTTGAACCGTTTATAAGCATCTCCAAGAAACTCTCCCTCCTTCAGTTTGAAATTAACAATGATGTATCTTTTTCTGATATAGACAGATGCAGGAAAATATTCATTTAGAAATATGGTCTCTATCTCGTGCCAAGTGTTAATACTCCCGGCTGGTAAAGAATAAAATCATTCTTCAGCTTCATCAGACAAAGTGAAAGGGAACATTACTAGCTTCTTTGCTTCTTCTGAATGTCCCTCAATCTTTAATAAGGTGCTTATGGTTAGAAACCTTTGAAGATGTTTATTTGCATCTTCATTGATTCTTCCCGAGAACGGTTTGCCCTGAAGCTGCCGGATGGTTGACAGATGTAGCTGAAAGTGTGAAACAATCACTGGTTGATCCACTATGGTTAAACGCCCTGTTGGAGCATTTTCCCTTCTATAGTCTCCCAGAAGTATTTCGGATGGAGGTGGGTCTCCGTTCATGTTGAAAGTCTTGGGCTCTGTCTCTGTTCCCGAATCTGTATCCTCGGATAGAATCACAACTTCTTCTTCGTTCTCTGCAATCTCTATTCCTGAGTTTGAAGTTGTCAGTGTTTCAAGCTTAGCTTTTCTGTGCCTGGCGTACAACAATCTTTCAGGTTCTGAGTCAACAAAAAATAAAGCTGAGGTCTTACCTCGCATACACAGGTTAGGAAATTATTAGTAATAACAAAAATATAATCAGAAAATAAATAAGTCAAAATTTTAGTCACAGAGTGACAAAATTCTAATTGAATTAACAAGGTACGCAAAATTTTGGCAGTCCCCGGCAACGGCGCCAAAAACTTGACTGATAAATTAGCAAGTGTACTAATTGTACCAATGTAGTAATAAAAGGGGTTTTTCCCAGTATCGATCTCTGAGGACTGCGTGTAAATTTAAGGTACAGATGTTCCTTCAATCAAACAAAATAACTCTTGGGTTTTGCTTTGGGGTCTTTAACAGGAAAATAGCGGAAAGATAAAATAATAATATGATTAAAAGAAAATATTCTAGGGGAAGTGTATGATTTGCTTATAACGGACCCTGGAGCAAATAATGAGACTTCTCACAAACCTCAATTTTTATTGGACCTCAAAAGTATTTTTCTTAAATTCCTTACTGAAAAACCTTTGATATTCTTCCCTGACCCTAATTCCTTAGCAGTCAGGGAAAGGCATCAAGCAATAATTCTGACAACGACACTTAACAATCATTACAGTGATATTCCTATTCCTAGGCAATCTTTACTGTAACGTGTTATACAAAATAAACGATCGGTTTTTCAGACCAAATCCCTAATCGTAAATCATTCCCAATTTATACGATCTTAAAAAAAAGTTAAACGGTTTGCATAACAAAATATTAAGGAATAAAATGAAATCTCATTAAGAAATGCACCAGATGTTCATTACAATATAAATCAGGGACACCCCCCTAACAATGGGGGATTTAGCTATTCATAGTATTCAATAAAAACAACATGACAAATAGAAACATTACAAGAGTTTAGGAATGAATTTGATCTTCAATTTCTTCCGAGCCTGAAAATCTCTTTCTCCTCCCAATTCTCCAGAGCTTCAATCTTCAGTTCTCTTATCTTCGTCTGGTCCAAAAAGTCCCCTCTTTCTCCCTCAGAAATCCCTTCTTAATAGTATCAGATCTATCTTTTTTATGCGGAAAGTCCAAATTGCCCTTCATGCAGTCACACTGGACATAATTCAAAAACATCAGGAATCTGGTTGCCTCATCCAACACGGGCCATGTCAGCTGACACGGGCACCCGTGTTGGCCCACAGATAGCAATTTCCAACTTTTAACCTTCAGGCAAACTGACACGGGCAGCCGTATCAGCCCTCTGGTTGCTTCTTTTTCTTGTAGTTCTGGTCCTCTTCTGACACGGGCCGTGTCAGGTGACACAGGCACCCGTGTCAGGTGACACAGGCACCCGTGTCAGACCTCTGATTATGCCGAAAATCCTCCCGAACTCAAGCGACTTTGCATTTCTTCCTCTGATTACTTCCATAGACCTGAAACCACTAACACTACCAGTCCAAGACATCAAAAGTGCTTTATTAAACATAATTTAAACTGCAACAATATGAAAATACATAATGCGAAAAACATAAACAATAGGAGGAAAATAACGACGAAATCACTCACAGTGCTACCGATTAGATGGAGTTCTTGCCGAGTAAATGACGAAAACAAAGTAGAACAGGTGACCGATCAGGGACCAAAGTGAAACTTCGCTTAAAATTAAGGGACCTAGGGACTAATTATTCCATTAATAAATTATTATGATATTATACATATTTATGATGATTGTATGGAAAATATTTGGTGATATTGCATGTTGTGGTAAATCATGCATCATGGTGTACGAACTTTGTTCCAGTTTAGGTGTGCTCTGGTCCGAAGGTGTGGATTTAGGAGCGAGTAGCTTGTTCCATATGGGAATCAGTGAAGCGTTACTTATGGTGATAGTAGCGAATTAGTATGCTCTGGTCCTATAGTGGGGATTCATGAGCGAGATAGACATGTGTTGTCCATATTGGTACCACATGCATTGTTGAGTCGTGGTACTGAGTACATTTGCATTCATTGTTTACTTATGTATTGAATGCTTATGTTGATGTCGGTGATTAAGAATGCTTTGGTGATGCATGTGATTGAATTGTGTTGAATCATTTTTTATGTTTATTTAGGCTACCCTTGCATACTTTGCACCATTATATATTATTAGCGTATTCTCACCCCTTTATTATTTTGTGTGGTTCTGTGCTCCTTCTTGGATACAGACGAGTAGGTAAATGAGTAGCTTCTTAGAAGTTGAGGGATGGCATTAAGGTTGTTATTCTTTTCCCATTTTATACGATATTTAGATTGCGTTGCTCTGACCTATAACACTGGGCATTTGAACGAGTTATTTTATTAATTGTTATTATTTGTGATGTTGTTGATGTTTAAGGCATTTTGCCATAGTCATGTTTTATGTTACATGACTCATGTAGTTGTTGAGTTATTTCAATTGATTTATTTCCGTTGCGATGAGCCTATGTTAAGGCGAGTATGTGATGATAGGCGTTTGAATTATTGCATGTTTTATATAAGTTTTGTTACAAAGCAGGTTTATATTGTGTATGAGTGACATGTTATGTGTGTAGTTGTCTTATATTCATATTGTTTAACGTTTTGGGGTTTAGGGTGTTACAGTTACTTCAGGAAAAATGTTCTCAGAGAAGAGGGAAAGGTTCAAAGAAAATAAGGGATATTCAACCTAATAGAAAAATTTCCCAAACTTTCTTCTACCCTTATATAGGCAAATGCAGTCACACAGATAAGAACGAAAGTAAGGAACAATTCACTACAAAAATTTGGGTAAATTATGGTAGCTAAAAATGTAATATAATGGCAGTTTATTCCGCTTTATTTAAAATATGTTTTTTTCTTCTAAAACTCAACCACTAATATTTTAGTGACTATTTAACTTTAATGAATAAAATTATTATTTTGTTATTTTATCTTATTAATATTATCTCTGGATGTGAGTATTGTTAAAATAAAAAATAAATTTAACTATAATAGTAATTAAAAAAATTAAAATTTAGGATAAAAAAATTAACAAAGAAAATTTAAACTAAAACTTCACTGAATGTAATTTTTTTATAACATTAATCGTCAAAAAACTATTATATATTTTTTGTATGATAAAAAATAAGAAAATTTGAATAATAATAAAAGAAAAGTGATTTGGAGGAAAAAATTAAAATAACTCGCGCCAAGATATTCTCGCTAAGTAAAACTATAAAGGTAAATAATGGCAGTCAAAATCGTCATTATACTAGTATATTATATCGGTTTTAGAAACCACCATTACATACTGTAAATAGAATTTTGTTTAAATGTCATAATAAAACCGTCATATTTTACATGACTTTTGGTAATGAGTGCATACCAATGGTCACATTTCATCTTGGGAATGCAACTAAACTCAAGTGAACTAGAATGCACTACAAGCAATGCCACTCTCTGCCTTTCATGTCACCCATAAAGAGACAAATGGAGAAACTCTTTCATGATGAAATTGCATTTAATGCTCATGTTCTATATTACTTTTTGGCAAAACCAAAGTGATGCATACTCACCAACATGCAGACAACCATTCTTGAAGGCCAGCCACGACGGCTAAAAGACTCCTTTAGCATCCAGAGTGCCCGATGAATCTTAGGGACAAATGTTCCTTACCGACCAAAGTCCAATAAGATAAGGCCCATTTATCCTTTTTACTTCATTGAGTCCAAGGTATAAATACCTTCACAAGGGGTTTTAGGTACACAATCCTATAATATTCGCTTTCACTATGATTATCTTGAACCCAAACTAACTTGGGTGTTAGAGTGCTAACCATGCAGGTATCCCCTAGGTCCATTGTACCAAAGATTAGCAACATCAGTTCAAGATTAACACCTCCGATTCAAGACGTGTTACAATCGTAACCTTCAGATTGAAATGCTACGTCCTTGAATCGTCTGTGAAGCTTTTCTCCACCTTAGCTTTCGTAATCTCTTCCATTTCTAGTCTCGTAATAGAATAATAATATTAAAGAATGACTTGGGGTAAGAGATTTTATAAAATATAGAGCAGTTAAACAAATAGAGGTAGAGAAAGACCTAGAAAAACTATAAGAGAATTGATTAAGAAAGATTTCGAGATTAAAAATTTAGATATAAATAAGGTATCTGCCCTTGCAACCGACTAATCCAAGAGGACTAATCCCACCGTCCATTTATGGTGGGCCCATTTAAAGCCAACAATTTAGATATAAATATGTTATTCGATCTTGTGACCAATTAATTCAAGAGAACGAATCCTACAGTCTACTTATGGGGGGCATTTAAAGTCAGAGTAAGTATATGTATGGACATTCCCCAACACAGTAATTGTTTGTACCTAGTAGGAACGAACCTGAGCCACTCGTAAAACAAACACCTAGGATTATGTTTATTCCTAAGTGGCAACCACATCCAGGACGACAAAATAATACTATCGACTATACGATATGGGTTACAAACTTCATCATTGAAAATAATTGCATTCCTCGAGCGCCAAATACACCAACAAGACATAAACCAGATTACGCAAACGTTAGACTTATGATATTTACTAACCAAAGACAACACCCATTCAAATAAATGCATATGACAGTAATGTTCCACCAAATGAGGAATATCAATCGAAGCAATAATTTTTCTCCAAACTAGAGCAATTTTCGTGCATAATAAGAATAGATGATTATTGGATTCGTCGCCATGGAAACAAAAGACACAAACCTTTTCGTGTTCGTTTGAGATAACTCCCCTCCTTTCCAAGTTGAACCTAGTTGGAAGTCTGTCCAAAAGTATACTCCACACACATACCTTCAGCTTCAACGGAATGTTCGAGATCCAAACTAGGTCCAATGCAGTTTTTGAATCATCATCCAATGCGACCAAACCAGAATGGACAACAAGACCATTGTAGGAGGATTTAACAAAAAAAATACCATCAAAAACAGGTGGCCAAACAAATTTGTCAAGGATTACACCCGATGGACTGATATCCTGCCGCCGGCTCCGAAGTATTAAGAGCAATATTCCATCTCCAACCTTGATCAGTCCAAGCACATAGCTCACAAATCATACCACCCTTATACAAAAAAGCTTCATATAGACAACAGGGAAATCACAGGCCAAAGTAGAATTTCCTATCCAATTCGCATGCTAGAAAGGAATATCGATGTCATTACCGAGATTGCAAGTGATGACATTCGAGAAACAACCTTCCTCCAAAGAATCTCCAACTAACACTAAATCTCGCCACCAAAGTGAAAGTTTATTTTTGAGAGCGAGACTTCCCTCATTAGACAAAATTCTACGTGATAGATTACGATATCTCACCAACAATAATAAGTCAATAATAAGTCATGCCACATTTAATTGATCATGACTAGATACTCTTAGACAATTGTAATCTAACATAGATTAATAACTAGCCTTAAGATTTATTGATGGTTATAATATAAGATACAATTATAAGAAATAGTCTTCTAATAAACTTAAAGGTCCTGGAGGTTGTGTAAGAGTCATTTGAAATTCTTGAAATATAAATGATTCCTCCACTATTCTTTTCTTATATGATCTTTGCACCAATCACATGTTTTGCTAGGCCTATAACTATAAAGGCTTAGTTTATTTTTTATTAATAGTAGATTGATCATGGCTACGTAATATTAGAGCATCTTTAATGAGAGTAAACTAAATGGGTAAATTAAGATATATTTTGTGGGTCCAAAGTGTTTTGTAGGATTTAAAAAATTTATAGTTGATTTGAGTAGTTTTTACTTTAATGATGATTGTCTATAAGAAACCAAAATTGCACCCCACTATTTTCAAATATCATGTCATTACTTTAATGTTGTTAGAATATTTTATTAATTAAATAAATAATATTATAATATATTTCACATAGTTAACGTTAACTATATAGATAATTGGAACTAAATTTTAGTCCACTTAGATGCCATGTTAGCTCTACTATAATGCAAATTCTTTATTACTAACGTAAGCTATACAAAATTTTGGTTTAACAACCCTGCACTAAAGTTGCTCTTAGATGATAAAGAGATAAAATGGGTGGTTAAATTCATATGAGGGGATCAACTTATTATAAAAAAATAAGTTTTTTTAATTTACTTCATATCATCAATTTTAAATTAAATTTTATTTAGTAGTTAAATTAATATTTTTACTTTTATATATATATATATATATATATATATATATATATATATATATATATATATATATATATATATATATATATATATATATATATATATATATATATATATATATATATATATATATATATATATATATATATATATATATATATATATATATATATATATATATATATATATATATATATATATATATATATATAATTGAATAATTACATTTCGCTAAGTAATTTTTATCTACATATGTTTAATTATTTAAAAAGAAAAAACGAAGTTCAAAACATTTAATTATGATTTTATGGAATTATATCATCAAAGTTTCAATTAACAGCTTAGGATATACAATTTCTACTTTTATATTTAGAATACACCTTTATTTTAAAAGTATTAATTTGTAACCGACATAATAATAACACTCAATCGTCCATGTAAGTTATTTTGTCAAGTACTTTTAGTTGATATATATAATCAGAAAAAGTACTTTTTCCTGAAAAATCCAAATAAACTTTGGATTAAATATATTTTATTTTACGTTTTAGTTAAAACATTCGTAAGATTTCAAATTGGACGTGTCAGCCAAACACTACATAGCTTTTACACCTGTATAACTACAACAACAAATTATAGATGAAAAATATTCGTTGTATTATCAATATTATAGCTTTTATACGTGTATAACTACAAAAATACATCAAGTTATAGATAATTGAATTAAAGAAAAAGATTCCATTCTACATAATATACTATAAAAGATTCTACATTTATAGTGGATTGCAAACCTAAGTCCACTATCCTCCAAAAGTGATTCAAGAAAGAATAATTGTTGTTTTAGCACTATCCTAAACCGAAGGCTCCATTAATGAATGGGTCTTTCTTTGCAAGAAAGAAAGCTACCTACCTATAAGAGGATTAATTATTATTTTATTTTATTTATATATATATGAAGTTACCATAATTATTAGTAATTCATGCGAATATTTGAATTAGTGATAAAAAAATTTATTAAATCCATCACAAATATGCGAAAATATTTTAATGTATATTTACGAATAAAATAAATAAATTTAAATATTTTTAATAGATATGAATATAAATTTAATGATATCTATTATAAAAATTATTTAAATATTATTAGTTATTAATTTATTATATTTTATATTTTTATCTTTAAAAAAATTAAGCTTCGTATGTTTCTTTCTTTTTAAAAAAAATTTAAAAAAATCTTTTACATTTTATTTAAATTCTATTAGTTATTTTATATTTAAACTATTTTATTTGTTTGATTAACAATAAAATATGTCGATATTATATTTGAATTTAATTATGTTTTGATAGATAAGAAAAAAATTAATGTGATAAAATTTTATTGTTAAATTAAAAGTGAATTGTATGGATATTATGTGATAATAAGTTTGTGTCTTTAGAAGAAATTAAAAGTATTTTTTTATAAATAAATATTATTCATGAATGTCTATAAATATCTGCAGATGCCGTAAAATCCGTGGATTACCCGTTTAACGGATAACCGCATGAATATGGAGCAGATATGGATATCACATTTATTCAATGAGAAGGATACGAATATCATAGTATCCGTCCCCATTAATATCCATTTACATTTCTAATTTGGACAATATCACATTTGAATTCTATATTAGATATTCAATATAATATATGTATTTGTTAGTTGAATTAGGTGATAAAATAATTCAAATAATTCAATTTTTTTAAAAATATACCCAAACTAATTCAATTTTTTTTATAATACCCAAACTAATTCAATTTTTTCTCGTATTTTCTATATTAACTCATTTTCAAACAAAATATGTGATATTTGGATTGAATTAAAGCTGGAAACGAGTTGAGTCAAACTTACATCAGCTCGGCTCGTTAAAAATAAGTTCAGTTCAAATCTCAGTTCAATTTTGACACAAATATTTTTTAAGTTCAAATTCGACTCATTATAAGTTCACGAACAATTCGGTTCAACTCGTTAGATTCATCTCATTAGGTTCAACTCACTTGTTTCACGGATTTAAAAGTCATCTTTTTAAATCTATTACATATATATATATATATATATATATATATATATATATATATATATATATATATATATATATATATATATATATATATATATATATATTTGACATTTTAAATTAATTTTTTTTAAAAGAAAATATTGGAATAAAATAAAAATTATCAGATTGGAATTAACTTTGTCTCAAAATCTACTAATTTAAAAATTACACAATATTCAAGAGATAGATTTGGAAGTATAATTAAAAAACTACTCAATTGGAGTTTAAATTTGTCTCAGAAATTCATAACTTCATCTAAATATTTAGAAACTTTACAAATTTAATGATACATTTTCATCACATAATGATTACACTAGTTGCAACATTCATTACACATGTTATTTTTGCAAATGCCATAATATTTCCAACAAGGATTACTCTAAATGCAATTGTTAGCTTTACTGTCATAGCTAGTACGAAATGGACAATATATGATTAATATTTAGAGTAAATATTTAAATATACTCTTAAAAATAATATAATCATTCTCATATATAATCGAGTTGACTCATGAACCTAACGAGTCGAACTATGTATAGTACAAGTTTAGCTCATTTAGTTAATAAACTTAATTTTTTCCTCATATTCATCTCATTTGCTTCATGAACCTAGTCCAACAATTTAATTGTCGAACCGAGTTTCAAAGTATTTTCGAGTTGGCTCAATTCATTGTCATCCCTAGATTAAACTCTAATCTCGACAGAGATATCTTCTTGGTTCAAGAAATGTTTATCATGTAGTCAAAGTTTGTTCACATGTTGGTCTTGAATGCTCTATTTGAAGTATGCTCAAGCGTGCAGTAGTCGAAATGCTAGGATTGTTAGCATGTTGAATTGAGTCTTGCTTGTAAGCTCAATTATTTAAGTTAGCTTGTAGCTTAAGTTAGCTTAGAAGTCTATAAATAGACTAGTTCTCTCAGGTTGTTGAGAGAGGTTAATTGTTGTTATTCACTTGTAATCTTTGAACTCTTATTGAGTAAGAGGATAGTAAATCAGTTTTAACCAATTCTAGTTCTTCTTATTCATTCTCTTTTATCTTTCATAAAACCTAATAAGGTTTCTTGTGTTTGTTCAAGGAACTCACTCTTTCTCATATTTTGATTTTTTATTGACGACATCAATTCACAACAAATTGGTATGGTGGGCGTGGACAAGAAGATATCATCAGCAAAGTATGAGATTGAGAAATTCACAAGTGTAAATAATTTCGACTTGTGGCACTTGAATATACAAGCTCTACTAGTTTAACAGGGTTTGTTTGAAGAGTTGAAAGGATCAGAGAAGATGGATGTTACCCTAACGGAGAAGGAGAAGACAATGATGATCGAGAAAGCCCACAGTGCAATCATATTGAGCCTTGGTGATAAGATTCTCCGACGGGTCTCGAAGGAGAAGATGGCAACGGGTGTGTGGATCAAACTCGAGGGTTTGTATGCGACCAAATCGTTGGTCAATCGTCTCATCTTGAAGCAAGCTTTGTATTTGTTCAAGATGAGTGAAGACAATTCTTGGCTGAGCAGCTGGATATGTTCAACAAGTTTATTCTTGATCTTGAAAATATCAAGGTCAAGATTGATGATGAAGATCAAGCATTCCTGTTGTTGTGTACTTTACCTAAGTCTCATGCTCACTTCAAAGAAACTCTCTTGTATGGAAGAGATTTGTTGACCTTTGAAGAAGTTTAATCAGCCTTGTACTCTAAGGACCTGAATAAAAGAAATGAGCATAAACCATCTTATGTTGGTAAATGTTTATACATTAAGGGGAAATTCTTAAAGAAAGATGGTAGGTTTGAAAAGAAGAAGGGTAAAGTTCTACAGAGTTCTTATAGAAGTAATACTCCTGCAGTTAGGTGTTATCATTGTATGAAGGAGGGTTATAAAAGAAAGGTGTGCCCCTGTTGACTGAATAATCATGATGGAAAGGGAAATGGTAATACAACCATTGTGCAAGATGGTTATGAATCATCTGATGTCTTGGTGGTTTCAAGCAACGACTCTAGCAAGGATTGCATTATGGAGTCAGGTTGCACTTGGTTCATGACTTTAAACAAGGAAGTATTTGAGGAATTATGTGATTAAGATGGTGGATTAGTTCTTTTGGAAAATAATAAAGCTTGAAAGATTGCAAGATATGGATCTATTAGATTCAAGCTCCATAATGAGTCGATAAGGCTATTGAATAATGTTAGGCATGTATCTGATCTTAAGAGGAATTTGATTTCTCTTAGCGAATTTGATAAGAAAGGATATGTTTTCAAAGGAGAGAAAAGTGTCCTAAGGGTAATGAAGGGGTCGAAGGAAGTCTTGAGAGGCGTGAAGAAATAAGGCTTGTATACCATTGAGGCTGAGGTTGTAAGTGGTTCAACAACTGTGACATCCATAAAATATGTGTCGAAGACTGAGATATGGCACAAGAGACTTGGCCAAGTCATTGAAAAAGGCATGTTCGAATTGTCAAAATGAAATTTGTTATGTGGTGACAAGTTCGAAAATTGGAGTTTTGCGAACCTTGTCTATTTCTTAAATCCTACAGGGTGAAGTCTAACAAAGGTAAACAAAGAATACATGTATCCTTTGATTACATTCACGTTGTTCTTCGGGGGCCTGCAAGGAATCCTTCACACTTAAGTGCAAAATATTTCCTATCCCTAGTTGATGATTATTCCAGAAAGTTATGGGTATTCATTTAGAAGACTAAAGATGAAACATTTGAAAATTTTAAAAGTTGGAAGACCCTAGTCGAAAACCAAACTGGCAGGAAGGTCAAGAGGTTGAGGACTGAAAATGTTCTTGAAAATTGCAATGAGGTGTTTGACAACTATTGTGTTTCATCTCGTATTGCAAGGGCACAGAACTACTGCAGGTATTCCCCAATAAAATGGTTTAGCTGAAATGTTTAATCAAACAATTCTGGAAAGAGTTAGGTGCATGTTGGTAAGTGTAGGATTAAAGAAGGTGTTTTGGGCAGAATTTGTTGTGAATGCACCATACCTGATAAATAAGTGTCCCTCGACTGCCTTGGGAATGAAGACACCTGAAGACGTATGGTCTGGACATCCATCTAATCTTGAAAGACTTAGAGTATTTGGTTGTTTAGTCTATGCTCATATTAGGCAAGACAGGGTCGAACCTAGAGCTTTGTGATGTATGTTCCTTGGATACCCTAAAGGAGTCAAAGCTTATAGATTGTGGTGCCTAGAACTAGGTCATAGGAAGTGTATAACAAGTTGAGATGTAGTTTTTAATGAAGCTAAGATGACTTTCAGGAAAATTGATGATGTTGGTTGAAGTTCGAAGATCTCTGAAGAAGAGCTAGAGCAGGAAGAGATTCATGTTGAGGTGGAGCATACTGATGTTAATTACATGACCTAGAAGAATTCGAAGAAGAAGCACAAGTTTTTGATGAAGATGAGGAGACTGATAATGACTACTTACTAGCAAGAGACAGGTCGAAAAGAGTCATCAAGCCACCTTAGAGAGTCGGTTATGCAAATCTCATAGCTTGTGCCTTAATATTTGCATGTGATGTTATGAAGGAAGAACCTAGAGACTATAAGTAAGTTATGAGGAGTTGAGATAAGACTGAATGGTTGAAAGCCCTAAATGATGAGATGAAATCTCGTTGTGATAGTAACACTTGAGATCTGATCAAGAAACTTGTAGGGGCTAGGTCAGTTAATTGTAAGTAGATTTTCAAGGTTAAGGAAGGAATCAAAAGAGTGATGTCGAAGTGATTTAAGGCAAGGTTTATTGCTAGAGGGTTCACTCAGAAAGAAGGTGTCGACTTTAATGATGTGTTTTAGCATGTTGTAAAGCATAGATCCATTTGAATGGTGCTTGTTATAGTAGCGAAATTCGACCAAGAACTTGAATAGATGGATGTGAAAACATCCTTCTTGTATGGTGATCTAGATGAAACAATCCTGGTGAGGCAACCTGAAGGGTGTGTATAGGAAAGGAAAATTATGTGGGTAAGCTGAATAGGTATTTATATGGCCTGAAACAATCTCCTCGACAATGGAATAGGAAATTTGACAAGTTCATGGAACATATAAATTTCAATAGGATCCACTTCAACCAATGTGTTTATTTCAGATTTCGATCTAAAAATTCACATGTTATTTTATCGCTCTATATGGATGATATCCTCATAGAACGCAATAGTGTTGAGGATGTTATAAAGGTGAAAGATGAATTCAATAAGGAGTTTGACATGAAGAATTTGGGATTTGCCTCTAGAACCCTTGGGATTGACATCCGGATAGATAAAAAGAAGTTGAGATTATGCTTATCTCAAGAGACATACCCGAAGAAGATTCTCGATAAGTTTGGTATGTCGAATTCAAAACCTGTTTTAACACTGACTAATCCTCAATACAAGTTAAGTAAGACTCAATGTCCTGGTATTAAAGTCGAAAGAGCCTATATTAATAGCATTTCATATGCTAGTATAGTAGGTTCTTTGATGTATGATATGGTTTATACGAGGCCATACATAGCGTACTGACTGAGCCTTGTAAGATGGTATCTGGCCAATCATGGGAAAGCACACTGGCAAACATTGAAGTGGATTCTAAAGTACATAAATGGGTCTCTGAGCAGAGTCCTGATTTATGGTGGAGCTTGTGGTAATGATAGCAAAGTAAAAATCAAAGAATTTGTCGACTTTGATTATGTAGGTTGTATGAATTCCAGAAAATCTATTTCTAGATATGTATTCACTATGTTTGGCACGACAGTTAGTTGGAAAGAAACTCTTCAAAAGTTTGTTGCCTTATCAACCACTGAAGCGGAATATATTTCCTTAACTGAAGTTGTGAAAGAAGCATTGTGGATTGAAGGTTTTTCTAAGGAGTTAAAGCTTTAAGGTCAAGTTATCATTGTTAAATGTGATAGTCAAGGTGTAAGACATATGTCAAAGAATTCAATCTATCATGAGCAAACCATGCACATCGATGTGCGGTTGCACTTCATTAGAAAGATAATCGAGCATGGAGAAGTCCAAGTACTGAAGGTTTCGACTGATGACAATGATATTGATATGATCACCAATAAACTGATAAGTAGCAAGTTTTTCCAATGTGTAATACCCTTAACCCTAAGATCCCACTTATTATTTTGCATCTGCAGCACATGCAAGATCATACTTGGTTCTCCTACCCTTCTCTTGTTTTGATTTTGAAAGAGATCACCAAGCACCTATGTGTTTTTTGTTTACTTTACTGCTTGTTTATGTCTACTAACCCTTAATCAAATTACAAAAATATGTTTATTTTTCCTTTACTAACTTTTTAAAGAGAAGTTTGGATTAAGAACACCAAATACTAGTTCCTCAGGTCGAATGAAATTCATCTTAACAAAGTCAAAATGGATTTGTAAACAATTCAAAATCATTTAATCAAGAGTTTCCCAAGATTTGATTGCTTATTACTCAAGAGACTCTAAAGTTCATGTGTTTATTTCCATGCTTTTTTTGACAAATCAAAAGAATCGGGCCAGAACCAAGAGAGTACAACAAAAAGCCATTTTTCTCATTTTTCACTGTGTTAATCGATTAACACTCTGAGGTTAATGTCGTACCTCAAAAAATACAATCCTCACGATGGACGCGGAAAAAATGTTCAAACAGAGTCGCCACCGAAATTTATTCATTCCAAGGAAGAAATATGAAAATATCGATAAAACCTTTAAAGAGATAAGAACATGGTCATCGCAACCAAATTCTAGGTTCGGGAGTCGATTACGCAAGAGAGAATGTGTTAACACCCCTTACGCCTGTTATACTCAACGGAAATCTCTTGATTTGATTCGAGAGAAAAGTTATCTAGGTTATTTTTTATCTTCTAAGGATTCTCTTCTAAGTGGACAAATGTGGTTTTCTAGATAGGGTGCTCGCCAAGGATTAGGCCCCTTATGCCTACGTACTCCCTCGTGTAATGGGAAATTCAGAGCATCGTAGTTCTTGGTACTACGGTTGAAAGCTTTATCAAACAAGTGTTTAGAAGGTATTAAACATTGTCCTCTTAGGAAATAGTTTTAGTCGCGCGGCAGCGAGAAGTTGAATTAATGTGTTTGTATTTTAATTGGATGACGATCACTCAAAGGTTAAGAAAGACTCCTCGGGCCCAAGTGATCGGGAAAATGAATCGAAGATTCGACTCTCTCTCTTTTTCAACCTTAATTATGAAAGGATTTTGATATAATTAGAGTGTTTTATGAATGACGATTACTCGAGGCTTAAGAAAGGCTCCTCAAGCCTAAGTAATCGGAAGAGTGATTCAAATACATGACTCTCTCTCTTTTTCATCTAAGTATTAGAAAAATAGGTTTTCATTTCATTTATTATAAAAATAGTTTGATGTAAAATCAGGTTATAAAGTTTTTTAGAGAAGACAACTGTTTGAACTTAAGAAAGGCTCCTCGGGTCTAAACAATCGAGAAGAGGAATTAAAGACTCCATTCTAACTCCCTTTTCATCTTTACTTGAAATATGGTATAAGTATAATTATATTCATTGGATTGACTTTGATAAAATGCTCGATGTTGATCGAGGTTTGAATTTACGTATGAAACGATTAAGGTTTGAACTAATGGAAGGGAGGTCCTATTGGTATAAGGTAAGGTCGATGGTGGGCAAAAGCGCTCGACTTACAAGGGTAAGGGAACTTGATATGTGGATCAAGTATGCTTGAGAATGAGTTGATGATTAATTGAACTTGTTTTGAAAATACTTGACGTTGGATCAAGTTTATTTGTTCTTTTGAAAATAGTTGAATCATGTATTAAACTATATAAGTAAGGCATTACATCTCATGAGAGGAGGGTACATTTGCTCAAATGGGATAATATCAAGCCATAATCAAATTAAACCATTCATACATGTGCAAGCGGACATAAATGTAAAGTGTGTAGCAAGCATCGTTGTATAAAGCCCAATAGGAGGTTGTAAGGTTGATTGTGATCGTGAAAACAATCGACTTATGAGGCATTTGAAAACGGCTTGATTTTAAAATCAAGATATTATTTTGAAAATGAGGTTTGAACAAGCAAGTATGGAATGACATAAATATAATTTAGGCATGATAAAACACACATGTACAATATGTATAAGCACCACACCAAAAGTCATAAGCTAGACCAAATGGAGAAAGATGTTAGTCAAAACAAAGATAAGTCTTCTCATAAAAGAGTTAATTCTTGTAAACAAAGATAGCCCTAGAAATACGAGGTCTGCCTTCAAAGAAGAGCATTCAATGCTAGGACTACTCTCTATGACTGAACCTACTTATATTGATGAAGCACTTTATGATGAAGGCTTAATTGTGGCTATGCAAGAAGAATTGAATTGGTTTCAAAGGAATGGTGTTTGGAATCCGGTACCCAAACCTTCATAGAAGAACATTATTGGAACAAAATGGGTATTCAGAAACAAGTTCAACAAGAAATGAGAAGTGGTAAGAAATAAGGCTAGACTTATAGATCAAGGCTACAATTAGCAAGAAGGTATAGGTTTCTCTGAAACTTTCACGCCAGTTGCAAGGTTAGAAGTAATCAGATTACATCTTTCTTATGCTATAAATCATAATATCATTTTATACCAAATGGATGCTAAGAGTGCATTCTTAAATGGTGTCATTTATGAAGAAGTTTATGTCAAACAACCACCTAGGTTTAAGGATGAAGTCCAACTATATTATGTTTTCAAATTAAATAAATCACTCTATGGACTCAAACAAGCTTCTAGAGCTTGGTATGAAAGATTGACTAATTTTCTGTTAGAAAGTGGATTTTAGAAAAGGCAAGTTGCAGTATAGTCTTTAGAAAGACTCTTCAGAATGAAATCATAATTGTCCAAGTGTATATTGATGACAATACATTTGGTTCAACTATTATTTTCCTTAACCAATAATTTTCTAAGACAATGTTGGCTGAATTTGAAATGAGTATGGTGAGAGAGCTGAAGTTCTTCCTTGGAATTCAAATCAATCAATGCAAACAAGGAGTATATGTTCATCAGACTAAATATATAAAGGAGCTTCTGAAGAAGTTCAAGCTTGATGATTGTAAAATCATGAGCACTCCTATGCATCCAACCAACAACATGAACAAAGAGAAAAGCAACACCAAGGTCTGTTAGAAGTTGTATAGAGGTATGGTTGATTCTCTTCTTTATTTAACAACTTCTAGACCATATATTTTATTTAGTGTCTGTCTATGTGCAAGATTTTAGTCAGACTCTAGAGAGACTCATTTAACAGCTGTTAAGAGGATCTTAGATATCTAAAGGGAATAACAAATCTAGGACTGCTTTATCAGAAATCCCTATATTATAAGCTAGTTAGATTATGTGATGCTTACTATGCTAGGTATAGAATTAAAAGAAAATCTACTAGTGGAAGCTGTCAATTCATAGGTGAAAACCTAATATCTTGGGTTAGTAAAAGACAAGCGACAATTGCTTTATCTACAGCAGAAGCAGAATACATCCCAGCTACAAGTTGTTGAACACAACTACACTGGATGAAATATCAGTTGGAAGACTATCAGATAAGTGGAAGAAACATTCCAAACTTTTATGATAATACTGCTGCTATCTGTTTGACAAAGAATCATGTTCAACAATCTAGAACCAAGCAAATAGAAATAAAACACCATTTTATAAGATACTATGTTCAAAAGGGTGTGATAGATATACAGTTCATTGATACAAGTCATCATTGGGATGATATATTTAATAAGCCTCTTACTATTGAAATGTTTGATTTTATAAAAAAGAATCTGAACATGCATTTTGTTAAGGATTAGTGCTTGCTTCTAAAATGAAGAATCAGAGTATGATGATTATTAGAAGCTACTATGATAAAAAAATTGTGAACAAACTTATGATGAATAGTAGCATATAAGCAACTCAGTCTTTGATACTCAGAATTTGATATGATATCTCTGATAGCATATACGTGGGTGATTTGATGTTTGACATCTGTTCACTTATGTGTCAAGTATCTGAAAGGTTTTCTGGCACTTGGGTTATCAACTGTTGGGTAATAACTAGTGGTTGATGATATACATGTTATGAATATTGTGTATCTCTCCTAATCGTCATTAACTTATGTTTTTATCTACGTGTATCATTTCCTTCAACTTTATTTATGACTCTCTACAATTTGACTCTGAACTAGTCAATTCACTATGTGAAATAATCCTTTGGTTCAGAAGATCCTAAGTCAGAGTTCTTCTAAGAATTTTATGTTTTTTTATCCTTGAGTTATATTAATGTATCTAACCAATCATGTTTAGTTAAGCTAAGAAATCTGAATTCTTTCTTAAATGTTCTTATCTTAACAAAAAAATTGGGTTATCTTTGGGAATCAATGTTCCTAGATGAAATTATATTCCATTTTGTTTTCCCTTTAATGGTTTCTTTTACAGTTGAGTAGTTTAAATTATTGATTGAATTTATTTAGTCACAATGCAATATTGATTAGAAAGGTTAGAACACGACTTTAAACTCACTTTTCATGGTGGATTAAAAGATATGGATGCAAGTAATAAATAAATGCAATAAGAAAATAAAAATGCATTTTCCTCATATAAGAACAAAATGAACCACATTGGCTAACCTTGTCCAAATTCCTCTAGGAAATAAGCACGACGATTGAGGAAGTTTGATCAATCAAAGGGAAACTCATCAACATCTGAACCATATTCAGATGGTGGATTCGAGATTTTCTGAAGTCTCCTCTTCTTCTTTGCCACAAATGGTTTACTCACCTTTAATGACCTTGCTGATGAATCTCTCCTTGTTCTTAAATCTTCAACCTTTTTGTATTGACACTTCAACCTTCCTAAAGCATCTTTATTAATCTCCTTGTTAAATTCACTTGGAATGCCCTATTTGAAGTTTTTGGGAGAATAAACCATTGTTTCTGCTTTGAAGAAGTGTGTTAAGATGGAATATGATCTTGCTTGTATCAAAAATCTACTTTTATAGAGAGTTTTGGTTAAAGTGAAATTCGTTTTGGATATTGTGCACCAATGGTCTTCAGAGAGAAATAAATTCATATCTTCAAACACGTCTTCCTAGACTTGATAGTCCAATTCCTATAAAATCCTAGCTGAAATAGCCCATTCTGACCATCTTGAGAAGTACGGGAGTTGTATACCAACAGTTCCAATCAATTCTCAAATCTTCCATCTAAAAGGGAAATCAAATATGTTTTTAAACTATTTTTATCTTGTTATGTTTACATCCCAAACATGGTTCTTTTTTATATTTTTCTGACATGTACTTTATGAAATTGTTTCTTCAATATCTTTTCTATTTCCTTTATTTTGTTTATGACAAAAGGGGGAGTAGATATAGAAATATTTAAACACCTAAAATCTGACAGTTATTATCTTGCTTAAATTTTGATGAATTATATATATGTTTTAAATGTTTAAATTTAATTAACATGGGATTATCTAAATTATATATATGTTTTAAATGTTTAAATTTAATTAACCTAGGGTTATCTTGATTAAAGTTTGGTGAAACATCCCAATGTCTCCCAATGTCTCTTTTAAAGTTTCTCAAAGGACTCTACTGTTGCATCTTCAAAGGCTCTTTCCCTAATTATTTAAGGAACTAAAAGACTTGAATATAGACACAACAACGCATACATGTAGAACATGCTAATGAACAACGATTGACAACTAAAGAGAAGTTACCTTGTCAAAGTTTTAGCAAAATCTAACTTAAGATTTCTAATCCTTGTATATCTTAGAAATCTTTAATTCTTAAGCGAGTCCTATTGTGATGTATTATTTATACACCTCTGATTGTATATCAAGTGTACTCACCCAACAACCATTTATCTGTTAGGTAGATTATTAGAAGTCTCTTACTAAGTGTTTGAGCAAGGAAGACTTGAGCTTGTGTGCTTGAGCAAGGAAGTCTCATACTTATGTGTGTGAGCAAGGACGTCTTGAGCTTGTGTGCTTGAGCAAGGAAGTCGCATACTTATGTGTGTGAGCAAGGAATTCTCATACTTGTATGTGTGAGCAAAAAAGTATCTTACTTGTGTGCTTGAGGAAATTGTAATCTTGTTTGATTATACTGAAAATCTCTTGTAAGTACAAAGGGACTGGACTACTCTCTATTTGTGAGAGAAATCAAGATAACTCTGTGTGTTATTTATCTTTCTTGCTTATTATATTTGTCGCGTATCTCTAACTAACTCAGATTTTGTAACATTGTGTTTAGAATCTGACTTAAAAGTTTTAAAAGAAAGAAAATGAAAACACAATTCAACCCCTTTCTTATGTTTTTCTCACCTTTATTATGTATGGCTTCTTGGTAATGGCTCAAAAATCAAGTTTTGGAAGGATTTGTGTTGTGTTTATCCTTTACTTTGTTATACAAACATTGATACCTTACTTGTCAATGACATTGATCCATACATGACTATCTCTAATCTTATTCATGATAACACTTGGTTTTTTTCCAGAGGAGTGGCTTGATCGCTTTCCCTTCTTACCTCAAAAGCTGGCACATATTACTCCAACTTCTTAAGAAACTGACAAGCTCATTTGGCCTTTTCTTCTAATGGAAACTCACCATCAAATTAGCTTATATCTTGAAGACTTGTGCATCTATCAAGCTTGATTGGACAATTAGCATTTAGAATTCTATCATCCTCCATCTAAATATTTTCTAGTCTTGAGAGTTATGCATGGAAAGGATCCTACAAATGACTCAATCCAAGATATAGGTTGCAACATGGCCTCAATGTTTAGCACTTGTAAGGCGAATTTTGAAACTTCTAACCACACATTCTTCTATTGCCCTTTTGCTGCTCGAATTTGAATCTAGCTTGTCAGAACCTTAAATTCCTCAATCAACGTCACATCAATCCATGATATTTGGTCTTTGTAAAATAAGAGTACACCCCTCCTCAATGTATTTTTGGAGGTTCTTTGGATAGGTTCGTTTTTCCTTTTGCTGAACCTACTTTCAGTCCTATCTCCTTACATGCAGAACTCTTTTTAGTTTTTTGAGCTATTAAAATTGCTAGAGATGGGGCATGGATTAAACTTTGGATAGAAAGTGATTATTTGTTTGTAGTCCAAGTTTTTTCAAAGGATTCTCCGATACTATGGCAACTTAGAAACAAATGGCTCATTTATAAAAATATTATTGCAAATATATCTTTTGCTATTACTCACATTTTTTGAAAAGGGAACTCTTTGTGAATTTTTTTCATCCCTACCATCTTTTTAGGAATTTATTTCTAAAATACCATATGTTTCAACAAATATACTAAAATGGCACAGTTTCAAAAAAAAAAATTTGGCACAAGGGTGCCGCCCATTCAATGGGCGAAAGTGTTCAAATTTTTTAAGGTGCCGCCCATTCAATGGGCGGAAGTGTTAAAATCTGATTTTTTGTTTTTTACGTTTTAATTAAAACACTGCCGCCCATTAGAAGGACGACACCCAATAAATTAAGACACTGCCGTCCATTGAAAGGGTGACACCCTTATGCCAATAATCTCAATTTTTTTGAAAATGTGACATTTTGAAATTTAATTTAAAAAATATGACATTTTAAAAATTATTATCTAAAAATATGGCAGAACAGTGCAAAATTCAATTTTTTTTTTAAGCTTCTATTGCCTGCACCCTCACTTCTATTGTGTTTTATGACTCCATTCCCTTGGCTATTATAAGTGATTTTGTATTAAAAAAGTTTTGAATTGTCTTTTTTAGGTTTGTTTCTTCTCGAGAGGGTTTTAGCCTCTCTCTTTTTATGTTCCTTCTTCTTTTTTTAATATATTACCCTTATTAAAAAAATCATTTGATTATTAGAAAATTGTAAAAGTTGTATTCTCAAATTAAATTTAAAAGGTTAGGATGAAAACACTAAAAAAATAATGATAGAGATACCAAGATACTCGTAATAATAACTATAATGTATACTTGAAAAGAAAAAGGAAAATATAAATTAAAAATTAATAAATAAATAAAAGTTATGGTGGTAGTCAATTGACTCAATAGTTAGGAAAGTAATAATATCCAAAAATAAATTTGAATTTTATTTTATTAAATACTATAATTAATAAAAAAATAAAACAAAATATATTGCTATGTAAAAGAATATGTGTAAAACCAATCCGGCATAAGATCAATGAGTTATTGAATATTTATAGGTAAAATTAATGGATGTTTAACCATCTGATAACTAAAGGATAAAGGATATGTGTAAGAATTTAATGATATATGTATTTGTACATATATTCTCCTTTGTTTTATATTATAAATAAAATTTACTTTTTTAAATACATTAAATAATTAATATTTTACTTTTTTAAATACATTAAATATTAATATTAATTAGGGCTGGAAATGAGTCGAGTCGAGTCGAACTCACCTCAGCTCGGCTCGACTCGTTAAGAATTGTTCGAATTCGAGTTCGAGTTCGAGTTCGACACGAACTTTTTTTTAAGCTCAAACTCGACTCGTTATAAGTTCACGAACAGTTCGGTTCGACTTGTTAGGTTCATCTCATTAGGTTCAGCTCACATGGTTCACGAACTTAAAAACTATTTTTTAAAAAATATATATTTTTTAGTATATTTGACATTTTAAATAAATATATATTTTTAAAATAAAATATTAAAATAAAATAAAAGTTATCATATTGAAATTTAACTTTATCTTCGAAATCTACTAATTCAAAACCTACACAACTTTCAAGAGATACATTTGAGAGTCTAATTCAAAAACTAATAAATTGAAGATTAAATTTGTCTAAGATTTGAAGTAAATATTTAAACCTAATCTTAAAGACAGTATAACTCTTTTCATATGTAATCGAGTTGACTCATGAACCTAACGAGTCGAACTATGTATAGTTCAAGTTCAGCTCATTTAGCTAACGAACTTAATTTTTCGCTCATACTCAACTCATTTGGTTCATGAACCTAGTTCAACGATTTAATTGTCGAGTCGAATTCCGAACTATCTTCGAGTTGGTTTGGTTCATTGTCAGCCCTAATATTAATATTAATATTAATATTAAATACATTAATATACATTAAATAATTAAAATTTTACTTTTTTAAATACTTTTTTAAATACATTAAATACATTAATTAATTAATATTAATATTAATATACATTAAATATTAATATATATATATATATATATATATATATATATATATATATATATATATATATATATATATATATATATATATATATATATATATATATATATATATATATATATATATATATGATCTATATATAAATTAGATATATTAATTATTTAATATGTTTAAAAAATAAAATTTATTAATTATTTAATAGGTTTAAAAAGTAAAATTTGGGAACGGAGTAATATTCGTTAATAGTTATCAAAATTATTTAAATATTATCTTAAATATTATTTTGTTGTTTCTAGAATTATTATTATTATTATTATTGTTTTGTTGAATATAAACTTATTATTATTATTATTATTATTATTATTATTATTATTATATTGTTAAATATAAATTATTATTATTATTATTTTGTTGAATATAAAATATTATTATTATTATTATTTTGTTGAATATAAAATATTATTATAGATCGCCTTGTATTTGTACTGTTTTTTTAATTAACTCAATCTTCCTTTGATTTAAAAAAAATATATTATTATTATTATTATTATTATTATTATTATTATTATTATTATTATTATTATTTTGTTGAATTTAGCATAATTATGTGGTAAAAAAAGACTAAAGTGAATGTGATTTATTATTATTATTATTATTATTATTATTATTATTATTATTATTATTATTATTATTATTATTATTATTATTATTGTTGTTGTTTTGTTGAATATAAACTTATTATTATTATTATTATTATTATTATTACTAGCGTCCAGACGGGCACGGACGGGCACTCGCGTGCCCGTCTGTCCGCTTTTTTATTGCATACATATAAATATAAGTTATTAGTAAGGAGTTATATAAAAAATGATTGTAGTAGTTCAATGTAAATTATTGAATAAGTTATATATTTTAAAATAAGAGTAAATTTGGTATAAAAAAAAGCTACACCAAAATTTAAGTATTGCCTTTGTATATGTTATAGATTATAGATTATAGATTATTATTATTATTATTTTGTTGAATATAAAATATTATTATTATTAATATTGATATTATTATGTTGTTAAGTCTAGAATAATTAGTAGTAAAAGAAAAATAAAATAAATGTGATTTTATTAGTATTATTATTATTTTTTTGTACTAAATTTTAAATAAAAATGTCAGTCAATTATAATTTTTTTAAATTATTTAAATAATAGTATTTATGAATATTTGTAAATATTCATAGATATCTCAAAATCCACGAGTATTTTGATAGATAATCACACACATATAAAATAAATATTCATTTTATATATATATATATATATATATATAAACAATTGTTAATTTATAAATATTAACAATTCAATTCATTTGCTGTAAATTAATTGTTAATATTTATAAATTAACAATTGTTTATATATATATATATATATATATATATATATATATATATATATATATAAATATATATATATATATATATATATATATATATATATATATATATATATATATATATATATATATATATATATATATATATATATATATATATATATAT
Source organism: Lathyrus sativus (assembly GCA_963859935.3). Lineage (NCBI taxonomy): Eukaryota > Viridiplantae > Streptophyta > Magnoliopsida > Fabales > Fabaceae > Lathyrus > Lathyrus sativus. Next base: position 652,056,935 of record OZ012738.1, on the reverse strand, counting down.
ATATATATATATATATATATATATATATAAACGTTTATTTTAAGAAATAAAGCATAATTAAAAACTATTAACCAAATCTTTTTCTAACTCTCAAAACAAAAAAGAAAATGTGGATTCATAGGTGGATTCCATTAGTCACGTGGATGCTCCACTGCCTTTATCATGTGCACACAAGAAAAACACAAAATAGTATTCTTTCTAGAAATTAAAAACTAAAAAACTTGGGCAAAATTTCGTGCACGATTTCTTAATACTATTAATAATACTAATGTGTATAAGATTGGTCCTATCATATGAAGATCTCAAATCAAAGTGCTTCTTTTATTCTTTCCCTTTTATACCCCACTCACAATTTGCCTACTTAAACTTCCCAACCTCTCTTCTATTCATTCATCCTACCACCGTCTCTCATCTCTCTCTCTCTCTCTAAATTTCTCTCTCTTTCTCTCTCTAAAGTAAGAAGAAAAAAAATAGTGATGTCTTCTGAGGAGGAAAAGAACATGGGAGGAAAAAAGTTGCAGAAAAGCTACTTTGATGTAGTTGGTTTATGTTGTTCCTCAGAGGTGCCTCTGATTGAGAACATCCTCAAACCTCTCGAAGGAATCAAACAAGTTTCCGTCATCGTACCTTCACGAACGGTCATAGTTGTCCACGACACTCTCCTCATTTCCCAGCTTCAAATTGGTAATTTTATTTTCACTCTCTTGGATCACAACTTTTTTCATTTTTCAATTTCACTTATGATTCTAGATTGTGCATTCCTCATTCATATGTCACATTCGTTAACCTTGAGAAACATTATGTTTTGTCTCATCGAAAAGCTGTGTTTGTCACATGATGTTTGTTGATAATCAAATTAATGTCATCTTCTGTTTTTTGGGTTGTTCAAATGCTACCATTGGATTATTATTTTTTTAATAATTATTAATTGGACCACATTTATGCCGTGCTTGAAACCAAAAGTGCTAGCTAGCTCTATTACCTAACCTCACATTGAGAATTTTTACTCTTAATTAATTAATTAACTCTTAAAAATACTTTTTTCATATAATTCTTCAATTATTTTCGTGATGCAAAATGTTAGGACAAAAAAGTATGGCTTTTGCTTCCTATAGCACTTTGCCGTCTTTACTTTTTTTTGCGCCTATGAAATAGAAACGTGTTTATCTGAAATATGTGTATTTCTGATTTCTGATTTCTGATTTCTGATTTCTTCAGGGATAATGTTTATAAAGTATTAATATTTTAATAAATTTAACTTGTAGTGTTTTTATTAAAGTGAACAATGAATGAACAAACGGAAAGGAAATGCTATCTTTCTCTATCTTTATCACATGGAAAGAAAGATATAAAGGTTCATGAAATAATGCACGAAAGTGATGTGCAACCACAATTATTCTTATTCTAGGATCCTATGCCATGAATGCTCTCTATAAATACATTGCCAGCATTTTTTTTTCTAAAATGAATTTAAATATATTAGAAAGATAACTTGTGGAATTTCTTTTCTAAAAAAAATTTCAAAGTAACAAGGAGAGTCACAAGTAGTAGCGCATGCGTTCAAATTTACGCCTATGTGTCATAGGCACTGACGCATGCACGATCAATACGTGGCTCCTATTGTTATCAGCGTTGTAGAACAAAAAGGATGCGTCAATAAGTCTAACGCATGCATCTCTTTTTGTACACATAGGCGTAAGACCTTTAGCGCCGATAGAAATTACGCATTAGTGATTGCATGTATTGACGCCTTTTTTTTTTATCAAAATTTTTTTATTTGAAACATGAATATTTTAGTAATATTATTGGAAAGTTCTAAAGTCGGTGATGCTATGAATAAAGTCATGATGGGCTTTATCTTTTTATCTCATTACTGAAAAAAGAGTTTGAAAAGATAAATATGGTACATGAAAAAAGTGGTGAAAAGATATAAGAAAGTGTATTGATTAAGTAATGTGTGTTGTGTGGGGACAGTTAAGGCATTGAATCAAGCAAGACTAGAGGCTAATATTAGAGTGTATGGAGATGAAAAGCACAAAAAAACATGGCCAAGTGTTTACTCAATGGCTTCTGGTTTGTTGCTTGCACTTTCATTTCTGAAATTTGTGTACCCACCATTCAAATATCTTGCTCTTGGAGCTGTGGCTGCTGGGATTCTTCCAATTATCTTAAAAGCTTTTGTCTCCATTCGGAATGTTAGAGTTGACATCAATATTCTCGTCATCATAGCAGGTACTAATTTTTATTTCATTTTTAATTTTTTTCCTTTAAATTTTAATAAAAATTACAAAATTATTAGTACTCTCTAGTCTCTATAGTCATATTTATTACTTTAAAAAAGGATTTATTAAATAAACTATGTATTTTGACTAAAAGTAGTTTTTTTCTTATAAATAAGACTTTTATGACATGTATAAAGACAGATTCAAAGAATGGAAATAAAAAATAGTAATAAATAATAAATGATATAATAACAAAATAAATATAAGAGTGAAAATATATGTATATGTTTGTGCAAAAACTGCAAAATTTAATTTAGTCTTTGAAAAAATTAAAAATATCTTTTTAGTCTTCTAAAAAGGTATAGTGGAACATTAGTCAATAGTACTTTCTTTATACTTTGTTTGGTCAATGAAATAAATTGACAGAAAAGAAAAGAAAATAAAAAGGCCATAAAAAGAATAAAAAATAAAATAATAATTTAGAATTCGGTGTAGGAAATAATAATAAGAAATGACTATGTAAATGAATAGAATAACACAAATATTCTTTAAAAAATTAAATACCATAAAAAAGTATTATCATTGAAGTATAGGACTTTTTTTGGGTATAATTCAATTCTAGTTGGTAGTATTTATATGTATTTCTTATATTCTGTAAATAAATTGTTGATATTTATAAATCAGCAATCTTTTAAAAATAGATTAATTTTTTTCTAAGAAAATAAATTAAGTCCAATTTTTTTCTTATATATTAAAAAAATTAAATAGTTTAGCAAAAAATACTGGATAACTAATAAAATAACAGTAAATCTAATTTGTAAATTTATAGTATTTGGTATAATTAACAGTAAATCTAATTTATAAATATAAAACTAACTCTAAACACGTGATGATGTATATGGCATGGAAAGTGAGCACCAAACGAATCATATAGGTCCTTATGAGTCAATGTATTTATTAAAAAAGTTAAGATAGAAAAGTGCTTATAGCCGAAATGATTATTTTAATTATACTATCAAGGCTTAGTATAAATAATTAGATTCTCAAGCTTCTTTTAGTGGTAATAAAAGTTAGTTACCTAATAATTTTATCTTCATATGCCTAACTCAAGTTAATAAAAGTTAGTTACCTAATAATTTTATCTATATGCCTAACTCAAGTTAGGTAACAAAATATGAATAATTCCGTTAAGACAACTCAGTTGATAGTTGTGCATGAGCATCAAATGCAGACTTGCCGTGAGTTCGAACGCACGTCTCACATCTAATGTTCCTGCACAGCTACCAACTGAGCTGACTTAACGGGACAATAGCAGTATTTAGTTTGTTAATATTAGATATTATTTTTTAAGAATTTATCATTCAAGTTAATATTTTAATACATTTGTTCATTATTCATCTATGAATCTGTGATGCTCAGCTCCACTGAATATGTTTTTAATTTGACAGTTATTGCGACAATTGCTATGAGAGATTATTTGGAAGCAGGAACCATTGTTTTCCTCTTCTCAATTGCGGACTGGTTAGAGTCAAGAGCTAGCCACAAGGTCTTTATTGTTTTTCATGCTTTACAATTCATCAATCATCACGATTATGGACGATGATTGTAACGATTTATGTGCACTAACTAGAAACAATCTGAACATGAAACAGGCGAATGCAGTTATGTCGTCGTTAATGAGCATTGCTCCTCAAAAGGCAGTGATAGCAGAAACCGGAGAGGTTGTCGATGTTGACGAGGTGAAAGTCAACACAGTTTTAGCAGTTAAAGCTGGGGAAACTATACCTATCGACGGAGTTGTTATAGACGGTAACTGTGAAGTCGATGAAAAAACATTGACAGGTGAATCATTCCCTGTAGCTAAACTGAAAGACTCCATTGTGTGGGCCGGCACAATTAACCTAAACGGTAAATTCTCGGTCTCCGTTTGCACAAGAGAAGATATAAAAAAAGAAGAATAGAAAGTTTGATTTTTAATTTAATTTAATTTATTTGTTAGAGTGATTTAAGAAAGTTAATCTACTTTTTTATCGGTTAAAAGGTTATATTAGTGTCATGACCACTGCGTTATCCGAAGACTGCGTGGTTGCAAAAATGGCAAAGCTTGTGGAAGAGGCCCAGAACAGCAAAACCAGCACGCAGAGGTTGATTGACAAATTTGCCAAGTTTTATACACCAGGTTAGTCAAAACATTCCCGTGTAATCAACCGAATGTTGTTTCTGATATTTATAGTTCTCGCTGTGTGTAATCAACCAAATGTTGTTTCTGATATTTATAGTTCTCGCTGTGGTTTAAACTTACGATTTCGTCTGTCAATGATTTCTGGTCTGAATACATTTTCAATGGCCTTATAGTTTTGGTGGTAATGTTTTCAGCTGTTGTAGTCATATCGACACTTGTAGCAGTGATTCCGCTTGTGTTAAAAGTACATAACGAGAAATACTGGCTTCACTTTGCACTGGTTGTTTTAGTAAGTGCATGTCCTTGTGCACTTATCCTTTCAACACCAGTTGCGACTTTTTGCGCTTATACGGCAGCTGCTACATCCGGTCTTCTGATCAAAGGGGGTCAATCTCTGGAAACACTGGCAAAAATTAAGATCATGGCTTTTGACAAAACGGGTACCATAACAAAGGGTGAATTTGCGGTGACGAATTTCCAATCTCTTTCAGATGACATTGATTTGAACACATTGCTCTACTGGTGAGGATGACCCTTATTTTCCTCTACAACTTTCTTTGAAAATGGTTAAATCTTAAGATTAAAAAAGAGAGATTAACGAGCGTAACTTTTCAGGGTGTCGAGCATTGAGAGCAAGTCAAGCCACCCATTGGCGGAAGCAATTGTTGATCACGGAAGGTCTCTCTCCATTGAACCAAATCCGGAAAAGGTGACAGAATTTGAAAATTTTCCGGGAGAAGGAATCTTTGGAAAAATTGATGAGAAAGTTTTCTACATTGGAAATAAAAAAATCGCTACAAGAGCAGGATCTAAAACAGGTGAAGGACATTTCCTACTATGTCACTACCTGTTCGAGGCCATTTGAAAACGATACAGTGTAACAATTGTTTTTTGAAACTGAGTTAAACGGCCATTGTATTGATTTTATGCAGAAGTTCCAACATTAGAAGGTGAAGTTGATGGAGGAAAGACCGTTGGCTACATATACTCAGGACCAACCCCAGTTGGAATTTTCTCGTTATCTGATACTTGCCGGTCAGGGGTTCAAGAGGCAATAAGGCAGCTGAAGTTGTTAGGAATCAAAACCGCTATGCTCACTGGAGATAGCCAATCAGCTGCAATGCAAGCACAGGAGCAGGTGTGTGATGTCATATTGTTAAACCCTAATAAATATAATATGAGCTTTTGGTTCTACATTGAGGTTGCAGTTATGCTACAAAACATGATAACACGGCTAAATGCAGTTGCAATTGTGGTTGCAATTTTTGCAGATACCTCTAAAACTTTTATATTGCAGGCACAATTGCACTCACTTGCAGACCACAATTTAGAACTATCTAGAACTATCTATGGCTATATTCGAGTATCATATTCTATATGTAGATATCTGAAGAAGTTATAGGTTTAGGATTTACTTATCATGGAGAAGATAAATCCTTATGACAAAAGTGATTTTGGTTGCAGTTAGGTGGAGCTCTGGAGTTAGTCCATGCGGAACTTCTGCCGGAGGGCAAAGTAAAAATCATCTCTGAATTTAAAAAGGAAGGTCCAACAGCGATGCTTGGAGATGGTTTAAATGACGCACCTGCGTTAGCTTCAGCTGATATTGGAATTTCAATGGGGATTTCAGGTTCTGCACTGGCAAGTGAGACCGGCGATATCATTCTTATGTCGAATGATCTTAGGAAAATACCAGAAGCCATTAAGCTCGCCAGAAGATCTCGAAGGAAAGTGATAGAAAATATTATATTATCAGTCATTACTAAGCTTGCGATTCTTGGTTTGGCTGTCGCTGGTCACCCGATTGTTTGGGCAGCAGTTCTTGCCGATGTTGGGACATGTCTGTTGGTCATCTTAAACAGCATGTTACTTCTGCCAAGAAGACACAAGCATGGAGGAAAAAGTTGTAAGTCATCAACTCAACATCATGTCCACAAAAATGGATGCGGCGACACTAACGGCTGTTCCTCTCATCATCACCATCAACATCAGCATCAACATGAGCCTGAACATCAGCAACAACATCACCATCACCATCACCATGAGCATGAGCATCAACATCAACAACACCAACATCAACATCAACATCAAGGCCATAAGCATTGTTGCTCAGACAAGGCTGAGCCCCAGAAGCATGTCGCTAAGTCATGTTCCTCAAAAAGTCCACCCTGCCCTTCAAATCCAAGTTTAAGTGGAAGTGTTCCCCATCTCAAAAACACGGAGAATCATGATCAATGTAAGGGAAGTCATGAATTGCATGAATCAGATCACTGTCATCATGGAAGATGTGACAAGAGTCAAGATGAAGTACAGAAACATGATACTGAAAACAAGTGTTGTTCAGATTCACACAATTTGAATTTAAATGCCAGAGATGTCAACACAGCTTCGATAAAAAGTCATGGTCATTGTCTGGGACATAAGTCCCATGGAACAAAACACTGCCACAACCAAAACGTTGGCATGGTTACTCGTGATAGCACTTCACATAGTTCTCCCTGCCATCTCAATCCCTGTGATAAAAAACAAAGCCAACAATTAGGTGAGCACTGTCACTCAAACCATAGTTGTGAAAAACTGCAAAACCATGGAACCATTCATGACATTCAGCATCAGAAAACAGGTTGTCATTCTGATAACCATGGTTGTGAAAATCTGCATGACCATGGAATCATTCATGACATTCCGCATCAGAAATCAGGTTGTCATTCTGATTTTAAGAAGCATGGGACGAGTGAAATATCCATAGATATCACCGAAGAACATGATGAAACAGCATCGAAGCCTGATTGTTCAAGTTTAGCAGAAAAAGAAAAGGATTCCTGCAAAGATTGCTCCAAAACATGTGAGAACCCGCCTGTTGAGTGTGAGGGCTGCGACGGTTCAATTGAGAAAGAAGTTAGTTCATGCTGCTATAATGAGGGTTGTTCAAAGGAATCGATCGAATCCTCAATTGCGCATGCTTGTATTAGCTTGGACAAGAGAGTAGTTGGTGGATGTTGCAAGAGCTACATGAGGGAATGCTGTGGCAAGCATGGACATTCAAGGATTGGTAATTTTGTAGGTTTATCAGAAATTGTTACAGAATAGGTGTAGCTGACTCGAACCAGCACAAGCAACAGAGTCAGAAAAAAAGGTTGTTTCTGCAAATTTGTGTTTAGAAGATTATCATGATATTTGGAAGTAATAAGAACTGTAATTGGCTATATTATATAGGAAACATCTTAATCTTGCTACAACTCTTGTATATATGTTTTTAGAGTTGGTTGATGTGAACACAAGATTGAAAAATACATATATTGAGTTTTTCTGTTTCCTACTTTTAATTATGTATGAATGTATATTGATGTATATTAGTATTCTTCGTAGTAGTATTCTATAAAGCACAGATACCAGAAATACAATACTAACACTCATACGTGGAAATCAGTAATAATCAATAAGTTAACATTGACTGAGACACATTATTCATATTCTTTCCAAGGTGCCGATAGCATGCATTGAATACAAAGTTAAAAAGTACATTGATATGATGATAATATCATGCAAGCAATGGATTATTGGATTGAGAAGCTGAGAGGTATAATATCAACAAATTGTACCTGGGATTCAAATTGCAGAATCATCATTGTTAGTAGAAGTTAAGTTTTAGTAGTTGGTGAAGGAGAATCCGTGCCGTATTAGAATCAACCACAAACGAATCCTTGGCAAATTGTGCCGCCACCATGTGGTTTTATCCACGTTTAGGACAGTCGCATGGGATTGTTTTTGAAAACATTTTCTGCATTACAAAGAAATAAGCTTACATTGCAAGATAGGAGTTCCCATAATTTTTTTTTAGTTGGAAGACAGGTAAAAGGAAATTGTTGGCAGATGAAGTGAACATAATTATGAGGTCTCACATTGAATTGAATTTGTGATGATGTTCAACTAAACAAATTTGACATTCATAAGATAAGATTTTAAATTGTAGTTTATAACAAAGAGGGGTTACACTTATATAATTGATTGGTGAATGAACGGGATTGTAAAGGTGGACTTAGCTTTCGGTAGGGTGGAAGAGGGACTGATATGCAAAATTAGTACGTTAACGCCTAAATTGGTATGAGAGTAAGATGAAGTGAATGAGATTTAAATTTGAATTACCTGAGAAATGACGTGTTCTCCCTTATATATAGTATGATTGTTATAATAGCTTGTTGATCTATCAACATGAGATGTAAATAATTGTATGATTTATTTGGGATTGAGATCCCCAGCTTTCTTGTCTATAATAGACCGCCTGCTTCGCACACAAGAATTTGGGTTGTTTTTCTCTCTAGAATGTAATTTTGTTTGGCTCTTTGACAGGTCCAAAACATGTGCCCTCAAACTGTTGCCTCTAATTTGTAGGGTGAGAGCTTTGTTATGTTTTTTCTCTATTATCGATCGTTGTTTGGCTTGAGTGAAAAACTGCGATGTGACGTCAGTGTTATGGGGAAACTTGCGCCTTAAATGTGTATCATACTTTTGATGTCTATTCAACTGCTTTGTCATGATGGCCATTGGGGACTAAAGTATCTGAATATTTTTTTTTGAGAAATTTGGACCATTGATAGTACTTCACTTCCTACGTACTGGTAAGATATTGCACGATTTCTAGGAAGAATTATATGGCTCCTTTAATCATTACTTTTTTCTCTTTTATCATCTACAATCTTTGCAACATACCATTGTTATTGACTAATGGAAGTGGTGCCCGTCACGCATAAAAAAGTTAAGGAAGATACTTATGTTTTCGAGGTAGACCTTGAAATTTCGATGAACGTTTTTATTTTTGCTCGCATAGGTAACCTAGAGATGCTTTCCTTGAAGTGGGTTCTTCTTCTGACTAGGGCGTATTGATCTCAGAGGAAGACAAAAAGATATTCGACGAATATAGTGGGTGTGTCGTCCTTTTTTATAAGTGCAGCTTTTTGATTTTGGATTTTTGGTTGCTTTTAATGATTTTGAAGTTGAGGTTATCAATCATCTGATGATTGCTTACTCGCAATTGAATCATGTGAGTTTGGCTTTAATCAAAGTCTTCGAATATTGGTGCGACTATCGGAGAAGAAAACCATTTTTATCTTTCTTCTTCCATATTTTCAAGGTACGACATAGCACGACGAATCGTGTCTAGGTCCAAAGCTTAATTACATTGACGCAGGTTATCCGTTACTTCAAAATGTATTCTGGTGGTGTAAAACATTTCAAAGATTGGTTCTTTCTTGTTTCTCTTCTCAACAAAAAGGCTCATATGAATATTTGAGCCATAGATAATGAAATGAAATACCAATGTACGAGTTTTTTCGTAAGTTTTGGAGGCAAGACCCTTTTTAATGGGGAACGGGTCATACATCTACAAAAAAGATGACCTGTCCCAGGAAGAGATTTATCTAAAGAAATAGTTAATTACTTTCTTCAAAGGGTTAAGTAATGTCGAGGGGTCATCGTGCGAGATGAAGCATAAAAAAAACGTTTAAAGCAACAATTGCCTTGATATCTCATCTCATGACTTCAATTTGCGAACACAACTCTCTAACTTAGGGTCTTCTAGGGTAGGAGCATCATCTTTTGTATTGTCAATTTTCAATGGTACATATGCACTTGATCTTGAGCCAACATTATTCTTGGACCTCCAAACAGTCTTCAACATGTCACTAGTCCTCTTAGGTGCATGTGGTTTCTTCTTTGTATCAACTCTTTGTTTCTTCATTCTCAAAGACTTATTCTAGACAACTATGACTTCAATAACACGTGTTTGATTAACAATATAATATGAGATTGTTACTCATGGGATTGTTGTAATGAAGATAGCAAGTGGAGTTTTTTTTATCATCTCCACATAAACTAGTTGTATTTCAAATACATTTTAATGGTTTCTATTACGTCAAGTTTAGTTTATTAGAAGATTGATTGTTTGATGAATACTTGAAAAATAGAATAACAGAAAATATATACTATCACTGTTTCAACAGGGAGAAAACTTTGTTGGAGTTAGATTTCATTGACCTGTTCTTATGTAGCATCCTTGACTAGTAATTTGCAATTACTATCAGTTATTAATATTAAGTTTCAACAATGAATGCAGATATCAATGTCCATTTTCATCAAATATCATTATTCATATGGAAATTAAACCTAAATCTATGTCTAGACGTTAGCATTCGACATATGATTGACTTGGATCTAGTAATGTCCGGTAACTTTTGAATATAAAGTTATACCATAAAAACATGTTTTAGGTAGTTAATGAAAAACAAACATTAATAAAGGAGAATTAATCAGTACTAAAACTTAAGAAGAATTATATATAACACCATGATCGGGATCATAACATAAGTAATAGAATAAATACAACTAATCTTGACAGCTGATCAAAACCTAAAATGGACCAGAGACAATCGTCTGTGATGCTGGGTGTGAGAGAGGAGGAGGGGGTGTACCTGCAAGGCACTCCGATGCTAAAGTAAGAATCAGGAGAAAGAAGGCAAGTACAAAATATATGTGTATCAAGGTGAATATTAAATACTTGACCCTCTTAAATGAGAGGGTTTTTATAGTTCCCCAACACTTGGCCATTGGTTTCTATTTTTGGGGCGAGATAACTGTTTCCCAAAGAATAGGTAACTGCCATAAACTAGTCGTTGGGACGGGCAGAGGTGCCCATAACTAGCCATTGATACGGGTAGAGGCGCAGTAACGGGCGCATCCGTTGTGACTGTTTCTGGATGGTGGGACCGTGTGTGACGGACAAGGAGTGATAAGGAGAAGTGTTGGCCCAAGGGTAAACCGGTCAACCTCCTCTAGTGGAGGGGCAGAAAGGTAAATGCTTCCCCAATTTGGTCGGACTTAGGAAATTGGACCGTTCTGGGAGCAAAAGTGGATTGGGGAATGCCTAGTCATTGGCCAGTCCGAAACAGTAGCCCCCTAAGTTATTGCTTCAGAGCATTAGAGTGATGACTTAAGGGTTGTTCGCACTCCAGACAAGGTCGTCGCTTGTTGCGGAGATGAGGCTATTACTTGTTGCCCAAGGGAATATGTGTTCGGGGACCTGTAATGCCGCATGTCAGGGAGCTCGAGATATAGGTAGACCAACGGTTGAGGGGACCTGAAGAGGTGAAGTGTCATATGTGCCTCGAGCCATGTGCAACATTTAATGCACAATGATGGCTAGGCTATGGTCATGATGATGCCCCTAGTCGCGCGTGCTCGTGCACGTGCCATGGATTGTCTATAAATAAAGCAAGAAGCTGCTCATTTTCACCTTTCGCTTCTCTCTCTACTATTGCTCTCTGTCCTTGCGTTCCGCCGTCCGCCGCCGTCTAGTTCCTTCTGACCGCCGTACCTTCACCGGCCAAAGCTGTTCGACCCCAGAATCTCGTCCTCGACCACGTAAGTACCTGAGTTTCTTTCTTGTTATATGTTTTACTATTCTCTACTTTTAGAATGCATGCGGTTAGGGTCATAGTGAAGTAGCTTAGGGCTATTTTCCGGTGGTAGACGGTGGTTTGGCCATTTTCTTCAACTGCTAGCATCGCCGGAGCTTTAAAAACTTATGATTTTAGTTGATCCTGATGCTGTTGCGACACGGAAGCGTTTATCTCCGGGGGGAACCATGGATTTCCGATGTGCTTATGAGCTTTCCGGTGGTTTTCTAGCAGAGACTCTGGGTTCTGTACTAGGGGAGCTTTTCCCCGAGCGTGTCAGGGGGGTTGTCCCGGGCATCTCCTCGTGTAGTGGATGTGCCATTTCAGTAGGGCTTAGGTCGGGGACGTTGTCCTCAGGTCTTTGTGCGCCCTTCCACTTGACTAGTGGTGGAAGGGTGGATTGGATTCTTTCATCGAGTTCACTTTTATCCCTGCGTTTTAGGTAAAGGAGATGTTGCACGAAGCCGAAGAAGAGAACTTGAGAGATTTGCCCGAGGAGAGCTCCTTGGAAGATACTGAGACCAATGACACTTCCACGCCTCCGGATGTTGGGGAAGTGCATGTTTCGAGGACCACCGCAGAGGAATGGTCTATGGACGAGCCTGGGGAGCACGCCTTCCTTTTTTCTTCGTACACCGGGGATGTCTTCATGATGGTGGGGGGCGAAGAAGATTGGAAGATCCACTTCCCCAAAGAAGACGACCATATCTGCTCGTCGTACGGAAAGGTTCCCCATGTACGAATACGTTCTCAAGGAGATAGGGTTGAGGCTTCCCTTTTCAGACTTTTAAAGGGCAGTCTTTGTGCATTTAGACCTGGTGCCTTCGCAGATGCACCCGAATTCGATTACCTTTATACGAGCGTTTGAGCTGGTATATGACTATTTGAAGATCGGAGCTACTCTCCCCCTCTTCTTCACTGTCTTCCACCTCCAGCGACAGGTCTCGGGGAGGAAATTTGGTTGGGTCTCCCTGAAGCAGGGGAGAAAGTTGTTCAAACATTTTTCTGAGTCCACCGGGACTTTTAAAGAAATGTTCTATGTTATTGAGCCCGTGTCGAAGACGGCCATCGACACAACTTTCGTCTAGGAGGTCTCGATGGATGAAAACGGGGAAGACTTGGTAGACGAGCAGGGTAAGCTGATTGCGCGGAAGTTGTTCAAGTTTCCTTTTTGTTGGAGCGGGACCTATTTTACCCGCTCAACCGACGAATACATCGCTACTCCTCATTAGTTGGGGGATGATGACCGAGCCAGTTATGCCAAGCTGGTGGCTTTTGTGGACGGCTTCCTCCCTGTCCAGTGTGTGACCCATGCTGGGAAAACTATTTACGAGGAAGGTGGGGGACCTCAAGTGGAGGCCTCATATATTAACACAAAAGAGTTCCTCGAGTGTAGCACTCGTGCAGGGGCTTTAGAACTTTTGGGTAGTCTTTCATTTCCTTAGTTTATATGAGTTATTGATTTTTTCGTGTACTAATGTTTCAGTTATTTTTCATGTAATATGTCTTCCGCTTAGGAGCAAATGGTGAAGAATGCTCAGGGGAAAATGAAAGGAGGCATGACGATAGGGAAGAGTCATCTCAGCCAGAGAGTGACTCCTCCTCAGACCGGGTCGGGGACCTCTTCGTCCACCCCTCCGGTTGTCCAGTCGCCGCCCCTGCCCGTGAGCTAGAGGCTTAAATGTCCATGCGTAAATGAGTTTGTGGACCTCAACAAGGAAAGGGAGAAGAGCAGGTTCGAGCTGCCCCCCATGCCTGCATAACAAGAGGTTCTTTGAGGGGTCTTCCTTGGCGATTCCTTGGGCGGAGTCCTTGAAGCTCGAGGAGATGGACCGTCCGAGCAAAAGGACCATACTCGCTCAGGACACTTCCGCTCTGATGAGGATTATGGAGATGGGAGTGGTTTACACCGAGGAGGGTTCCCACCATGAATCTGAGCTGAAGAAAGCTCAGGCTGCGGTGGCGGACCTGGAAGAGAAGACCGAAATGTCCCAGGAGGAGCGGGCAAGGGCCATCGAGGAGGCTGTGAAGAAGTGTCGGGAAGAGATGTCCTTAGAGAAGGATGTCCTTGCCGCCCAAAAGAAAGCTTCTGAAGATTTGGTCGAGCAGCTGAAAGCCGCTGCTGCCCCTGCCGAGGATGAAAACGAGGATGTGAAGAAGCTGACTACCAGGGCGGAGCTGGTCGCACGCATTACTTAGGCCGAGGAAGATTGCCTAGCCATTAGCGAGGAAGCCTTTCAAAACGCCTTAGAACAGTTGAAGGTTGTGAATCCCAATGTTGAGTTGTCCATTGAGGGCACAAAGTTTCTCTAAAATGTTGTAGGTGGTAGGATAGTTATCCCCAAGTTCCTTCAGATTGGCGAGGAACATGTGTTGGCAGCCCATGAGGATCCTCAACAGGCGGAGCAATGATCTTTCTTTTGTTTGTACATTTGTCCTGCGCGCCAAGTTTATTTGTAACTTATTTTGTGTGAGGCCTGGCCCCTTTTTAATGTAACACGCACAATTGCGGTCCTTGTGGCTGTTTTATGTTAATATTTATTTTCGTGCATGTTTGTACTTTGTTTAATTTTATCCAAGTGTCATACGCTGCCCATTGTCCGTTGTATGAGGTACCTTAGTGAACGATTGTTATGTTTCGAGGTATGCTCGACAAATGATGTTCGATAGTGGGGGGAACTGGTTGAAAGGCCTGGGTAGCTTCTAGGCAAAGGAGCGGAGCTCAGGTCGCGTTTGTGGCCTGAGTTCGCAGCGTGAACTTCCTATCGTGAGTTGGGCGTTCTTCCTTTCATGGTACTTCGGCGATGGCGGGCTCGGTCAAGGGACCGCCGTAAGGCATGGGTTTTATTCTTTCTTGAATAAAACTCTGCTTAGATTTACATTGGTAGTGCAGCGCCTGTACTTGGGCTCACACCTATGGTCGGTACGTTATGTTCGTCGCGTAGGCGAAGCATGCTGACAGTAAATGCCTTAGCTGTAATATTGTTTCAGCTTTTCGGTGTTCCATGGTCGAGCGAGTACTTCCTCGTTAAGGTGTTCTAGGTAGTAAGCCTTATTTTCTATTTTTTCTCTAGCACAGTAGGGTCCTTCCCAGTTTGTGGCGAGTTTGCCTTCACGAGAATCTTTGCGATTCCTTCTTAGGACGAGACTGTCCTCTAGGAATTCTTGTCGTATAACTTTGGCATTGTTCCTGGTTGCAATTTTTTGCTTTAGCAAGGCCTCACAGAGGGCTGCTCCTGATCGGACCTCTTCAACGAGATCGAGCTCCTCCCTTAGTGCCTCGTTGTTTGTTTCCTCGTCTAGGGGCACTTCATTCCACCTGGAGGCGCACGTGGGTCTCAATGGGGATCACTGCCTCTGTTTCGTATGCTAAGCAGAAATGGGTCTCCCCGATTGAAGAATGGGGCGCAGTACGGTAGGCGCAGAGCACGCTGTGCAGCTCCTTGACCCACTGCTTCTTTGTTTTGTCTAGCCTTCACTTGAGGCCGTGTAGGATTACTTTGTTTGCTGCCTCGGGTTGCCCGTTAGTCTGGGGGTGCTCGACGGACGCAAAATGTTGTTTAGTGCCTATTTGGGCTATGAACTCCTGGAATTTTTTGTCCGTGAACTGTGTCCCGTTATCAGTGACGACCGCTTAGGAAATGCCAAAGCGGGCGAGGATGTTTCGCTTGTAGAAACAAAGTATGTTGTGGGCTGTTAATTTGGCCAGAGCCTCCACTTTGATCCACTTTGTGAAGTAGTTTACGCTTATTATCAGGTACTTGTTATGTTTTGACCCTACGACAAATGGTTCTAGGATATTCAGACCCCACCAGGAGAAGCGCCACGGGGAGGACATTGCTTTAAGTTCATTGGCCGGTGCCAAGTGCATGTCCTCGTATCGTTGGCACTTGTCGCATTTCTTTACGTGTTCCTTCATGTCATGTTGTGTGATTGGCCAGTAATATCCTACATATAGGGCCTTCCTGGCAAGGGATCTCCCTCTAAGGTGTTGGACGTTGATTCCCTCGTGGATCTCGCGTAGGACGTGGGGGATCATTTCTTCCTCAATGCATTTGAGGAGAGGAATGGAAAACCCTCGCCTGTAAAGCTTGCTTTCGACCAAGACATACGAATAGGCTCTACGCCTGACTATGCTGGCTTCCTTGGGGTCGGACGGTAGCTCGTCCTTGGCGAGGTAATTGTATATGAGGGTCATCCAACAATGGTTGTCGCCGATGAAGTGCACGTCAAGGGTCGCAGAAGCTTTCTCAATGCTAGGTCGTGGAAGTACTTCCTGGATGACAGATTTGTTCCCCCCTTTTTTTTCGTGCTCACCAGTTTTGATAAGACGTTCTCCCGGACGTTGTGTTCGAGGGGAACATATTTTACTTCGACGCATGTGAACTTTGTCATCTTTTCTTTGACCAGGGTCAAGTATTCAGACAGATTGTCATTCTTAACCTGGTATTCTCCCCGAACTTGGAGGCCCACGAGTTGAAAATCGGTGCAGATGACGACTTCTTTAGCCACTAGGTCTTCAGCAAGACGAAGACCTGCGAGGAAAGCTTTGTATTTGACTTGGTTGTTAGAAGTAGGGAAGGATAATGTGAGTGAGACTTTGATGAGGATTCCCTCCTTGTTTTCTAAGATGACACCTGCCCCCCTCCCTGCCGAGCTAGATGCTCTGTCGACGAAGATAATCCATTTGCAGGCACCACAAGTCGGGGAGTCAGGTAGGGTCATTTCTGCGACGAAGTCGGCCAGCGCTTGGGCCTTGAGGGCCTTTATGTGCTAATATTGGATGTCGAACTCCGATAGCTCCAGCGACCATTTGAGCATATTGTCGGCCATATCTGGACGGCCCAACAATTTCTTTACGGGCTGGTCCGTGCGCACCACGATAGTGTGGGCCAAAAAGTAGTGCCTCAGCCTTCTTGCAGCGTTGATGAGGGCTAGGGCCACCTTCGCTATCTGTTAGTACTCATCTCCGTGCCTTGCTTGTGAAGTATATGGGTTTCTTCCCATTGTGTGTTTTATGAATGAGGATGGCGCTGACGGTCTCGGTTGCAACGATGAGGTAGAGATAAAGGGTTTCCCC
This sequence comes from Lathyrus sativus, assembly GCA_963859935.3. Classification (NCBI taxonomy): domain Eukaryota; kingdom Viridiplantae; phylum Streptophyta; class Magnoliopsida; order Fabales; family Fabaceae; genus Lathyrus; species Lathyrus sativus. Next base: position 652,040,000 of record OZ012738.1, on the reverse strand, counting down.
ATTATCTAGCCGAGAGAGGACTGGTGGCTCCGACATGGCTTGTTTCAGGTGGAGGAGGGCCTTGTCACATTCCTCCGTCCATTCAAAAGTTGCCTCCTTGCGGAGGAGTTTGAACAAGGGGGGGGGGGGGGGGCGTGTTGGGCAGATTTAGCCACGAAGCGGGATAGCAATGCGAGCATCCCATTTAGAGATTGGATGGACCTCTTTGAGTTCGGCGTGGGGAACTCGGAGAAGGCTATTCACTTGTTGGAGTTAGCTTCAATTCCTCGTTCAATTAGATAGAAGCCAAGGAACTTGCTCGCTCGTACTCCAAATGTGCACTTCTCTGGATTAAAGCGTATCTTGTACTTCCTGGCATGCTCGAATGGATCGTGTGATCGGATTCCTCGTTGAATTTCACAATCATGTCGTCCATATAGACTTCGAGCATATCGTTGATTTCTCTCCGGAAGACTCTGTTCATCATTCTTTGGTAGGAAGTACCAACGTTTTTCAAGCCGAAGGGCATTAAGTTGTAGTAATAGTTGCCCGATTCGGTCATGAAAGTTGTGTACCTTTTGTCTCTTTTTGCCATGGGTATTTGGTTATAGCCCGAATACGCGTCCATGAAAGATAACAATTTAAAACTAGCATAATTATCAACTAATGTGTTTATGTTGGGGAGGGGATATGCGTCTTTAAGGAAGACCCTATTGAGATTGGTATAGTCAATGCACATTCGCCATTTTCCATTATTTTTCTTCACGAGTACAACATTGAACAGTCAAGTAGTGTACTTGGCTTCCGAGATAAAGTTTTCCTCTAGGAGGTCTTTTACAGCCTGTTCGGCAGCCTCTATTTTCTTCGGATACTGCCTTCGTCTATGTTGAGCTACAGCCCTAGTGGCAGGATCGAGTGAGATGGTGACAGGCCAAGTCAGGATCTAGCCCGTGCATCTCTGTGGCCCTCCACGCGAACATATCAGAATTCTCTCAGAGGTACGCTCTTAGTTGTTTCCTTGCAAGTCCATATCTTCACTCCCTACTGGAGGTCATTGCCGAGCAGGATAAGTTCGAACTCTCCATCCGGAATTGGGCGCAACGGATAGAAAGTTTCGATGCTACTGGTATATATGGAGGGGCTACTCAAAGATGGCTGGATCTCCTTCCCTTTCACTTTCTGAAACCTCTGGTCATCTTCGGAGAAACGGTTGTCCAAGTCGATAGAGTCGACGCGGGGCAGCGACTTTGTCTCTTTGGCACTGCTGGGCAAAGATGACCTGTTGGGAGTCTTTGGCCTGGCGGCGATATTGTCCAGCCCTTTGGTGGCTTCCTCGAAACATCTCCTCGCTGTTGTACCCTAAAATTTGCCCACCGGTTTTCCGACTTTGACTGGATTTTGTTTCGTTTTCTTTTGCATATCATTATAGGTTAATCATATTGCATAACTAACAAGTTTATCAGCTTTTGTTTGTTTTATTTCATTTATGAATCAGGGTTGGACTTCAGAAGCTTCAAAGGTGTTTGAATTAGGGTTGGACAAGAGGTTTTCTTTTGAGTTAGAGTTCCATTGTTCAGAGGTTATTCTTTTCGGTTATGTGGCCATAAGGATTCATTTGCTTAGGGTTTCATCAGTGGTTTGGCTTGAAAGACTTTGAATCTTGATTTTGGTTCTCCTCAAGTCTTTATGTCATTATGCACTCAGGGCGAAGATTAAGGTTTCTCACCTTTTGGGTTTTAGTCAGGCAACTGTCGTTCAACCGAGTTTTCACCGAGGCTAGTGGGTTAAGCATGCGTGCACAGAAGGGTGTTAGGTGGATGTGATCTGATTTCGGCCAGGTTGCAAAATCATTAGAGGTCAAAGCAGTTGATTGTGCAAGTTTTAATTCTATGGTTCTTGTCTGTGACCTAAACTTCATCAGAGTTATTGTCCAGTTGAGATCATTTCAATTTGGATTCAAGTTTGTGTTGTTCAAGATTCGCGGCAGTCAAGTGCATTTGTGAATTGGTTAAGTGTTGTAGAGCTATTACCATATCCATTTCCAGAAAGTACAGTATGTATTTATGATCAGCATTAGCATAGTCAAATGAACTTGTTGAAGGTCTAGTGTGAATGTAACCCAGAATAATCTTGAACCAAATGCGAAGGTGTTTAGACAAATCTGTTGCCTTAGGTTTTGATTTTTCATCAGAACGTTCACTAAAGATTGAGGGGATAACCTTTTGATTGAAGAAAACTGTCTTGTTACTCATGTTGTAGACACGATTGCCTTTGTTGAATTTCATTCCCAGTAGGACAACAATTGATTTTTCAGTGATGACAACCCTTTTTCCCTTAGCATCTAAAACAACATAATGATCATCAGCATTAGCATGAACCCAGAAATCTCTTACCAGAGTGGTATAGACTGGGCCGAAAAGACATTTGAAGTAGCTTTCCCAGCCTTGTTTCTTGGCATCAGTAGTAAAATCCATACTATTTGCCTTTAGGTTTTCGAAATCAACTAGCAATTCATAGCAAACTTCTAGTTTTTTAGGGGCTATATTCAGATAGAGTTCTTCAGGTCAGTTTAGAATGTGGATCTGTTGTTATTGAGGAGCAACCAATGTTTGAGGCACGATTTGGGATATCGGAGATGTGAAATCTGAACCGAATTGTTGAGAAGAGCCTGTCTGTTGTTTCATTTGTTTAGAGTAGTTGTAGAGTTATTGCTGTTGAGCATTCATGATTGAAGAAGTGTCTCAGAGAGGACAGTTGGATTTGAAATTAGGTTTAGTGTGTGTGAGGTGAAGTAAACAGTGTGTGATAACGAGAGTGGTGAGTAATAAATAAATAAATTATTGTTTCTTGAAAATGACCATAAAAGGAAAAGTAATAATGATTTTAACCTACTCTTAAGATATCCCAATGCTCAAGGTGCCACTCAATCATCAGATTATGATTTACACTTGTAAAGGTGAATTATAGCCATCAATTTGAACTTTCACCATTTGATGTTCTCAAGGATAAGGAAACCGAATAGGTTTCTAACTTAAGATGTTTCTGAATAAGATAGTTTCTAACTAGTAGAAATATCAAGAAATCAGAAATGCATAAGATCAGAATCATAATTTTGCAAAACAAACTAAACAATAGAAGGTTCATTCTAGGCAAAACTCCATTTGTAGATGTTTCAGAATGAATAAGAATCTATCTTCAGCTAGAGGTTTCGTAAAAATATCAGCCTATTGATGATCTGTATCAATGAATTGTAAGGAGATAGTCCCTTTTTGAACGTAGTCTCTAATAAAATGATGTTTTATTTCTATGTGTTTAGCCCTAGAGTGCAAAATAGGATTCTTACTTAAGCAAATAGTTGCAGTGTTGTCATAATAGATAGGAATGTTACTCTCATATATCTGAAAATCTTCAAGTTGATTTTTCATCCAGAGCATCTGAGTGCAACAAAGTGATGCTGAGATATATTCTGCTTCTGTAGTAGATAAAACAATTGTAGATTGTCTTTTGCTTCCTCGTGAGACTAGATTGCTACCCAAAAGTGAAAGTTCCCAAAAGTACTCTTATGTTCTATTCTGTCTCCAGCATAATCTGCATCATAGAAACCCGATAGCTTATATTATGATGTTTTCTCATACACCAAGCCAAGGTTAGAAGTTCCCTTTAGAAACCTTAGGATTATCTTAATAGCGGTTAAGTGACTTTCCCTTGGATCTGATTGAAAACGAGCATAAAGACATACACTGAACAAAATATTTGGTCGAAAGGCAGTCAGATAGAGAAGAGAGTCTATCATACCATGATAAAGCTTCTGAAAAACCTTTTTACTTGCTTCATCTTTCTCCAGCATGCAAGTAGGATGCATGTGAGTCTTAGTTGGTTTGCTTTCTGTCATATCAAACTTCTTTAGAAGTTCCTTAGTGTATTTTTCTTAATGTATAAACGTGAGTTCTGGAGTTTTACTAATTTGAATTCCCAGAAAGTACTTTAATTCTTGCATTAGGCTCACTTCGAATTCTGTCTGCATTAGCTTAGAAAAATCTTGACATACAGAAGCATTAGCAGAACCAAAAAGTTATATCATCTACATAGACTTGGCATATTATAGTTCATTTCAAAGGTTCTTACAAAAGAGAGTAGTATCCAATTTTCCTCTAGTAAAGTCATTATCTAAAAGAAAAGAACTTAATCTTTGGTACCAAGCTCTGGGAGCTTGTTTAAGTCCATACAATGATTTTTTAAGTTTAAAAACATGTTTTAGAAACTTAAAGTTTTCAAAACCTGGAGGTTGGTGAACATATACTTCTGTAGAAATGTAACCATTTAGAAATGCACTTTTCACATCTATTTAATATAACTTAATATTATTATTAACAACAAAAGATATAAGAAGGAGTATAGATTCTAACCTGGCGACTGGAGCAAAGGTTTCATTATAGTCAATTCTTTCTTGTTAACTGTAACCTTATGCGACCAATCGTGATTTGTTTCTAACCACTTCTCCCTTCTTATTTAACTTGTTTTGGAATGCCCATTTGGTTCCAATAACATGAGCTCCCTTATGTTTAGGCACTAGATCCCATACATCATTTTTGGAGAATTGATCTATCTCTTCTTGCATTGCCAAAATCCACTCATTGTTCTAAAGAGCTTATTCACAAGATGCTGGTTTTATCAAAGATACCAATCCTAAAAGTACTTCTTCAGGATGTTTGAATCTAGATCTTTTTCTGATAGGTTCAACTTTGTCTCCTAGAATCAAATCTTCATAGACTATTTGTCTAAGCCTTTGTCCTTTCTATATGGATGGACATTCAGTTGCTTCTGATATGTCAGCGTGTTTTGGATCTTTGATTTCAGAGTCTTTTGTCCTTTCTCCAGAACCTGTGAAGGTAACTTCTAGATCTGCAAAATTCTTAACTAGCTTTGACATATCTAAGTCAAGCTTATCATCAAATTTAATATGGATTGATTTTTCAACAATATTTGTTTCTGTGTTGTATACTCTATAACCCTTAGAGCATTCAGAGTATCCTAACATAATACACTTTTGTGCCTTAGAATTAAACTTATTTAGATTCTCTTTAATATTTAAAATAAAACATGAACATCCAAAAGGATGAAAGTAAGAAATGTTAGGTTTTCTTCCTTTACACAGTTCATAAGGAGTCTTCTCTAGAATGAGTATAATAGAGATCCTATTTTGGATATAGCATGTTTTGTTCACAACTTCTGCCCAGAAGTGTTTAGCCACATTTGTTTCGTTGATCATGGTTCTGGCCGTTTCTTGCAATGTTCTATTTTTCCTTTCTACGACTCTGTTTTCTTATGGAGTTCTAGGACAAGAAAAATCATGAGATATACCATTAGAGTCAAATAGTTCTTCAAATATTTGATTCTCAAATTCACCACCATGATCACCTTTAACTCTAATAATTTTAGAATTGAACTTATTTTGCACTTGATAGCAGAAACTTCTAAACACAAAATGCGACTCATTCTTTTGTCTAAGAAATCTTACCTATGTCCAGCGACTGTAATCATCAATGATGACAAGTCCTTACTTCTTCCCACTAACTGACTCTGTTTTGACGGGGCCAAACAAGTCAATGTGTAGAAGCTCCAAAGGTTTGGAGGTGGAAACAACATTTTTTTATTTAAAAATTATTTTTGAAAACTTACCTTTCTGACATGCTTCACAGAGTGCATATGAAGTAAACTTCAGCTTATGCATGCCCCTGACTAACTCAAGTTTGTTTAGCTGAGAAATTCTCTTCATGCTAATATGACCCAAGCATCTATGCCACACCCATTTCTCTTCCTTAACATACATTAAGCACCTAATATCTTGGTTCTTAAGATCAGAAATCTTAATCTTATAAATGTTGTTTTTTCTCTTTACAGTGAATAGAATAATTCCATCTTTCTGACTAACAGCCTTGTAGGTTTTTTGATTGAAAATAATATCTTAACCGTTATCACTTAATTTACTTATGGATAACAGATTTTGCATTAATCCCTTAACATAAAATACATTAGAAATGGAAGGAAGAAATCCATTACCCACTGTTCCAGAGCCTTTGATTCTTCCTTTCTAGTCTCCTTCGAACCCTACGTATCCAACATCTTTAACTTGCAGGCTTTGGAATATATGCCTTCTTCTCGTCATGTGTCGCGAGCATCTAGAGTCTATGTACAATGATTGGTGTTTTAACTCTGATGTATAAGATATCTGCAACATCTACTATTTTATCCTTTGGTACCCATAAACTTTTGGGTCCTTTTAAATTAGTGTTCCTAGAGTTCCTGATAAACCTAGGTTTTCTTGCAGCATTAAACTTTCGTGTCTGTGCTGGTGTATAATGGTAAGTAAAAGGAGATACAGGTTTTTTTTTCTTGAAAAGGTTTCTGATAATCATTCTCAGAATCATAACCTATTCCTCTTTTTCCATTGTGACTAACGACATAGATCATAGAAGTCATTCTACTTCTATCTATACTGTCATTTAAGAATTTCTTAAAAGCCTTATCATATTTATATAAGATGGCTTCAGATGAGTGAGTATCTTTACAAAGAATTTATTTGCATTTTAAACATTTTCTGTTAAGAGTAACGTTTTCTCTATCTAATATAAGGTTTTCATCTTTTTGTTTAAAAAATTCTTTCTTATGCTTGGCTTTTACTTCAACTTCGCATTCAAGAGTCTTTTTCAGATTCTTAAATTTTTGTTGAAGTTTTTGAACCCTTTTCAGAGATTTAGAAAGACATAATTCTAAGTCAACACGAGAAAGGTCAGAAAATACCTCTTCTGAATCGGACTCAGTTTCTATTGTAGCATCTTCAGATGTTGTGGCCATGAATGTTATGTTGGCGCACTCATCTTCATAATCGGATTCCAAAATTCCAGAATTAGAATTATCCCATGTTTCCATAAGACCCTTATTCTTCCCTTTAAAACACGTTCTTTTTTAATGTTTCTTTTCTGAAGCTTTCCTTTGTGAGCTTTGGACAATCTTGTCTGATATGTCCAGGTTCCTTACATTCATAACAAGTTATCTCATTACTTATTTTTCTTTTTGAAGATGATTCTGAATGATCTCCTATGTTTTTGGATCCTCGAAATTTATTTTGTCTGTTTCTCCAAAGTTGTCTAACTTTTCTAGTTAAGAGAGATATCTCTGTTAGAACACAGATTGGTTCTTAATAATTACTCTTTGTTTTGATGATAACTGTTAGGAAATTTATATTTAAGATTTATATACTCTAAAATTTGTTTGAGAGTTTTACTGCAGATTGAAATTATATTAACTCTCTAGAAGCAAATCTGCCTTGAATACAAGAAGTTATTATGACTCTGAAGCGCCAGATGCACCTTACAGAAGAATCTGTTTGCTCCTCACAGAAGATCCTGAGCGTAGTCTCCAGAAGGATCTGAAGAAAGAAGCTCCAGAACATTCTGAGTCAGAAGCATCTGAAGATAATCAGAAGCATCTGAAGCTGAAGCATCTGAAGTATAGAAGAATATAGATTGAAGAGTTTCTCAAGGCATTAATCTACAGAAGTTTCTGAAAGTACCTACGCTGCCAAGTACTGAAGTTCTGTGTCAAAATGCTCTGATGATCAACACGCTAGAAGCACACATGCTGCAAAAGACTCTGATACAGCATAGTTCTGAATCTCATTAGAAGACTCTGATCCATTCAAACTCTGAAGAACTTGCTGAAACTGAAGAAGTATTTTCAAGAATATATCCGTTGGAACCATTCAACGTCTCTTTCCTTATTTGTGCTAGACACACTTACACAGACAAAAAGGATTTTTCTGTGCCATCTATTTCAAGGAAAGGTCAGTTGATGTGAAGACAAAAAGGCTTAGACCTTTTGGGACTCTCTTTTCAACGTTCAGCTTGCATGGTTCAGCTGCCTATAAAAGGAGATCTCCACTACATTCTTCATTAACACACACTCTTGCTGAAAAGAAATCATAATATTCTAAAAGCTCTCATTCTTATTCTTCATAGAATCTCATTGTACTTAAACTTAAGAGAAAAATCACTGTTGTGATAAAAGCTTTTTAGAAGCATTAAAACTCTTGTATTTAATTTACATTGATTGTAAAGGATATTCCTTAAGAGGATTCAGTTAGAATCAATAGCTCTTGAGAAGACTAAGAACTGTTGTTCTTAGGTGATACTATTGTAATCAGTTTGATTTAATAGTGGATTAAGTCCTTGTTGAGAAAGGCAAATCACTCTGGAAGGGTGGACTGGAGTAGTTGTTAAACGAACCAGGATAAAAATAATTGTGTGATTATTTTCAAGTCTTAATTTTCCATACTTATTCAACCCCCCTTCTAAGTATTATCTCACCTTCAGTTGGCATCAGAGCTCCGATTCTGAGTGTGCTACCACTTAACAGTGTCAGTAAAGATCCAGAGAGATATACTTTGATATTTATATTTATTTGTTATCATGGCTGATAATTCAATGTCAAATATTAACAATAAATATGAAGAGAGGGATAGGATCAGCACCAAACCCCCAATGTTTGATGGGGAGAAATTTGACTACTGGAAAGACAGAATTGAGAGTTTTTTCCTAGGATATGATGCTGATCTATGGGATCTTGTCATAGATGGATATGTACATCCCACAGATGGAGATGGCAAAAAGATTGACAGAAAATCTATGACAGATTCTCAGAAGAAAGACTTCAGAAATCACCATAAAGCCAGAACCATATTACTGAATGCTATTTCACATAAAGAGTATGAGAAAATCACAAACAGGGAGACAACTTTTGATATGTTTGAATCCCTTAAAATGACTCATGAGGGAAATTCTCAAGTTAAGGAGACAAAAGCTCTGGCTCTGATCCAGAAGTATGAGGCTTTCAAAATGGAAGACTCTGAATCTGTTGAAGCCATGTTCTCCAGATTCCAGATACTCACTGCTGGGCTGAAAGTTCTGGACAAGGGATATTCCACGTCAGATCATGTAAAGAAAATCATCAGAAGTCTGCCCATCAGATGGAGACCAATGGTGACTGCCCTGAAGATGGCCAAAGATCTGAACAAGATCTCTCTAGAAGAACTCATCAGCTCACTGAGGAGCCATGAGATTGAGCTTGAGGAAGATGAACCTCAGAAGAAAGATAAAGGTAAATTTGTAGCATTAAAATCTAACAAAACTGCTAAAGCTTTGCAGGTCATTCAAGAAAGCTCTGAAGAATCTTCTTCTGAAGAAGAAGATGAGTTATCCATGCTGTCCAGAAGGATTAACAAACTCTGGAAGCACAAGGGAAAGAAGTTCAACAACTTCAGAAGATCTGACAACAGAAAGGAATCTTCTAGTCACAGAAGATCTGCTAAGAAAGAAATTGTGTGCTATGAGTGCAAAGAACCTGGGCACTACAAGAATGACTGCCCCAAACTTCTGAAAGAAAAACCTAAGAAGAAGTTCAACAAAAAGAAGAAGGTTCTGATGGCAACATGGGATGACTCAGATGAGTGTGAATCATCTTCTGAATCAGAAGAAGAATGTGCAAACGTTGCACTGATGGCCAGGACAGAAGATCAAGAGGAAGGTACCTCAGGATATGAATTAGAATCTGAATCTGATGATGATGCAGAAGAGGTAATGGCTAAACTTACCAAAGAAGAACTCATTAAAGTTTTAACAGAAGTTCTTAAAAGTTATAACAACATCAAACTCAAATACAAGAAGCTGAAAAGCAATCTTGAATCTGAAATTGATCTTCTGAAAACTGAACTTGTTGAGCAAAAAGAAATAAATTTGAAAATCAAAAATGACTTTGAAAGAACTCAACAAGAATCTGAATCTGAGACTAAGTCATGTGAAAATATTTTAGAAAAATATGACTCTAGTTTTCAGAGATTTCTCACTAAGAGCATAGACAGAAGCAAGATGGCTTCCATGATCTATGGTGTTAGTGGAAACAACAGAAGAGGCATTGAATATGAGTCTTCATCTGGAAGCAATCCAAAACCTGTTGACAAACTTTTCATCAGGAAGACACCTCTGTATTCTCAATTCAAATTTGGTCACTTGAATGACATTAAACACACAAGCTCTGAGAAGAGTACTTATGTGTTTAAACCTAAGGCAAGTCAGAATAAACATTATGTTGCAAAACATAAGTTTAGACAAACCTACAAACCAACTAACCCCAAAGGACCCAAGAAGATCTGGGTACCTAAAAACAAAATAATTCCTGTTGCAGATGTTCTTAGCAGCAAGGTCAGGACACCAATCATGGTACCTGGACTCTGGATGCTCACGACACATGACAGGAGAAAAGTCTATGTTCCAAAGCCTGGAACTTAGATCTGGAGGGGACGTGAAGTTTGGAGGGAACCAGAAGGGCAAGATCATTGGATCTGGCACTATTGGAAATGGTAAACTTCCCTCTATTACTAATGTTTTACTTGTTGAAGGGTTAAAACATAACTTATTGTCCATAAGTCAATTAAGTGACAATGGTTATGATATAACTTTTAATCAAAAATGCTGTAAAGCTATTAGTCAGAAGGATGGCTCTATCCTATTTAGTGGTAAGAGGAAAAACAACATTTATAAAATAAATCTTTCAGAACTTAAAGTTCAAAATGTTAAATGCCTCTTGTCTGTGAATGAAGAGCAATGGGTCTGGCATAGAAGATTGGGCCATATTAATATGAGACGTATATCTCAGATTAATAAACTTAATCTTGTCAGAGGACTCCCTAATCTGAAGTTCACTTCAGATGCTCTTTGTGAAGCATGCCAGAAAGGGAAGTTTTCAAAAACATCTTTCAAATCAAAAAATGTTGTTTCTACCTCTAAACCATTAGAACTACTTCATATTGATCTGTTTGGACCAGTGAAAACTGCATCCATCAGAGGTAAGAAGTATGGATTGGTCATTGTTGATGACTTTAGCAGATGGACATGGGTAAAGTTCTTAAAACACAAGGATGAGTCACATTCTGTGTTCTTTGACTTCTGCAAGCAAGTCCAGAATGAAAAGAATTTCAAAATAATAAAAGTCAGAAGTGATCATGGTGGTGAATTTGAAAATAAATATTTTGAAAAATATTTTTCTGAAAATGGCATTGCTCATAATTTTTCCTGTCCTAGAACTCCACAACAGAATGGGGTTGTAGAGAGGAAAAACAGAACTTTGCAAAAAATGGCCAGAACCATGATCAATGAGACAAATCTGGCAAAAGATTTTTGGGCAGAAGCAATCAATACAGCATGCTACATTCAGAACAGAGTATCTGTTAGACCTCTTCTGAAGAAGACTCCTTATGAATTGTGGAAGAACAAAAAGCCCAACATTTCTTATTTTCATCCTTTTGGATGTATCTGTTATATGTTAAACACTAAGGAAAATCTGGGCAAGTTTGATTCCAAAGCACAAAAGTGTTTCATGCTTGGATATTCTGAACGCTCTAAAGGCTACAGAGTATACAACACTGAGACACAGATTGTGGAAGAATCCATTCATGTCAGATTTGATGATAAGCTTGGCTCTGAAAAGCCAAAGCAGGTTGATAACTCTGCAGATAGGGAAGTAGTCTTTATTGACTCTGAAGTTCCAGAAGCAGACAAACTTCAAATGAAGGAACCAGAAGCAACTCCAGATGCCACTCCCTTAACTTCTCAGATGAATAATCTAAAAATTTCTGAAGAGTCAACTATCAGAGGATCATCATCCAGAATTAAAGCCTCTCATCCAGAGGATGTCATTATTGGAAAGAAGGATGATCCCATCAGAACAAGATCTTTTCTTAGATCATCTGAAGCATCACTATTTGGACTAGTGTCAGAAATTGAACCATCTTCTGTAGAAGAAGCTCTGCAAGACAATGATTGGATTATTGCCATGCAAGAAGAGCTTAACCAATTCAGCAGAAATGATGTATGGGATCTAGTTCAAAGACCTCAAGGATTTAATATTATTGGTACAAAATGGGTCTTCAGAAATAAACTAAATGAGAAAGGAGAAGTTGAGAGGAATAAGGCAAGGCTGGTTGCTCAAGGATACAGTTAGCAAGAAGGTATTGATTACACTGAGACATATGCTCCAGTGGCAAGGTTAGAATCTATACGCCTTCTTATTTCTTTTGCTGCACAGAATAACATCACTCTGTATCAGATGGATGTTAAAAGTGCCTTTCTTAATGGTATTATAGAAGAAGAAGTTTATGTCCCCCAACCTCCTGGTTTTGAAAATGAAAAATTTCCAAATCATGTTTTCAAATTAAAGAAATCTCTATATGGATTAAAACAAGCTCCCAGAGCTTGGTATGAGAGATTGAGTAATTTTCTTTTGGAGAAGAATTTTATCAGAGGCAAAGTGGATACAACTCTATTCTGTAAAACAATAAATAAAGATCTTCTAATTTGCCAAATTTATGTAGATGATATTATTTTTGGATCAACAAATATTATGCTTGGAAAGGAGTTTGCTACATGTATGCAGGCAGAATTTGAAATGAGCATGATGGGAGAACTCAGATTCTTTTTAGGAATCCAAGTTAATCAAACTCCAGAATGCACCTACATACATCAGACAAAGTATGTTAAAGAACTTCTGAAGAAATTCAACATGTCTGACAGCAAGCTGGCAAAGACTCCAATGCATCCTACTAGCTCACTTGGGAAAGAAGAGGTAAGTAAGAAAGTAGACCAGAAGCTCTACAGAGGTATGATTGGTTCTCTTCTTTATCTTACTGCTTCTAGACCTGACATATTGTTCAGTGTTTGTCTGTGTGCTAGATTCCAATCAGATCCTAGAGAATCACACTTGACAGCTGTCAAGAGGATTCTAAGGTATCTGAAAGGTACTTCTAATGTGGGTTTGTGTTACAGAAAATCTGATGATTTCAAATTAGTTGGATTCTGTGATGTTGACTATGCTGGAGACAGAGTGGAAAGAAAAAGTACCTCTGGAAGTTGTCAATTTCTAGGAAGAAATCTAATCTCCTGGTACAGCAAGAAGCAACCCACAATTGCACTTTCAACCACAGAGGCTGAATATATTGCTGCTGCTGGATGTAGCACGCAGATGCTCTGGATGAAAAGTCAACTAGAAGATTATCAAATTTTTGAGAGTAACATTTCTATCTTTTGTGATAATACTTCTGCTATATGTTTGTCCAAGAATCCCATTTTACATTCTAAGGCAAAACATATAGAAATTAAGCATCACTTCATCAGAGACTATGTTCAGAAGGGAATCATAAATTTAGCCTTTGTTGATACAGATCATCAATGGGCAGATATTTTTACAAAACCCCTTGTTGAAGATAGATTCAATTTTATTCTGAAAAATATTGGTATGGATTTTTGTCCAGAATGATATTTATCAGAAGCAAATTGTTCCAGATGCAAAAATGCTTAATTCATCTGAAGTATTTCTTCTGTTCATTCATTCTATTCTGATTAATATTTCTGATGTGAAAATCTGAACTAACTATCTTTAGAAGATCTGAACGTTGGCTAACGTTTCATTTCTTGAGAGAATTCAGAACAGCATGCAAGCAAACACGTGTCCCACAAAATCTGAAGAGGTGGCGTGTACACAACTGAAAAGACGTTTGAGGTGAAATTTGAATAGTAAATATCTTGGTTTTCCCCCCAAAATTGTCAGAAGCATTTATTATTTGAAATGATTTTATTCTCTTCATTTAATGATGCTCAAACGTGCGTTCTTTCTGTCTTTTGATGTGCCTATGTGATTAGTATAAATACTTGTTGTGTATTCACTTTCACACTTTTCACTCTTAGAATTTACATGCGTTTTCATCTATTGTTCTCTCTGCATAAAAACTCAAAACCTAAGTGTTTTAAAAAGCATTCTTCAATGAAGTCTTCTTCATCAACCACTGCACAATTTCAATCTACAATGGCTGCTGTGACTTCAGATAACCTAGGTGCTGCTCCATATACTCCTCCAAAGAGAACTCTCCTCACACCTGTTGATAAATTAGAAGTGTTGTGTGAATCCATGGTTGAATTTGATTCTCTGGCTGACAATGGGTTTAATTTTCGCTCCATTGTTAGAGCTCAAGGTTGGGTGAAATACTTTGATAGATTGTTTGGACCAGTTTACCCTCTACTTGTTAAGGAATTCTGGATTCATGCATCTGTGTATCCCAAGTTTATTTTATCATCTGTGCTGGGAAAGGAGATTATCATCACAGAGGATCTGATCAGAAGATTGATTGGTTATGAAGAAACAGATGGTGTTTCCCACCTGCCAGCTGGGCGTGTGGATATGGATGAAGTTTATGAGGAAGTTATGACTGCTGGACAAGCCTCTAACAGATTCAAAGATCTGAAGCCTGATTACAAGATCTGGGCCAAGATCTTCATGGGATGCATACATCACAGAAAGTCAACAAATTCCCCAGATTATGTCAACAATGAACAGATCTATTTTATGTACTGCCTTAGTCAGAGCAACAAGGTAGATCTTCCTTACATTTTGTTCATGCATCTGTGGAATCACATCAATGCATCTAGAGAATCTGTAAAAGAAAAAGGCCAGAAGATCAGGACTTGGATACCTTTTGGAAGGTTGCTCTCAGATCTTCTCACTGAAAATGGTTTAGTGGTTGCTCTGTATGATGCTGGTGTTACAGAGGAATTAGAGTTCATTATGGGAAAGCCTTTGAACGCTAAAAGCCTTCTGAGACTCAAGATTGTAGATGAACTCACTACTGCTCCAAAGAGGTTAAATATGTCTGATTTGAATAAGAGGGTTCCAGTATCTGACTTTCCTCTATTCTTTGCTGAAGAACCTAGACATATAGTTTTGATGTATATAGAGGAATGCAAAAAGGAAGGAGTACCTGTTCCAGCCAATGTGTTTCAGCTTGTTAAACAACCACTGCCAGATGCAGGAGAAGAAGAAGAAGAAGAAGAAGTTCCACTTCAGAGGAAAAGATCTCAGCCTGCAGCAGAATCTGAACCTGTCCAGAAGAAGGCTAAGATTGCTGAGAAACCCAAGAATCTCTTAAAGAGAAAGGATTCTGAAGAAGCTGCCTCTGCATCTGCTAAGAGGATTAAACTCAAAGGTACAAAGACTTCTGCTATTTCTAAAAATGTTGTTATTAATGATTCAACTATTAAGTCTGTTCCCCAACCACCTGTCACTCAAACAACTTCTGTTGCTGCCCCTAGTTCTGTCTCACCTCAAAAACAAAACACTGCTTCTGTATCAAAACCACCTCAACCCAAAATACACATCAAACACTTCACTCCACGTCCATCACCATCAGCTTCACAACCAACAGAACCACCACAAACAGAACCACAACCATCAGAACTACAACAAACTTCTGATAAACAAAACTCTGCTCAACCACAAACAGAAAATCAACCAAAAACTTCTGATCATCCAGAAAAACACCCCACAGAAGATCAACCAGAAAAAGACTTTGTCATACCACCATCAAACATTCCATCTTCTGAACCTGTTGCACCTGTTTCATCTGAACCACCTTCTCAACAATCTGATATTCCTTCAGAACCTTCTCATATTCCTGAGACAGAAGTTCTTGATATCACTCCATTAAAAACAGTGTTTCAAGTTTCTTCTACCTCTTGTACACCTACAACATCCTCCAACTCATCAGAATCAGAAATTCATCCTGATTTTCTAATTAATCAATCTGACAAATACCCTGTGCATGAACCTGAACCTGAATCAACCTTACCTGCTAAAACTACCATTCCAGACCCTATGCCTCCACCTGCAACTTCA
Organism: Lathyrus sativus; assembly: GCA_963859935.3. Classification (NCBI taxonomy): domain Eukaryota; kingdom Viridiplantae; phylum Streptophyta; class Magnoliopsida; order Fabales; family Fabaceae; genus Lathyrus; species Lathyrus sativus. Next base: position 652,024,247 of record OZ012738.1, on the reverse strand, counting down.
TCTGAGATGATTGTTCCCACTTCCAATCCATCATCATCTGGAATATCTTGTGCCCAAGTTTCTTCTCTTTATCATAATTTATCTTATGGTTTCAAACTGAAAGATTTTTATGATAGAGTTGAGCCTTCTGAACCTTTGAAACCTCTGAAACCAAAACTCGGACAGGCCCTTCCATCTGTAATCCTTTCATATATTCAATCTATGACAAATGAAGGATCTTTAGCAACAATATCTGCTACATCTGGTAAAGCTGTTGTCTCAGCTCTGCAACCTGCATCTGTTAACACAGTTGCATCTGATAAACCATCAAACTCTGCTTTCATACCATACTCCAATGCATCCTTTGATGTTGTTTACCCACGCACAAGACCTCAACCAAATCTGCTTAATGCTTTAAACAGATCCTTACCTCAAAAACCAGAAATTCCATTCATTCCATATGTTCCCCCTCCTCTGATTTCCATCTCTAAATCACTAATACCACCTACTCCCAAACCTAAACAGATGACTCTGGAAACCTTGCTTAAACCACCACCCAGACTTAATATTGATCATTTATTTCAAACATTTTTGCAAGAAATACAGATGTCTTTAGGTACTGTTCAGAAGAGATGCTCTGAAACTATGGATGCAAATGAAACTGACATCATCTGGAAAGGATTTATCAATAGATTCAACACTGCAGCTTCTAATCTGAAGAACATCTATTCTGATGATGCCAAGCTCAGAGCTGAAAGAACTCAATTCTGGATTGTCAACAAGACTGAACCTCTGCTTTGTTTGGATGCTCCTCTTCCTCCTCCACCAGAACCAACTGCCAATGCATTGACTATGACTCTGGTAGAACCCTCTTCAGGATCTCCAGAACCTATGGCAATTGACTCTGTTCAGGCTGCAGAACCTCCATCTTCTTCATCAGAGATAAAGACAGAAAATCCAGATTTTGGAGACAAGATTGCTGCTCTGGAGGCTGGTCAATCTGAAATAAAATCTTGGATGGCGAAGCAAGACAAGAAATCTGAGGACATGTCAGAGTGGATGTCTAAACAAGATGAGAAGAATGAGACAATGACTAAGTGGATGTCAAAGCAAGAGCAATCATCATCTGAGATCACATACCTATTGAAGATGCTTTTGTCAAAATACTCTTAGATTTTTTTTTCTCATGTTTGTGCATCTGTTGTTTTGCATCTGAATTTTATTGTTATATCTTCTGATATTTTCCAATGTACTCTTGCTCTGTTATGTTAAATGAATCAGTTTGTTATTCTCCATTGAATTATCTGTTTCATGTTCCTTTTATTTGTCTTTATTAAAAGTTTTTACTTTTTGCTTATGACAAAAAAGGGGGAGAAAATAAAGATCTGAACTATTTAATATAATTTCACTAGAATGAATCTTCAGACATATCTACTCTTTCTAATATCTAAATTGACTAATTCAGAACACTTGATAAGAACACTCTATAAAAGAATCTCTGAGTTTCTCAGATCATTTATCTTTTATCAAACTCTGAATCTCATATCTGCAAGATATTCTGACCCTTAATTATTACAAAGAGAAACAAGATCTGACTCTGTAGATTACTCAAGATAAAAAGGGAAGTTTCTATTCCTTTTTCATATTTAACTCAGGGGGAGATTCATCATCTCAGGGGGAGCTATAATTCTTTATGTTCAATTAAATAAAATTTCTGATACTTTTTGTCATCATCAAAAAGGGAGAGATTGTTAGAACACGGATTGGTTCTTAATAATTACTCTTTGTTTTGATGATAACTGTTAGGAAATTTATATTTAAGATTTATATACTCTAAAATTTGTTTGAGAGTTTTACTGCAGGTTGAAATTATATTAACTCTCTAGAAGCAAATCTGCCTTGAATACAAGAAGTTATTCTGACTCTGAAGCGCCAGATGCACCTTACAGAAGAATTTGTTTGCTCCTCACAGAAGATCCTGAGCGTAGTCTCCAGAAGGATCTGAAGAAAGAAGCTCCAGAACATTCTGAGTCAGAAGCATCTGAAGATAATCAGAAGCATCTGAAGCTGAAGCATCTGAAGTATAGAAGAATATAGATTGAAGAGTTTCTCAAGGCATTAATCTACAGAAGTTTCTGAAAGTACCTACGCTGCCAAGTACTGAAGTTCTGTGTCAAAATGCTATGATGATCAACACGCTAGAAGCACACATGTTGCAGAAGACTCTGATACAACATAGTTCTGAATCTCATTAGAAGACTCTGATCCATTCAGACTCTGAAGAACTTGCTGAAACTGAAGAAGTATTTTCAAGAATATATCCGTTGGAACCATTCAACGTCTCTTTCCTTATTTGTGCTAGACACACTTACACAGACAAAAAGGATTTTTCTGTGCCATCTATTTCAAGGAAAGGCCAGTTGATGTGAAGACAAAAAGGCTCAGACCTTTTGGGACTCTCTTTTCAACGTTCAGCTTGCATGGTTCAGCTGCCTATAAAAGGAGATCTTCACTACATTCTTCATTAACACACACTCTTGCTGAAAAGAAATCATAATATTCTAAAAGCTATCATTCTTATTCTTCATAGAATCTCATTGTACTTAAACTTAAGAGAAAAATCACTGTTGTGATAAAAGCTTTTTAGAAGCATTAAAACTCTTGTATTTAATTTACATTGATTGTAAAGGATATTCCTTAAGAGGATTCAGTTAGAATCAGTAGCTCTTGAGAAGACTAAGAACTGTTGTTCTTAGGTGATACTATTGTAATCAGTTTGATTTAATAGTGGATTAAGTCCTTGTTGAGAAAGGCAAATCACTCTGGAAGGGTGGACTGGAGTAGTTGTTAAACGAACCAGGATAAAAATAATTGTGTGATTATTTTCAAGTCTTAATTTTCCATACTTATTCAACCCCCCTTCTAAGTATTATCTCACCTTCAATCTCATCCTTATCATCAGAGTCTTCACAATCGAAGTTTTCATCTTCAATTTGAATGATCTTACTCCTTTCTGGTTTTGACCTTAATGCAACAGATTTAACCTTTTTCTGAGGTTCATCTTCTTCAAGCTCTATTTCATGACTTTTGAGTGAGCTAACTAATTTTTCAAGACTTATGTTGTTCAGATATCCTTTGACAACTTTAGTGCAGTAACCATTGGTCTCCATTTCTTAAGAAGACTTCTTACAATTTTCTTAGCATGATCTGCAGTAGTATACCCTTTGTCCAGAACTTTGAGGCCTGCTACCAAGGTTTGGAATCTTGAGAACATGGATTCAATATTTTCATCTTCTTCCATCTTGTAGGCTTCATATTTTTGGACCAACGCAAGAGCTTTGGTTTCCTTGACTTGAGTATTGCCTTTATGTGTCATTTTTAAAGAATAAAAAATATCCTTTGTTGTATCTCCGTTAGTAATTTTTTCATACTCATTGTATGAAATATCATTTAGAAGTGTGGTTCTTGCTTTGTGATGATTTTTGAAATCTTGCTTTTGCTCATCACCCATTTTGCTTCTTGGAATTGGCATTCCAATAGCAGAAAATGGTGTTTTGTAACCATATATCACTATATCCCAAATATTTGCATCATATTCAAGAAAGAACCTCTTTATTCTATCTTTTCAGTAGTCAAAATTTTGTCCATCAAATACAGGAGGCTTGGTGTTGTAACTATCTCTTTCGTTTGTGTTGGAAGTGGCCATAAGGTTTTTCTCACGTTGGATCTCTCTACATGGTTAAGTGTTTGATATGAAAATCAATAAAAGAGCCAGAGCTCTGGTGCTAATTGAAGGTTAAGAAAAACACAAGAAAGGGAGTTTGAATTGGGTTTTACAAAAAATTTAATAGACTTGGTCACACACACACGCAAACAAGGTAATGACTATAAAAGAAGGAACACAAATAATTTGTTTTGGTTCACTATTAACAAAGCTAATCCAGTCCATCCGTCAAGGTGATTTTGCCTTCTCACAAGGACTTAATCCACTAATCTTTGATAAGATTACAACCAACTCTAAGTCATCAATAACTTATCCCTCTCGAGTCTACTGACTAACACACTTAGTCACTGAAGGAAAATTCACAACCAACCTCTAAGTTATTCAACAACAACTTAGCCCTATCGAGTTTACTGACTAACACACTTAGTCACTCAAGGAAAATTCATAACCAACCTCTAAGTTGTTCAACAACAACTTAGCTCTCTCGAGTTTACTAACTAACACACTTAGTCACTCAAGGAAATTCACTTTAAAAGTGTTACAAGAATGTTTACAATAGTGCTTCTTAGTAAGCTGATTGAAACAAATTCAAGAATAGTGTTTTCTACAAATATGAGCAACAACTATTTGTGTTTGAGATACTTTGACAGAGTGTACTTCATCATTTTTACTTGTGTCTTTGTTTTGCAATGTAGCATGGTCTTCTATTTATAACCCCGAGAATTATAAGTTGAGGGATAATAAGGTCTTTTAGCTTAGCTAGTTGTCTTCAACAGTAGAATCCTTGGAGAGCAGAAGTAGAAAAAGCTTAGCAAGCTTTATGTTCAATTCTAGCAAACTCTTTGCTTTAGACATTTTAGGAAAGAGCTATTTGTATGGATTTTTAATCTTCACATTACTTTGGACTTTGAGCTTTGATCCTTATGATGTACTTGAACTTTAACATTAATCAGAGTCTTCAGAATCCCTTCAGACGCTTTCTTGAGGAGCACATGTTTTCTTCTTCAGAAGCACTAGTACTCATAAAAATCTTTGCTCTAAAAATTGATTCTAATAAGAATTATATCTCTGCACACTTAAGATAGAATTAGAGTACCAAATTGTTACATTAAAAATATATGCATTGTTATCATCAAAACTAGAGATTATATGCATAATTGAAATCTTGTTCTAACAGTTGTAAGGTGTGAAGGGAGTGTTTTTGGTGGAGAGGAAACGAGTTATAAGGTGGTGTTTTGATGGTTTGGATCTGTTATGGTTGTGTGAGGTTGTTTGCTGCAATTTTTTTGGTTATGTGAGTGATGAATGGAGTGTGTTACGGATGAAAGATGAGGAAGGAAAACCAGATGATAGTTACAACCAAAAAGGTTTATTTCCTCTTCCCTTCTTTGCTGTTCTTTTTTTTTTCTCTCTACCAATTTCCCCTTTTTTAAAACGATTCAAAACCTTTTTTTTGAAGTAATGTTATGAAATTTCATCTTTTATTGAAGATTGTTTGGTATGGTTGCTATTGTTCTTTCAAATGAGCAAGTCATGTTGTTCCATTTTGGTGCAGGGCTTGGTTGGTGGAGCAGACTGTGCAAGTTTTGGCTTATGCGCATGGCTTTGAATTGTAATAGGATGGTAAAGTTGTTTTCATGTGCAGGATTTCTCATTTTATTTTGTGCTTTTTAATATTGGTGTAACTTGTACGGACTTTTTTTTTTTTAATTTGTTGAATTTTGTATGGGCTTTTGAAACTTGTATGGAGTTTTGGTGTAGTAATGAAATTTGTAAGCTTGCAATTGGATTTGGATCATCACTTGGAATTGATCATTATTCGCACACTCCATTACTTGTTTAGACCATACTTGAGAACTTGATTTTCATTTTCCATATGAGCAACATTTGAAACCAAATTTGATTCTCTAATCTTGAATGATGATGGTGAATGAAACTTGCAATTCTTGGACTATTACAATTAAAATTTGAATTTCCAATTAGAACCAAATTCCAACAATCTTGAAATTTGAATGGGTTAGTACCTTGAATGAACAAAGAATCAATCCTTGAATTTTGAATGAATCACGATGAAACACAAATATTCACATTGAACCCTCTTGGACAAAATTATGAACATGTCTTGAAAATTAGAATGATATCTTAAAATATGGACCTCGGTGTACTGACCAAAATCTTAATTGGAGATGAACTGATCTTTGATTATCCAAAATCACAGGGCACTTAAATTTAATCATATCCTTGCATTCATAACAACCCATGACACATATGACTTATAAATGAATCAACTCTAAATTATTTGACCGAGATTAGGTCAAACTCACTTGAATCACAGCTACTATTGCATATACACCTGACCTGATAGTCTCGAGTGAACCTGAATTGAAAGAAACATGCCCATCTCCAACATAAGGAGCAAGAAACCCTAATTTTTGTGCCTTGGGTACATACAAATGAAGCAATGACTTAAGACATTGACGAGAACCCAAAACCCTAATTCGGAGTCTTCCTAGCTAGGCCTATGAACATCTGATAACCTTGAGGAAATTCAGAGAAAATGACATTGTGCTTTGATAAACCTCTGATAAAAAGATGTCCATGATGATGAAAAAGCAACACCTTTTTCAAACTTGAGTATAATAACCAAATGAAAACACCTCTGAATATGGGACACCCAAATCAACAGAAAATCTCTAATCCCATGTCTTACGAGCCCGATGAAATACAAGTTATACTATATAGATGATGCAAAGCAAAAGTTAAAAATGCCCGGTCGAAATTTGGGGTACAACAATGTGTAATTTGAATTGTTGAAAACTCTAGTTGTGTTGAAGTATTTAAAAGGGATTTTGTGAAAGCATTGCAATCTAAACCATTGAAATTAATTTTTTATAACGTCAACACAAGGATAATCAATCTTGGTGTATAGCATACAAGTGTTCAAGAAAATTCCTTAGTCAAGTTTTATTTTACTTGTCATTAGAAATCGTTTATGCTAAGCATGGTTTATATTCAAACAACTCAAATTGAACTTGTTGATTGAATTTTCTCATCTTTGGCATACATTCTACTATGGTTGTGCACATATCTGATTCTACCAATAACGGTTTGGATAGACGATATTTGATCTAAATTCGTTTTCGCTTGCCATAGAAAAATATTTTTCAAAACAAAATTTTATTTAGAAAATTTTCATTCGGCGATCTATTCAACCCACCTTTTAGACCGTTTCCCTCGTCTAACAAGTGGTATCAAGACCACTGATTTCTCTTGTGCTTCAAAATCTCTAATTTAATTATGGCTTCTAAACCAAAGGGGGCGTATAATAAAGCTTCAATTTTAAATGGTGAGAACTATGGTTATTGAAAGGATTGTATGCATAACCATATCAATTCTATTGATATAAAATTATGAAGCACCATCCAAAATGGTCCATTTGAAATTACCTCCTGATATATGAAGATTCTCCTATTTTTCCCCATCAAAAAATTTAATCATAACAAATAATGACATCGCAAAGGTATCGCCAATTTAACAAGAAGCATAATAGGAATAAATTTTTAAAAATTAGATGGCATTTAATAGATTATTGATGGGTAAACTTTTTGAGGGGGCAACACAAGAAAATATTCACATGGCATGGGCAAATTCAAAATTTTGTCTTTATATGATTTTTTAAAACTCGCCTATATGATAGGGGTTAAAATACGAGGTTTCTTCCTGCCACCCCCTAAATTTAACTTGACATCCCCCATATTTCAATGATACCCATGTTATTAGAACAATATTTGTTCGTGTCATATATCTCTTGGATTTTGATGATAACAAGATATTAAAAGAACAATGATGTTATCTAATGTGTGTTCCAAGTATGCAGGTTCTAAGGCTTGAAAGAAGGCATTCAAAATCTGATATAAAGACGCATTTGAGATGAGATGAGTTACTAGCTTCTGGTGGATCAGAATCTGAAGAACACTCTCTAAGTGATGTTTAGCGTAGACTTTGAAGCTGAAGACCTCATCATCAGAAGAGCAACATATTGTCTCTACACTAAGTTAATGTATCATCTTTTGGTGAACATGCAAAGTTAGTAATAAAGCTTGAGTAATCTGTACTGCAGAAAGCAAGCTGCATTATCAAATCAACTTGTCAGCTAGTGTATATATTGATGGGCTAAAGACGTGTTTACTTATGCGTCTAGCGGTATCTTACTGCAAGTGCACAGCCTATCGAAGTAATATTTAAGATTATCGATCCACAGGGATTCTATCGTTACTTAGTGCTAGATGAACTTCTAGTTTAGCTAAGGCGAATAGTTGTCACGATTGTTGTTGGTTTTCTAAGACTATTGAAGGCGGAATTAAATTTAAGTTTTTAATAAAATAATACTAAGGCGGTCGGTATGTAATTATACTAACTTAGGTGGGTCGATCTAACCTAGGCTTATAAAGATGTTCACTTAATCTATTCGGTAGAGATTACCAGTTTAAATACCCTCAACTCACACTCTCGTGGTCTTGTATCAGATCTTATCCCTAAAGCCCTATGCCTGCTCTCGCTAGCCCATAAGTGTTTAGAGGTAATTTTTGGAAACTAAATAATTCTAATTTATCTTAAAGCGCTCTCGCTGTGTTTAATTTAAATGCCTAACTTTAGCTATCTGGTTAAATCTCACACTCTCGTGGTCTTGACCCAACCTAATACCCTTTTCTTACTCTCGTAACGAAAAGGTCTAATTCAATTAAAAAGTATCAGCCAGAATGTTAAGCGATTAATTATTTTAGCCTATGGTTATATTTTACCGGTTAAGTTGGTTATAACTACATACTGCCCTAAGGTATTTAGCTACTCATCGAGGTTGAATCAGACACAGAGTTAGATAATAACTTACTAATGGCAGAAAAATAAATAGACATTATAATTAAATTAAAAGTGCAATAATTTGAGAAACCTGATTAACAAATATCTGAGTAGACCCCTTCTTCCACAGACCGGAAGGCTTGGAGTAGGCGGAAATAAAAATTAAAACGAATGCTGAAGGTTGGAAACAAATAAAAGTATAACAATTCCCTAATGTTGGAAATTGTTACACGGTTGGTTTGGATACAAATAAAATAAGACAGAAAGCAAAATAATGCTAGAATAATAATTCTGGTGGTAAGGTAATTCGGCAGAGCTTCCGCAGGAAATTTGGATAATGAAGTCTGTCCTTGAGTTCTCCTGAGCTGGTCCTATTTATAGAGCTTCCAATGGGCTGGTGCCTTGGTCTTTTGCTTCTTGGGCTTTGCTGAAGTGGTTGAGAAAATGTTGGAAAGTGGCAGCAAAAATGGGAGAAGTCGTCCTCACGTGCTGCCTTGAGGAGAATTACTAGGAGGAGTGGTCTTAAGTGGTGGCTTGACGTAGTCTGAGTCAAAACCAAGTTTTATCCTTGTCACGGGCGTGACAAGGTCTTCACGCTCGTTATTTGATGATTTCAAGTGTCACGGTCGTGACTACTTCCTCACGGTCGTGATGGCCCAAAGTAAGGTGTCACGGTCGTGACACCCTTGTAACGACCGTGGCCGTAACAAATTATGCATACTTTTTGCAGGCTTCTGTCTTGCTTCATTTCTTGTGGTTTCTTTCGTTCCTTTCTTCTTAATTCATGATTCGGCCTCACATAACGATGTACCTGCAAAATAGTAAGAAAAACTCGAGAAATCGAGCGTTAAAACGGTGAATGCGCGATAAAACGTCAATGAAATCTAGCGATATAATCGATGCGTTTTCTCGTCATCAAACTTCCCCAAACTTAAACCTTTGCTTGTCCTCAAGCAAATAGTCGGTTGAAAATCGGCGGACAAGATTTTATTCGCGCATACTCATAACAAACCGTCCGGTGGATCGTTTTGTCGGATAGTCCGGTACTTTGATAGAACACTACCAATACTCTAATGACACAAGCAACAAGCTATGTCGTCGACTTCCCGTCAAGCGAAACAATCGGCAATCACATTACGATTTCACCTAGAGTTTTTCGATCTTATTTCGCCCGGTTTCGTTCTAGCGCAGTCACATTAAGCCCTTTGCCTTCGCACGCACGTAGTGGAGTAGCCGGTTAGCGATTTTGATCCTTTTTTAGCACGGGGTCTGGTACACGAGTGTGGTAACCCTTCATGTTTCATCCGATTCGGAGGTTGTGGGGGATCGAGCCGTAGCACGCCCTACCGAGTTCAGAACCAGTACCTCTGAACCAACTCGAAACGGATTCCTTCTCATATTTCTCGTTTCTTATCTGCGACCGTGTACTTTGGTGCAATTTATTTTCATTTTGCATTTGAGATACGAAGGATCATTATTGATTAGGCGTCAAACGCTTATATTCATCGGCTCCCCACGTGGTTTGTGTCCAGACGGTGCTGACTGCTAGTATAAACTACTGGGGGTTACTTTTGAACTGAAACTAAAGGTGCACTCGCAATGGTGATCGGGATGGAATTTCTTAAGCAGGGGGTCGAAGATGTCAAGATTGTATTGGTCTTGTTTAATTGTTCCCGGCTTCGTAATTACGAACCATTCGGTGGTAAGTCGGGTAATGCGAGTAATTAAAGATTTTTCTAGTATAGCTTAATAATCGGGGAAAGCTCGAAATTAAATAAAATAGCGCACAGATTTGCTCATTTCATTGATTTTGCTAAAAGGAATACAACGGAATTGAAAGTACACTGAAATGAAAAGTACCTCTCCCACACTATATCAGACATTGTCCTCAATGTTGTGATATAAATGCGGTACAAATACAGTACAAGACTAAAAATGAAAAACAACATAAAAGGAAACTACTGCTGCTGAGGACCGCGGGCTCGGCCTCTGGTGCGAGAGCGGCGTCTGGAGGGAGTCGCGTCGGGATCAGAACCGGTGCCCGAGGTAGCAGTAATGCTGATGCGGAGCGCTTCGAGCTCGCCGAAAAGTTCTCCAAACCGCTCATTAGTGGCCTCCTGGTTGGCAGCAATGGTGCCGAGCAGAGCGTCATACTGTGCCTTCTGCCTACGCTCCAGTGCGGCGTTCATAAGGTCTGCTGATGAATCGCAAGTAGGACCTCCTCAAGTGTGACTGCGGGAGCAGGGGGCTGTCGGGTAGATGTCTCGGGGATGTCCTGGACAGGCTCAGCTGCGTCCATAGCGTCCTGCATCTCGTCCTGCATCTCGTCCTCTGGAGCGTCTGCCTGATCATCATGAACCGGGGCGTGATCCGCAGCAGCTGGTAAAGCAAAGAGCCAGTTGGCTCGGTTGGATGGGTTGATGCGGGTGCGGGACGGCAGAGTGATGTGGTGGAAAATGGTGCCAATGACAACAGGGCTGTACCTGCCATCCTCTCGCTGCGCGATCAGGTGGGCGGACCGGCAGTAGCTCATGGTCAGGAATTCGGCGGCGAGGTGCGGCTGATTAGCGAGCGCGTCACCAAGCCCCAACTGAATGGCGAGGGTGGTGACAATGCCGCCAATGAAGAACGGGGAGGAGCCTCGGTGCGCAATGGCCTGGATGTGGTAGAGCATAAAGGGGGCAGCGTTGATTGGCTCGTCATGAAGGGCACAGTATAAGAACAGAAGCTCCTTGGAGTTGAGCTTGTGGTTGCTCTCTCTAGCAAAGATTGTGTTGCAGATGACCCGGTGAAAGTAGCGGATAGCCGGGTTGTGGATGTGTGTGGCGTTGAGACTCTGGAAGGTGGTCGCACGGGTGTTGGTAAGGTCGTGCCACAGAGTGAATGCTTGTTCACTAAAATTGTCGGGCACGCGACGGTGGGCTTCGGTGCCATGATCGAAATCTAACAGCTCGGCGATCCTGGTTTGTGTGAGGTTGAACTCCCGGCCGTGCATTCTGAATGTTACGACGCCGGTAAGCTGACTCTGAGAACCGGAAGAGGTGATGTAACTGTAAGAGCTGAGGAACTCCAGCGTCAGAAGTTCGAAAGTCGGCTGAGGCTGACGACAGAGGTCCCACAGACCGACCTTTTGCAGTAGGCTTTGAACGCTGGACAGCATTCCGAGTTCTCGCAGACAGTCAGTGGCAATGTACCGGGTGGGTTGCAGACCGCGGTTCTGGAAGCGGATGAAACGGTCTCTCTGGGTTACTCCAGCTTCTCCTTCTCTGAAAATGATGGAATCCATAACATGCAAGAGTGAAGAGTGAGGGTGGAAGGATTTTGTGAGGTTTTGGGAGAAGAGTGGTAGAATGAGGGAGATTGATGTTCGGGTTAAATACGGGACAGTTGAAATGAAATGGTTGATGGTAATGGTGGATTAATGGGGTAGTGGAGAGGTTACGGCGGTTTTGGAATGAGTGGGTAGTGTTTTGGATAGGTTATGGATGGAGAAGAAGAGGGGACACGATGAGAAACAGTTCTGTTTCTCACGATCTCTGTAATAGAGGTCGTCACGGTCGTGACATAGGCGTGACGGTCGTGACACGCTAAACGAGCACGTCACGATCGTAAGTGGGGTGTGACGACCGTGAGGGTGTGTTGTGCTGAATAATTCCCAGAAAAGAACATTGTCTCACGTTATTCATAAATTAATAATAATTTATTTTATTTAGTAGCACTTATATTAACACACACCATATTATATGTCATTTGCAACACAGTAGTATACAAACCTAAGATAAAATAATGTAGTCATACAGTATATGGTCACACAGTGTATAGAAAAAGTAGAAAAATTATATAAGTTGCTAAAAATGAAGAAATAATTGAAATAAAAGGTGCATGGCATAAAGAAAAATTGAAATTACATAAACTCAAATTATGTTATGAAATCGTTGCGAAAGATAAATTTAACTGGAAATGAAAATAATGAGAAAAAATAATGAGAAAAAAAAATTAATAAACTAAATCACTGATAGCCGGTTCAAAGGCGTTTCTTCAGGTCTTCGATGGCGGAGTCCAAATGATAGAATTGTTCGCAGGCCATGTCAGTCAATCCCACGATGTCCAATCGCATACTCTTAATGTCTTCTCTGAATAGATTAATGTCAGTTTGATAGGCATTGAGAGTGTGCATGATGTTCTGTAAGTTGTCAGCGTACTCTCCGTGATTCGCTCCAGGGGTTTCATGAACTTTGTCAGTTGGGTCAGTGTCATGGTATCCAGGAGGTGTCTCGGGGTCAGTTTCAACAGCGGTCATTATATCATCTGTTATCCTGTGAGACTGAGGTGTTTCAGGAGTGGCTGGATAGTCAGGTGGGTTTAACTCATAAAGCCAATTATCCTTATTATGAACACTTACTTTAGCATGATTGGGCAATGTGAACAGGGTGACTACTTCGTTCCGGATCAGGTACTCAAAAGGTGGGCGTCCTAAATTCCTTATGATATGTCTATTGAAGCAGAATTTAAGATTCATTAGGCGTATGGTTCCCAGACGGGTGCACCTGTCCAGTTGGTACCTAAGTCCTAGGGCATCAGCAATCATGGTTACAAGACCTCCTACCACTATAGGTAATTCAGGTTCTTCTTGGATGCGGGTGAAGGTTTGCATCATGAAAGGTACACCATTAACACACTGTCCAGTATTGAAACATGACATAATAAATAATTCATCCTTAGAGACTCCGGTAATGTTTTCTTCTTTTCCAAAGAAGGTATGGGCAAGGAATTTGTGGAAGTAACGGAGGGCAGGATTATGGATCTCATCATTGTTCATGTCATTTGGTTCAGGGTGGTAGTTTCCGGTCAGAGTTCCCCAAAAGAAATCTAGCTCCACATCCATCAATTCTACCTGTGTGGTAGTATAGGCAAAAGGTCCACTAGGGAATCCTAACAGGTCAGCTAGTTCTTTATGGTTAAAGTCGTATTCTATTCCAAATAGGCGGAAACTAATGAATCCTTTCCTAGACCCAAAACCGCGCTCAGGTAGGTAAAGTAGGGAACTAAGGAACTCAAGGGTGAGCTCACGGTAAGTCGCAAACTTGTGTTGGATCATTGCATTCTCCCATCCGAGTCGGTTGAACAAGTACATGACATTATCATGTATACCTAAGGTTTCCATAGTCCTATCATTTGGGTACAGGGTCAAATCCATTTGCCTCTGTGATAACTCTTCGAACTTTATTCTTTGGTTCCTACCTCTAAATTTGGTTTCCATATAGTTAATTGGTTGGTTAGCCATGGTCAGTGAAAATACGGTGGAAACAAATCAGTGGAAAAGACTTTAGAAAATCTGTAAAAAGTGATTTAGGATAAAAATAAGAAAATGAAATGCTAAAATGTAATGGCGATAATAGTAATGTAAAATAAAACTGACAAAACAATTTAAACAAATAGTAATAACGATAATTAAAAATGCTCAAAAAGAAAAGAATAGTTAAAATACGTAAATGGGTTGCCTCCCACTAAGCGCTGTTTTTATTGTCAAAAGCCTGACGTAATGCCTTGGTTGAGATTAATCAGGGGGGTTAGTGGACAATTCTAAAAGCTTTAGATTATTCGCATAACCTCTATTTTCAACTTTATGATAGTGTTTTAGACGTTGTCCGTTTACTATGAATGGTTCACTATCCTTACCCTTAATTTCTATTGCTCCACTTGGGAATACTTTAGTTATATCAAAGGGTCCTGACCATCTAGACTTTAACTTTCCAGGAAAGAGCCTAAGTCGTGAATTAAAGAGGAGTACAACGTCTCCCACACTGAATTCTTTCCTGGATAGGCGTTTATCATGCCATCGTTTGGTTCTTTCCTTATATATCTTAGTGTTTTCATATGCATCTAACCTTAATTCTTCTAATTCGTTAATGTCTAGGATTCGCTTTTCTCCTGCAGCATTATAGTTTGTATTGAGAGTTCTAATCGCCCAATAAGCTTTGTGTTCTAGTTCTACTGGGAGGTGACAAGATTTTCCATAAACTAGTTTGAAAGGTGTAGTACCTATGGGAGTCTTGTAAGCGGTCCTATAAGCCCATAGAGCTTCATTAAGTTTAGATGACCAATCTTTCCGAGATATGGCGACAGTCTTTTCTAAGATTTGTTTAATCTCTCTGTTTGAGACTTCGACCTGTCCACTTGTTTGTGGGTGATATGGTGTAGCCACACGGTGTCTCACTCCATACTTAGATAGTAATTTGTCAAAGATTTTTGAAATGAAGTGCGAGCCACCGTCACTTATGACGAGTCGAGGTACACCAAATCTGGGAAAGATTATGTTTTTGAAAAGCTTCATTACTACTCGTGCATCGTTTGTAGGAGAAGCTATGGCTTCGATCCATTTCGAGACATAGTCAACAGCTACGAGTATGTAATTATTACCGAAAGATGATGGGAATGGTCCCATGAAATCTATTCCCCAGACGTCGAAGATTTCTACTTCTAAAATTCCCTTTTGGGGCATTTCATCTCTTCTTGAAATATTGCCGGTGCGTTGACTCCGATCGCAACTTATAACAGCGATGTGGACATCCTTCCATAGATTAGGCCAGTATAAGCCGGCTTGCAAGATTTTTGCACAGGTCTTGGAAGTGCTTGCATGTCCACCATAAGGAGATGAATGACATTGAGCAATGACATCTTCTATTTCTTCTTCGGGAATACATCGGCGAAAGATTCCATCTGGTCCTCTTTTGAACAGTAATGGTTCATCCCAATAGTACTGTTTCAGGTTATGAAAGAATTTCTTTTTCTGCTGATAGGTTAGATCGGGTGGAAGAGCTCCTGCGGCTAGGTAGTTGACAATGTCAGCGTACCATGGCAGTCCTACAGTTGTCTGTATTGTTTCCATGGGTTCTGGTTCATTTATATCTAACTGCGCTAGGTCGCTTCCTATTTGCACTATCAGCTGTTCATACGGAAAATCATCGTTAATCGGCACTTGTTCGGGTTTAATACCTTCTATTCTAGATAAATGGTCCGCTACGACGTTTTCAGTACCTTTTTTGTCTTTTATTTCTAGATCAAACTCTTGTAAGAGTAAAATCCATCTTAAGAGTCTTGGTTTAGCATCTTTCTTAGTTAATAGATATCGGATAGCAGCATGGTCTGTGTAAATGATTATTTTCGCTCCAACTAGGTAAGAGCGGAATTTGTCAAGCGCAAAGACAACTGCCAGCAATTCTTTTTCTGTAGTAGCGTAGTTCATCTGGGCAGAATCCAAGGTTCTACTGGCATAGTAAATCGCATGGAGTTTTTTTTCCTTTCTCTGGCCCAGGACTGCGCCCACAGCATAGTCACTCGCATCGCACATGATTTCAAAAGGTAATCTCCAGTCAGGGGGTTGCATGATTGGTGCGGTGATGAGGGCTGTTTTTAGAGTTTCGAATGCTTTAAGACAATCTTCATTGAATATGAACTCAGCGTCTTTCATTAATAAACCAGTAAGAGGTTTAGTAATTTTCGAGAAATCTTTGATGAATCGTCGGTAAAAACCGGCGTGTCCTAAAAAGCTTCGTATTTCTCGAACGGTTTTAGGAGGTTGAAGATCTTTTATTACTTCAATCTTAGCCTTATCAACTTCAATTCCCTTGTCTGATATTACATGACCTAATACTATTCCTTCGTTGACCATAAAATGACATTTCTCCCAGTTAAGCACGAGATTCACTTTTACACATCTCTCTAACACCATTTCTAAGTTCGATAAGCATCCTTCAAAGCTTTGCCCGCATACAGAGAAGTCGTCCATGAACACTTCCATGATGTCGTCTATAAAATCTGCGAAGATTGACATCATACATCTTTGAAAGGTTGCAGGAGCGTTGCACAATCCAAAGGGCATTCGCCTGTAAGCGAATGTTCCATAAGGACATGTGAATGTAGTCTTCTCTTGATCATCAGGATGGATAGGGATTTGGAAAAATCCTGAGTAACCATCAAGGTAACAGAAGTAAGAATGCTTGGCTAATCGTTCTAACATTTGATCTATGAAAGGTAGTGGGAAATGATCTTTTCGAGTGGCTTTGTTTAGTTTACGATAATCTATGCACACTCTATATCCCGTCACTACTCTTTGCGATATCGACTCGCCTTGTGCGTTTTTCACCACAGTGATACCTCCTTTCTTTGGCACTACATGTATTGGACTAACCCATTCACTATCAGAGATTGGGTATATTATCCCGGCATCTAATAATTTCTTGACTTCTTCCTTTACTACAGTGCTAAGGGTTGGGTTAATTCTTCTCTGAGATTCTCTGGAGGTTCTGCAATCTTCTTCAAGCAGAATGCGATGCATGCAAACTGAAGGACATATTCCTTTGAGATCAGATATGTTATATCCTAGTGCAGTTGGATATCTCTTCAAGACATCTAAAAGTTTCTTCGTCTCTATAGTTCCTAAACTGGAATTTACTATAACTGGTCTTTTACATTCAACGTCTAAGAATTCGTACCTTAGGTTATTAGGTAAAGTTTTTAATCCTAATATAGGTTTATCTTTACTTGGCATGGGATCCGGTGTAAGTGCTAAACTTTCGCTTAGACTATCATCCTGATACGGTTTTCGCCAATTATCATCTTCGAGAATTGGAGGGATTTGAATTTTCATTATTTCAGAATAAGTGGTCTCCTCCAGTTCCATTTCTCTTACACATTCGTCAATTACGTCCATAAGATAGCATGTATCCTCTATAGCTGGTGATTGTAAGAATTGTGTTAAAACAAATTCGACTTTCTCTTCACCTACTTCAAAGGTTAGCTTTCCTCTTTTCACGTCTATTATAGCTCCGACGGTAGCTAAGAATGGTCTTCCTAGTATGATAGGTGTAGTGGAGTCTTCAGAGATGTCCATGATTATAAAATCAGTAGGAATGTAGAATTGTCCTATACGTACTGGGACGTTTTCTAGTATGCCTACAGGATATTTAACAGAGCGATCGGCTAGTTGAACAGACATCTTAGTTGGTCTTAGGTCTCCCATGTCTAGCCTTTTGCAAATCGTTAAGGGCATAACACTGATACTGGCTCCTAAATCGCATAGAGCTTTGTCAATGACGAATTTTCCTATTACACAGGGTATAGAGAAACTTCCTGGATCTTTTAGCTTAGGAGGCATGTTATTTTGAATTATGGCGCTACACTCGGCAATAAGTGTAACTGTTCCGTTATCCTCTATCTTTTTCTTATTGGATAAGATTTCTTTTAAAAACTTGGCATACGAGGGTATTTGGGTAATTGCTTCTGTAAACGGAATAGTAATATTCAACTGTTTCAGAAGTTCGACAAATTTCTTAAATTGACCCGTCGTCTTGGAACTTATTAATCTTTGAGGGTACGGAATTGGTGGTTTATAGGGTGGTGGAGGCACATAAGGTTGTTCTTTCTCCACTACCTCTCGACTTTCATCTTCCTTTTCTTCTGGATCATTCACCACTTCAGTCGGTTTATCCGGTTTTTGGTACATGGCTGGATTGTCAAGTCTTGGATCGGTAGGTCCGTCAAGTTCCTTGCCACTTCTTAATATTACAGCGTTAGCATGTCCTTTCGGGTTAGGTTGAGGTTGTCCAGGGAATACTCCAGCTGGTGCAGCAGTAGGTGCTTGTTGTTGAGCTACTTGTGAAATCTGAGTTTCAAGCATTTTGTTATGTGTAGCTAATGCATCTACTTTGCTCACTAATTGTTTAATCTGCTCACTAGTGTGAATGTTTTGGTTTAAGAAGTCCTTGTTTGTCTGAGATTGGCTAGCTATAAAGCTCTCCATCATCAATTCAAGGTTCGATTTTCTAGGGATATTAGGAGCAGTCTTTTGATATCCTGGTGATGTAGCTGGTGCTTGACCTGGTGCGTAATAAGCATTGTTATTCTTATAGGAGAAGTTCGGATGATTCTTCCAACCTGGGTTGTATGTGTTTGAGTAAGGGTTTCCTTGAGCATAATTCACTTGATCAGTGGGAGTTCCTGCCAATAGTTGACAATCAGAGACTTCGTGTCCTGGGACTCCACATAACTCACAGTTAGGTGTTACTGCAGCCACGGTGGCTGCAGGTGTTATGGCCAAGTTGTCGATCTTTTGGCTTAGTTGGTCAAACTTCGCATTGACTTGGTCCATACTACTTACTTCGTACATACCTCCCTTTGTTGGTTTCTCAGTTGCGACTCTCTCGCTTCCCCAAAGGTAATGATTTTGAGCCATACTTTCGATAAGTGCATAGGCATCTCTATATTCTTTGTCCATCAATGCACCACCCGCGACAGCGTCAATTGTCATTCTTGTATTGTACAAGAGTCCATTATAGAAGGTATGGATGACCATCCAGTCTATTAACCCATGATGTGGACAAAGTCTAAGTAGATCCTTATAGCGTTCCCAAGCTTCGAATAATGATTCACTTTCTCTTTGCTTAAATCCGTTGATCTGAGCTCTCAGCATAGCGGTCTTGCTAGGTGGAAAATACCTATTCAAGAAAACTTTCTTAAGTTCTGCCCACGTAGTTACTGAGTTCGAAGGCAGAGATTGAAGCCAAGCTCTTGCTCTGTCTCGAAGCGAAAAAGGAAATAAACGTAGTCTAATGGCTTCTTGGGTAACTCCATTAGCTTTTACGGTATCTGCATATTGCACAAAGATCGAAAGATGAAGATTCGGATCCTCGGTAGGATTTCCGGCGAATTGATTTTGTTGCACGGCTGATATCAATGATGGTTTTAGTTCGAAATCATTTCGGTTGATAGCCGGTGCTGCAATGCTTGAATGCGGTTCACCTTGCGAAGGATTAGCGTAATACTTGAGTGGATGAGTTTGTTCTTCAGCCATCCCTGCGTCTGGTTTTACGACTGGTTTAGGCGGATCTAATTGAAGATCTGGAATACTAGAGTTATTTTCGAAATCGAATATACGTCTTCTTACGTGTAAGAAGCGTTCCGATTCAGGGATTAGAGGTTGCAAGTCTTCGCTTTTAGAGCGAGTACTTGGCATACACTCGGAGATTAGATTAAATTAAATAGTTGATACCTTAGTCTAGACAATGCTACCTAAGTGCACTAGTAACTAAATTAAGGAATCCCCGGCAACGGCGCCAAAAACTTGATGGGCTAAAGACGTGTTTACTTATGCGTCTAGCGGTATCTTACTGCAAGTGCACAGCCTATCGAAGTAATATTTAAGATTATCGATCCACAGGGATTCTATCGTTACTTAGTGCTAGATGAACTTCTAGTTTAGCTAAGGCGAATAGTTGTCACGATTGTTGTTGGTTTTCTAAGACTATTGAAGGCGGAATTAAATTTAAGTTTTTAATAAAATAATACTAAGGCGGTCGGTATGTAATTATACTAACTTAGGTGGGTCGATCTAACCTAGGCTTATAAAGATGTTCACTTAATCTATTCGGTAGAGATTACCAGTTTAAATACCCTCAACTCACACTCTCGTGGTCTTGTATCAGATCTTATCCCTAAAGCCCTATGCCTGCTCTCGCTAGCCCATAAGTGTTTAGAGGTAATTTTTGGAAACTAAATAATTCTAATTTATCTTAAAGCGCTCTCGCTGTGTTTAATTTAAATGCCTAACTTTAGCTATCTGGTTAAATCTCACACTCTCGTGGTCTTGACCCAACCTAATACCCTTTTCTTACTCTCGTAACGAAAAGGTCTAATTCAATTAAAAAGTATCAGCCAGAATGTTAAGTGATTAATTATTTTAGCCTATGGTTATATTTTACCGGTTAAGTTGGTTATAACTACATACCGCCCTAAGGTATTTAGCTACTCATCGAGGTTGAATCAGACACAGAGTTAGATAATAACTTACTAATGGCAGAAAAATAAATAGACATTATAATTAAATTAAAAGTGCAATAATTTGAGAAACCTGATTAACAAATATCTGAGTAGACCCCTTCTTCCACAGACCGGAAGGCTTGGAGTAGGCGGAAATAAAAATTAAAACGAATGCTGAAGGTTGGAAACAAATAAAAGTATAACAATTCCCTAATGTTGGAAATTGTTACACGGTTGGTTTGGATACAAATAAAATAAGACAGAAAGCAAAATAATGCTGGAATAATAATTCTGGTGGTAAGGTAATTCGGCAGAGCTTCCGCAGGAAATTTGGATAATGAAGTCTGTCCTTGAGTTCTCCTGAGCTGGTCCTATTTATAGAGCTTCCAATGGGCTGGTGCCTTGGTCTTTTGCTTCTTGGGCTTTGCTGAAGTGGTTGAGAAAATGTTGGAAAGTGGCAGCAAAAATGGGAGAAGTCGTCCTCACGTGCTGCCTTGAGGAGAATTACTAGGAGGAGTGGTCTTCAGTGGTGGCTTGACGTAGTCTGAGTCAAAACCAAGTTTTATCCTTGTCACGGGCGTGACAAGGTCTTCACGCTCGTTATTTGATGATTTCAAGTGTCACGGTCGTGACTACTTCCTCACGGTCGTGATGGCCCAAAGTAAGGTGTCACAGTCGTGACACCCTTGTAACGACCGTGGCCGTAACAAATTATGCAGACTTTTTGCAGGCTTCTGTCTTGCTTCATTTCTTGTGGTTTCTTTCGTTCCTTTCTTCTTAATTCATGATTCGGCCTCACATAACGATGTACCTGCAAAATAGTAAGAAAAACTCGAGAAATCGAGCGTTAAAACGGTGAATGCGCGATAAAACGTCAATGAAATCTAGCGATATAATCGATGCGTTTTCTCGTCATCATATATTCACAAGGTTCAAGAATATTTGACATGCTTTACAAATATCTAATCTCAACGGATCTATTGTAC
This sequence comes from Lathyrus sativus, assembly GCA_963859935.3. NCBI lineage: Eukaryota > Viridiplantae > Streptophyta > Magnoliopsida > Fabales > Fabaceae > Lathyrus > Lathyrus sativus. The sequence continues at coordinate 652,002,881 of OZ012738.1, read as the reverse complement.
AAGATTACATGGAAGACGCAATGGTGAAACATGTTACACAACAATTTAAGATCTTTTGGTGTATCTCTATTCAACGTATCTTCTAATATGGATAAAAAAGACACTTGTTCAAGTTATCTCTTCCAACGACTAATCTTCTACAATTTCTCTTTAACGTCTCTTGTACTATTGAAAAACAAAGAAACTTGTTCAAGTTATCTCTTCCAACGACCAGTCTTTTATAACTGTTATATAAGCTACTGAAGATTCAAACTAAAGTCTTTAACAAGGAGCAATTAGAAGGGAAAACATAGAAGGAAAGCCAAGAAGGATAGAAGTGTTCTACACTTCTGTCTGGATGGAGAAATAACAAGGTCATACAATAAGCAACACAATCGAGTATGCAAATTTTTTGTTATATGTTATAAATTGTAATAAGCCCTAAGATTTCTTAAACATTGAATATCTTAGAAATCTTAAGTGCTTAAAGTCTTTGTTAATGTGATTACCTTGTACCTCTGATTTTATATCAAGTGCACCTTGTTCATTATTCTGCTAAACATGATTGTTTAGTAGTTTAGATAAAGTCTCTTGGTGAGAAGCTTGAGCCAAGTAAGTCTCTTGCCATATGCTAGAGCATTGAAAGTCTAGATTAGTTGTTGATTGAGTAGAAATTCTTAGACTGTGAGTCTAAGCAAAAGTCTCGGGCCTGAGGGGCTTGAGCAGAAGTCTTGGGTTCGTGGAACCTGAGCAAGAAAGTCTTGAGTTCGTGGAACTTAAGCAAGGAATTATTGGGCCTGAGGGGCTTGAGCAGAAGTCTTGGATTTGTGGAATCTAAGTAGGAAAATCTTGGACCGAGGGTCTGAGCAGAAGTCTTGAGTTTGAGGGGATTAAGAAAGGAAGTCTTGGCTTCATAGAACCTAAGCAGAAGTCTTGGACCTGAGGGGTTTAAGAAGGAAGTTTTGACCTGATGGTCCGAGTAAAGGAAGGTCTTATGCTTAAGTGCATAAGCGATTCTAATCATGTTTTGGTTATAGTGAAAATATTTTGTGATGCAAGGGGACTTGACCACTCTCTTTTGGAAGGAACCCATATAAATCTTTGTCGGTTCTTTATCTTTTATTTGCTTCTGTTAACATTCCGCTGCAATATATAATCATATGGAAACACCAATTTAGATTCTAAACTCTGATCAGAGGCAAAGTTAAGAAACGAAAAACAGAATTCAATCCCTCTTCTTTTGTATTTTTCTAACCTTCACATGTTTCCCTTGTGAAAATTGAAGCCAAAAATATGGACAAAACATTAGGTAGAACAAACAAAAAACTCTAGAACATAGAAAATTTTTTTGTAGAATATATGATAAATTTGGTTATCGGATTTTTCGAAATATCCAAAATTTTGATTAGTATTAGTTTTTTTAAAACATCTAGAAATAATCGGATATTTCATCCATGAGGGAAAATTTTGGTAGTTATAAAAAGAGTGAAAATTGAATAGTTGAGATTTTGCCGACACTTTTGTACGGTTCAGAATGAATCTGAAGTTGTATAAATAGTGGTCATCTGTTGTTGAGAAAAACATATATGAATGCCTCTTCCTCAATTTTTTATTAAGGCAGAAGTGCATTTCAGCGGGGCGAAACCTCCCTTAGAGTTTCAGATTCCTAAGGACACTGCTTGTCTTACCGTTTTAAGATCCACGTTGAATGATTTGTTTCCCAACATGGATTACAGAAAGGTAAGAAAGATCGAGTTTCGTGAAGATTTGATTGATACTGGTGGAAAGGTGAAATACAACTTTATTGAGTTGAAGACAGATGAAGATTTAAAAGCTACGTGGAGATCATATCATTGTAGGCTAACTAAAGGACTGATTGAGTTTGATGCAACAATTTCTAGATCTTTCAATGACATAATCAAGATGTTGAAACATCTAGAATCATCTGATAGTGTTTGGGTTTTCTTATATATTATTGCTTTATTAAGTTATGTAATCGTCTGTCTAAGTTATGTAACTTTTTGTCAAATGTTAAGTTATGTTCATCATGCATCAATAAACGTGCCAAAATGTTATCTAATATAAAATTGTGCAAATGTCTGATTATTACTACATATAAGAGGCGAATAGTACATAAAAATAATAATAATGTCTAAATAGGCCCCCACGGGGCTATATTTGTTGTTTGCACTGCCAAATTATAAAATTCTCCATCTGGGTTTACAAAACCCATGAGGTAACCCATAATGACTGCTATCATCTGCGGCCGCTGAGCGTCATCCACACCACGTGGAAGCGGTGGCACGTCATCAAAAGATACCCCAACATTAGCATGAGAATATCTAACACGAGAAGGCCCAACATCATCTTCATGATGTCCAGGAGGGACGATGCAATGGTGTGATACCGTAAGGCACAACTCCAAATACTCATCCACACATTCTGCCGAGAACTGAACCGCCACTACACAATCTCTAATGGCACGTTTAAAACTCATAATTTTACCACGAAACCATCTATCAATCAAATATGGAATATCAGAGACTAATCATGGGATGTCTTGGACGTATCCATACTGGCACAGACACCTCTCAGGTAAGTGTCTAGCCACTAACCCTTCCCATCGCAAATAACTAGAAAAAAGTATAGCATCATCGAACTCATCATCCCCCATCCACTGTATGGCCTATGCAAGGTGTCTAGATGGCATCGTCTACAGTCAATGCATCGGTTTTCTTCATGTACTTCAGAACACCTCCCAGGTATGCATGTCTGCCCCTCCTTCTCTTGGCCTGTAGGGACCCAGCTGTGAGAGCAATAACCCACATGTCACAAATGGACGGGAAATGCTTGTATATCCAGCACTACACAATAACAAAGACTCAAATGACAAGTGTCGCGGTGTGAAAAATAAAAAGTCGCTAGCAAACCTTATTTATTCCAAAGGAAAGGGAAAATATCGATAAAAACCCTAAAATAAAAGAAAATGGTCGTCGCAACCAAGAGAGGATTCAGAATTCGGTTATGAAAAGGGAATGTATTATAACCCCTCACATTTGTTGTACTCAAAGGGAACCTTTTTTATTGTTCTTTGCGCGGATGAGTGTTATTATCTAAAGGTTACTTGCAATTGGTTTTAATTAAGGGAAAATAAGTTTTTTAATTAATGTGTTCGCCAAGATTTCAAAATCATGTGCAATGAGAAAATCAGAGCTCCATAGTTCGTGGTAGAGAATTAGTGTCTGTTGTTTTTTTAGGGAACATTGTTATAATCATATTCTAGAAGTGTTTTGACGTTAGCTAATTTGATCCTCGTTCGGATGCTCTAAGCTTTTAGTCTGACTGCTAAGGAACATATTATAATAGTTTTTTTTATTAAGAAACATTGTTGTTTGGTTAATGAATTGGAAAGGTTTGTGAATGTGGTGAAGGTGTTGTTTGGGACCAAGAGTGTTGTATTTGAACTCGGAGTGAGGTATCTGAACCAAGGCATGATGTCTAAACCAAGAATGAGGTATTTCAACTGAGAAACGATTATTAACCACGCATGAGGGGTATTTTAACCATGAGATGGTGATTAACCCGTGAATGAGGTGTCTAAACCAAGAGTTTGATATTTTAACCAATTAATGGTGATTAACCAATGCAGAGTTATATGGTTTTATCTAGATTTGGAGATTAAGACCTACTAAGGTGGTTTTGCCTAAACTTGGGGATTCACAAGGAAAACATGCAAAATATGGGTATTTTAACCAAGAGAAGGTGATTAACCCAAAGAGAGGTGTTTTAACCAAGAGATGGTGATTAACCTCAAGAGTGTGTGATCTAGAGATGGGTATTTTGACCAAGGGATAATGATTAACCCATAGATGGGTATTGTGTTAGGTCCAAAGAGATTGGTGTTTCAATTATTGATGGTTGAACTGTTAGCATGAGGATGAAAGTTGAAAGTTATTTTGATTTGAATTTCACTAAAGTCTATGAGTGAAGGTTTATACTTTCAACAATTGAGTCATACGTCCCGTATCAAAAGATATCAAGAATAAGGATAAGAATACTCCCTCTTATTCCTTCTCCACTTCTTAAGACTCTTGGCACACAATTCGCATCATAATTTTAAGTGCTTTGGGGTTTGAAAAGGGGAAGAGGAATTTTGTTTTAAAGGAATGAGACAAGATGTATTTGAAAGATTGGGATAAATCTTAGTATGATCATGTCTTGATGTTCACCTATTTCTAGGGGTTTGAATGAAAATGGGATTAGAATTGACTTAATGGATAAGTGTAGATTCACATATAAAGATGTAATTCTAATCAAGTGATAAAGGAACTTGTGATTACTTAATTGAATGTAATCCTAAGGGAGCATGCAAAGTTTGTCTTTTTTAAGTCATAGAAAAAGTCCTAAATTATAAATTTAATTAATTGATCAAAACAAGTTTGATCGACTAATCAAATAATAAGATGATCACGCTAAGAGTTACACATCAATCACGCGGTATTATGAAAAGAAATAATCAAAGGCAATAGAAATTGAATTTAATACTAAAACAACTCTGATTTCTAATCCACCATTAATTTTGGAATTAAGAAATAAACCTAATCAAGATTAACCTAATTAAAATTCCCAACCTAATGAAATATGTCTATTTTTTAATGTGTTAGAAAAAAAAATGGTTAAAAAAAATAAAGCAATAATTAAAAACTAAAATTCAACTTGTTATCTCCCTATCTCACTGCAACCTTCATTTCAAACTAAAATTCACCAAGAACCCTAGATTTTCAACTTGAAATTAAATGGTGACCTGTCACAATTTCTAACCATAACTTTAGGGCTTTGATTCCCTACCATAAACTCTACAACATGGTAACTAATATGGCGCAAAGAAATGAAGAACCAAATAAGCAAAGCCTACATACAAAGCGTAGAGATGCTCTAGAAATTGTTGGAGCATTTGAAGATAAAGATGGGGACAAAAAGACCAGATACACAATCAGGTGTGAATCACGAACCTTAGCTCCTTACAATTGCTTCTTCTTCTTCCCCTATTCTTTTCTTCTGAGATTTCTTGAATCTGAACATGGCATGTAGGATTTGTTATTGTTGTAGCTGGTTAGGAATTGAGAGACTGAGATAAATGAGGCTTAGCTCTACTCTTTCAGAGCTTCAATGTGAAGCTCTGAGGAGTATTTCAAAGGAGCTCTAATGGTGGATTAAGGGTGAATTGAGGGAATTGCAGAGTGAGTGAATTAGAATGGAGTTGTTGATGATTATTGAAGAGAGGGATGCTACTTAAATAGGATAGTTTGAAACTTGGGTAGCTTAGGGCAGGTTTAGTTAGCAGTTAGGGAAGCTGTTAGTTTGAATGTTGAAGTTAGTTAAAATGTAGAAAAACAATTAGTGTTATGGTTAGGATTTAATAATCTTAGTGTGATTGAAGTTGCAAGCTAGCTCAGTTAGGGTTTTAACAGTTGGAAGTTAATTTCGATTGTTAAAAAATTAGTTAGTTAGTTTGAACTAGTGACAGTTAATTGATCAGTTAATAGCTAGTGAACAATTTAGCTAAAAAGAGAGTGTTAATTGGTACTTAACTTTGGTAATGAAAAAGGTGTTAATGATAGTTAGAAATTAAAAGGTTAGTTTAGAAATTAGCTTGCTGAGTTAGTTTAGGGAAATGAGGAAAACAGTTAGTTTGTTAACAAAGGGAAGTTAGTTAACTGTTAGGGGGTTAGTTAGTAGTTGTGTTAACTGTTAGAGAATTGGTTAAAATCAGATAGTAGTTAGGTTAACTATTAGAATCAATTATTTTGATGTAGAGGTTAGTTTTAACTGTTAGAGAATTGGATTGGCTGTTAGAAAAGTTAGCCATTAGTTAGTTAACTAACTAACTGATTATGTTAGAACAAGCTTCTAAAACTGATAATAGGAAGTAGATTTTCTTGGTTAATGTCATGATTAGAATGGTTAGAGTAATGTTAGTGGTTTGATTATTTGGTTTGGAAATTAATCTTGGAAGTTAGACTTAGCTAAATGCAAAATGACTGAGGAGTTAAAGGTAAAAAGGCTATGACAGTTACATTGGCTCAATTGTTAATTAACTTAAAACTGATTTGAAATGTAGATTAGTGGTGATGTGGTTAGTGAATGGTGTAACTGGCATGTTTAGCTAGTGTGATAGTTATGATAATAGTTGGTAATTGGTCAGCAAAGGCAATGGTTGTTAGAAGTTTGCTAACTAACTATTATTGGAAGCTAGGGTAGTTTGGAAATAGTTTGGATGGCATGATGCTTTCGATATGCATATAGCTGGCAGTTAGAACGTGTTATGATTAAAGGACTGTTTGGGCTTAAAGGTCGGCTCATGGTGTATGATTTGCACTTGGTTCTTTTATGTCTGATTTAAACCTGCAAGTGAGTTAGTTAGTCTTGAGTTTGCCTATCATGATTGTGGCTTGGCATGGGCTATATTGAATTAGGTCAATGTTTGCTTTAGGTGTGTGACATTGTTATGGAATTGTGTATGGATATTGTATACGATGCAATGTTGAGTGGCTTGGCTATGCATGCAATCTTATGTGTGTTTGTATATGTGCAATGACCTTGTCTGTGTTAAATCATGATAATTTGGTGGATTAGTAGGATGTGTATGTATTGCTTTGGCATGGTAGGTTAGCTATTGTATGCCATGGTTATGATGAGATTTTTTTGGTTGTGTAGGTCTGGTGCAGGCTATTTATATTTGAGCTTGTCATGTGTTTGGCTTGTCATATCATGAACATGCTGAAACTTGGATACGAGGGCCATTGGACATGAAGATGAAAGAGATTTTGAGCCATAAATGGAAGATCATGAGGATGAAGAAAAAGATAGGCTTAGGGTTCAGTTTGGCTTTGGTCAACTATTTGACCAAAAGTCAACCTTAGGTCAAAATTACGATTTCTTGTGTAATTTGCATTTTTGCCATTTTGTAATGTACTTTTGGATTTTTAATATGAATTTTGGCCTTGAATGTATAATTTGTGACTTGTTTATTAAGAAATGAATTTCCCTCCATTTTTTTCAAATTTGAACTTTTGAATTTGTGAATCTTTGAAATTGAAATGAAATACCTTAATCAAAAGAACAAATGGACCATCCATACTTAACATTTTAAAAGCCTCATAAGAAAACAAAAAGTCAACCTTCTATAGTTGACTTTGTTGACCAAAAGTCAATTTTATGTGAATGACTCCCAACTTCTTTTGTTCATGATGTATTCCAATATAATCAAGTGCCTTGAGCAAAAGGGTTCTAAAGACTTAAGCCAGGAAAAGTCAACATCCAAGGCTAATTGTGCCAAAAAAAATCATCTAAAACACAATGATCCCACAAATTTGCTTCTCAAGTGCACACACCATAAGAACCCTAATCCATGAAGATTGATAGCATTCTTGACATAATTCAAATCTTGTACCATAACTAATAGGAATTCTTTGAGTCAATTATGTTATATGTAAATGCAAGGGCAAATGTATGATCCTATAGTGGATGATTATGGTAAGGGTATGCAGGTTGATCATGAGCTATGAGCTATATGAAATGAGAATAAGTAGGACAAATTTTGGGGTATGACAACTGCCCATATTTAATCATAAACTTGAATGTGTGAATGGTGACAACTTTTCGGACATTCGAGGTAGAAGAGGATTAAATACAAAGACCCTAAAATTTGTCCTTCGAGAAAGAAGTGGATGTAATATAATGAGACTATGTGGTTTATCGGGAGTTTGTTTGGTGGGGATATGGAATGGAAGATAAATTTTTGTGGGGTTATTGACTAAAATTCTTATTTGGGAATAAATCAATCGCAAAAGAGATGTTTGTGGTCATATTTTACATGTTGTATGATTTGTTATGCATTATGCATGAAGTGGTTATGCTTGACTTATATGATCCATGAGATTATGCAAGTTATGTAACGATCATACAACATGCAATATATGACCACAGACATCTCTTTTGTAACAAATCATACATTATGCGTTGCAGTTCACTGGAAATGGAAACTCCTCCCCATCAATAGTGGTGAGGACCAAAGCTCCGTCCGAGAAGGCCTTCTTTACGACAAGAGGTCTTTCATAGTTAGGAGTTTACTTGCCTCGTAGATCCGAGTGTATTGGCAATTATTTCTTGAGCACTATGCCGCCTTCCGAAATACGCGAGGGCGAATCTTTTTGTCAAAAGCGTTCTTGAGATGTCTTTGGAATAGATGATTGTGGCAAAGAGCAGCTAAATACTTTTCGTCTATTAGATTCAGCTGATCAAATCTAGGTTGTATCTATTCTGCTTCATCAAGCTTGGCTTCTATGATGACCCTTAGTGAAGCAATTTCAACCTCAATTGGAGTGACAACTTCCATGCCATATACAAGTGAGAATGAAGTTGTCCTAGTAGAGGTCCATACCGAAGTTCTGTAGCCATGTAGAGCAAAGGGAGGCATCTCATGTCAATCCTTGTATGTCTTGACCATTTTCTGAACAATTTTCTTGATGTTCTTGTTTGCTGCTTCTACGACGTCCTTCTTCTTGGGCCAGTAAGGTGATGAGCTATGGTGTTCAATTTTGAAGTCCTCGCACAACTCTTTAATCATTTTGTTATTCAGGTTATTGGCGTTGTCAATAATAATCTTGCTAGAAATTCCATAGCAACAAATTATTTTCTTTTTGGTAAACCCCGTAACCACTTGTCAAGTGGCATTGGTGTATGAAGCAGCTTCGATCCATTTTGTAAAATAATCGATAGCGACTAAAATAAGCGATAATTGTTCGAAGTTTTCGGTTCAATCATTTAAATTATATCAACTCTCCACGTAGAAAAGAGCCATAATAATGTCAAAATATTTAATAAAGTTGGTGACACATGAATCTTATCGCTATAAATTTAACATTTATAATACGTTTTGACATAATTGAAAATTCAAACTTCATAGTTCAGTACCAAATATTTATGAAATTTTTAAAATTTGTCTTTATAACATAGGACAAAAAACCCTATTAATTCATAAATAAATCTAAAACCCAAATCCAAATCTTATTTTCTTGAAAGAAACACAGTTTTCTCAAATATCAATCTAACTTCCTCAAAAAATAAACCAAATCTACATTGAACATTTGTCAATATTCTGATAAAAAAAGATAACATATAACGTGGATAGTAAGATAAAGTAGCGCGTGGCCTATTTCCTTATCTGGCAGTGTTTAATAAAATACGATCCTGTTCTGGAAAGTCGGTGAGTCATAATAAGCATGAAAAGTACCGAACCGATCAAGTGTCTTATTCCAATATTTCTCTTATATAAGCTCTCACCACCCAACCTAACAATGCTTCACAACAACTCCTCAGAACATATATATTGGATTGATATTCTATCTGGTCCTCTTAACTCACATGAAGAAGCATAAAGTGGAGTGCAGCCAAGGATGACTTGCCGGAAACAAATATCATCGTATGTTGACGTTGGTGGTCATCTCTGCCGCCGGCAAGTTGTTCTTGGCTACATTTTGCTTTTTACTTTTCCTGTGATGTTTGAAGGACTCATCTTGAGTTTGCAAATATAATATGTGATTATGTGTTTAAGCACTCGCCGTCATATACATGTTATATCAATAAACTATATGCATTATTTGCGAATGTCGATATGTGTTATAGATGATTGTATTTTAAGTGTTTGTTTTATTTGAGTCACTTTGATTTACTGCTAGAATCTGAATTACATGGAAGGCAATGGAAAAAAGTAATAATCGATTTTTAAAAGTAAAAGTTATACAAAAATGTATATTATTCAATATATATTTAAGGAAACAATGTACCACCATAAAACCAAAGCAATCAAAACAATGTTTATAAAACCAAAACTAACTTTGTCTATATTTTTTATGCATGTTAATTTTTATAAATTAATTACTTAATTTTTTTTATATTCTTTTTATTTTATTTTTCATGTTTAACAAAAATATAATATTAATTAATATATTTTTATGCATGTTAATTTTTATAAATTAATTACTTAATTTTTTTATATTCTTTTTATTTTATTTTTCATGTTCAACAAAAATATAATATTAATTAATATGTTTAATTTAATACATTTAATATATTTTAAATAAAAGTAAATAAATTTTATAACTAAGAAAAAGTTGACATTAACACTTTTTAATATTGTTAACATGAAAAGTAATAGTAAATTTAATAAATTCATTGTAATTTTTGATAAGTTGTATTTTAAAATTGAATCATTAAAAAATTGTTAGATCATATACAAAAGTGCATAAATATTTTTTACTAAAAAGTTAAAAAGAATTATTATTATTTAATATCATTAACAACAAAAATGAAAATAATTATATTACACTAATAATTTATTAAATTTAATTTTTTTAATATTTTAATTAAAATGAGAATATTTTTAATATAAATATTTTTTTATTTAATGAACTTTATTTCTATTTTTTTAGAGTATACATAAAACAAATTCTTTTATCAAAAAAAATTGATTAAAATTAATATTCTGATTTTGGAAAAATAAAAATAAATAATTATAATTCACAAATTTTTTTGATACTTTAGTTCTATCACCAAAAACAGAAAATGATTAATTTTTTTGATAAAAGCAAATTTGTTAATAAGAAAACAAAATAAAATAAATCATTAAAAAACTACTAAAATTGAAAGTTGGACAAGTCCAACTTTTTCTTAAAGAACTTTCAAAGGTACAAATACTCAACATTGAAAAATACAATTATAATATTAAACAATTTTTTTAATTAATTAATTAATTAAATTAATTATCTTTTATTCATATATTAATGTAAATAAGTTCTTAAAATAATAATAAATTTTTTTAAATCCCTACATCAAAATCATAATATGATGAAGGTGAAAAAAATATACAAAAAAGAGTTGAATTGTATTTTAAATTTACTTTTAAAATAGAGTTCGAAAACAATAAATAAATCAACACCCATAGTTATCTTGGTTCTCTCCTAAACTAAGAGTAGTTCAGTTTTCTTCTTTAACAAAAAATTTTCATTATAATCAAACTGATTACATTTTGCTAAACAAACTAGCAAAATACATCAACTATTCAATCACACTAAAAATACTACCGCTCAAGCAATCTAACAAGAGATTTTTGTTCAAGCACACAGACGAGAGATTTTTACTGCTCAATCATACTAGAATGACATTTTCACTCAAGCAACTTAGCAAGAGACTTCCTCTGTTTTAAACAAATAATTTAGTTGAAAAAATAACGACTATATTTGATGTTCAATCAGAAGTATAGAAGTAATACAAGAACCACAAAGGTTCTTTTAACGCTCAAGAAAAAATAACAACTATATTGGAAATTTTTTGAAAAATCGATATCGTTTTGACACCGTAAGTTTCTTGATTATAGGAATTGATCCGAATACTTATTATGCTATGGCTTTAAAATCTCATCCTTGAATTAATCCTTAAGTAGTTTATTTTAGCAGTCAACACCATCTAAGTTACCGCTAAGTGGACGAACCGATGTAAATAGGTGAATGATCTCGTAAAAAGAAAGAGAAAATACATGTAGAAAAAGCAAATATTTTTAAAAAAAGGATTCGTCTTCTAAGTTAGGTAACCCTCACCCGGGTACTTATCTCAACAGTAGCGAAACTTTTAAAAATTGTGCTTATGTGTCTATGGTAAAAAGCAAGAATCATTGAATATTGACACAATTTTGGATTAGGATCACCAACAGGTTTGTTCACCATAGGAGAACAAGATAACGAGCTTAATGTGATTGCGCTTGAATAAAAAAGGATAAGATAAGGATGAGTAATTTAGGCCTAGGTATAATAACATGATACGAATTGGTTTGTATAGAAAGGAAACTTATAACCGTAACCCACAGGAAGTGTTACTACGATATCCTTGATTCACGAGTTAGTATCTAACGACACAACCTTGATCGAACTAAGAGTTTGTAGCCTGAATTGAATACTTGTGTGTTGTTGTTTTTATTTTGTGTTCATAATAGTTTACTTGAGTACAAAAAAAGATTTAAGTGTGAGAGAATTTGATAACACTAAAACACACTGCGTATTCGGCTCAGATTGCACATGTTTATTATTTTCTTACATTATGTTTGTGTTTTGTCTTATTTTCAAGTACATTGCCTAATAAAAGCCTTTCACGAAGAAACGGAATGAGACGAGCGAAAAACAGAGATTTTAGGGTTGATTACACATATGGCGTTGGCCATGGGGGTGGCCGTGAGGTGTAGGGTTTCTCCCACGACCAAATGGTCATGAGACCACATCCACCCCAAATACACACATGGCAGACGCCATGCCTAGATGGCGGGTTCCATCTTCACAAAAGAGGAGTCAGTCAAGGGTGGTTGAAGGTTGAAGCCATGACCAGAGGTTTTCTCTCCCACGATTTCTGAAGGCCCAACTTGATCTCCAAGGCATTATTTCACTATAAATAGGATTTAGTTTTCCATTTTTTAGTATCCACTCTTAGTTGTAACATAGGCATAGACTTACTCTGTTAAAAGTGATAATTCGTCACATTGAGGAATTATCACAATATTGTTGTGAGAGAGTGTGGATCATCGTAGCGTAGAAGTTTAATCTTGTCGTTATTTTCTTTACCAGTCTTGTACGAGATTCAAGTCTCCGATTTGGAGCAGGTTTTTAATTCAATTCGCATTTTTATTATCTATTTCTCTCATCGCATTTACATTTTTTTATTTCTCGCTCTGTTTTATTATTATTTATTTCTCGCATCGCCTTTAAATTATTATTTCTTGCACTACCTTTAATTCCTTTACTTCATCGGTTTGTTCTATTTATTGTCTCGCACTGCTTTTGTTTTAATTTATTTTTATTGTTCTTATTGTTACCTTTTCAAAACCAATCGCACACGTAACACGCAATTCTCCTAAATGACCTATTCCGATAATCAATTATATGATATGTTGTTTACCGTAGTCATGTCCAGCTAAATCTTTAGTGCTGGAATGTGAGGATCGTCATCTTGAAGATGCTCTGTATGTTGTATTTGTATGAATGCTTTAGGGGTTGTTTTGGTTTTAATACAACTTTTCTGTGGTTTATTTGATCGGATATTATGAAAGTAAATCCATGATTACGTCGAGTAAGATCAAAATTCGTCCGACACTTAAGATAAAAATTGGTTAGTTTTTGATTAATAAAAACAGCGGAAGCACTTTGTTAATCAATTAGGGAAGTTTAATATTATTAGAAAGTGATTTCAAAACTATTTTCGAACGCGTTCATAGGTTTAAGATCTGGTTGGCCGAGCATATGCTGGAAACCCTTTTGTGTTAAAAGTTTCCAATAAAAAGCACTTTTTAACTGAGTCTTAGAGGTAGTTACATAAAAATGGATTTTTCACTTTAACGCAATACATGGACAGTGCAGCGTGAGAGACTGGTATAAATTATATGTCAAATCTAGTTCCAACTACGATGACGTTGTCATACCCTATTTTTTGACCCTAAGATTCTGTTTCTTTTTGCATCATCTGCATAACATATCATACATTTCATCTCACATAATATCTAACTTATCAGCTGAAATAAATTTGTTAGAATTATAGCCGAATCGGTCAAATAAAAGTCAACTGTGCATAAAATTAGTGGACAAATAATTTTAGAGTCGAGCCTGCAGACATCAGTGATAATAATCTACGTTTTACGTAGTTTAATCTGGCGTGCTCATTTAACTTTTTCGACCACTTTTCGGTCGCATTTTGGACAGTTTAGGCCTTTTCAACGGGTAAAATATATTTTGAAATTTGACAAAATGATGTATTTTTCCAATACGTATATTTCGCGCTGATCATTTTGATGTATTTATTTTATTTTTCTGAGCACTTCGTTACGAGTCCAATTTCTCGTTTTTAACCGGTTTTATTTTATTTTAATTAGATAGTCACTTTTTTTATTATTAAGTTTTTTAATTGATTTAGTTTTTTATTTTAAAATAGTTTAGTTAATTTTTATTTTATCTTAAAAGAATAATGTAAATTTTTGTTTTTACTTTGTTTTTAGTAAAACTTAATTGTTAAGTTTAGAAAATAGGTTTTTTTTTTCCTCCAATTATAGTAACCTTCACCTGCTGCACTTCCTCTCCACATTTTTTGTCATCACGCACGGGCCCACAAGACCATATACTACTATTTTTTTTAAAATAGATATCATCAAGACACTCCCCACATGACTTTATGGTAGCCACCATGCAACATGTATTCTCTCTTTCCTATTTGATTCAAACAAAAGCAATAAAGAAGTAGGACATAACTCATGCGCTACACTCTCCTGCATCACGCCACCCTATTGTACATTCTATTTCATTTTTCTTCTTCTTTTCGTATGCTACATGTCGTACCTCGAAAAACACAATCCTCGCGATGGACGCGGAAAAAACGTTCGAACAGAGTCGCCACCGAACTTTATTCATTCTAAGGAAGGAATAGGAAAATATCGATAAAACCTTTAAAGAGATAAGAACATGGTCATCGCAATCAAACTTTAGGTTCGAGAATCGATTACGCAAAGGAAAGGTATTAGCACCCTCTACGTCCGTTGTACTCAACGGGAACCTCTTGATTCGATTCGAGAGAAAAGTTAGCTAGGTTGTTGATTTTATTCTAAATATTTGCTTCTAAGGGAGAAAACGGGTAGTTTTTTATTAGAGTGCTCGCTAAGGATTGGGGCCCTTGTGCCTACGTACTCCCTCGTGCAATGGGGAAGTCAGAGCATCGTAGTTCGTAGGACTACGGGTAAAGGTTAAAAAGAAAAGGTAGAAAAGAAGAAAGGTAGCTCGCTAGGATCTCGTAATCATATGCCTACGTTTCCTCATTGACAAATGAGAAATCAGAGCACCCATAGTTCGAACTACTGTGGTTGATTGGTTCGTGTTTGTAAACGAACGAGTGTTTAGGTCACATTCTAACTGCTAAATATTGGCTTGTCTGCTCGCTAGATGAGGCTGAAGCACTAGTTCATATGCGCGAAAGAAGGGACTAAACAATATTCTTCGGAAAAGGTATATTAAATTGTGGGTCACACGAGGCCGAGGAATTAGTGTTTAAGGAAGTTTCAATCGCACGGGGGCGAGAAAAGAGCGTTTGTCGTATTAGATGTTTTGGTTTGGAAAAGAGAATAGGTTTAAATAAGTTTTAGGGTTTCAATCGCACGAGGCGAGAAAGATGAGGTTTGTTAGGTATTTTTATGGAGAATGACGACTATTGGATAAATGAGACGTCAGCCTCGCAACCAATTAATCAGGATATCATTGGAATGCTAGATCCCAACGACACCTTTTTCATTCCATAAGTTATGAAATTTGTGTTTGAATGGACAATGAAAATGCCATATGGAATGCTAGACTCCAATGGAATTTCTTCGTCCAAATAATTAGGGCAAGTATTTTGGGGACGAAAGGTTGAGCAACCCACAGCCCAAGGCGTATGTAACATCCTAATTTTTCCATACACTAAATAATATATCTAGTTAGATTTGAGATTTTAACAATGCTAGTTATTAAAAATTAAATGTTGAAACTAACACTTATAATAATTAATTTATTAATTAATTACTTTTTATATTTATTACTTTTATTCTTCAATTTGAATATCATCGTTTCATTTTATAAACTAAACTTTGAAATTTAAATTGGTACTTAAAACCCTTAACTTTAAGTTAATTAATTATTCATATTATTATTATCATTATTGTTGTTCTTGTTTTGTTATTATTAATTGATTTTATTTTATTTGAATATTATCATTTTACTCTATAAACCAATTAATAAATAAAATAATCTTAAGACAATAAAAATATCAAATAACTATCCTTTTTACTATTTTTATTATTATTAATATTATTAACATTTTACTTTTTATAAAAGAAATATATATCTCATTTTCTATTAATATCCTACATAATATTATGTCATGAAATCAAGCTCCCATACCTTTGTCATAAATTATTTTCACAAAGTCATACTAGAACACCTAAAGCACTATTGATGAAAGATTAGTAAATATTTGATAGAGACATATTTACTAGCAAGAGTTGAAAAGTTGGAAGGTATGGGCAAAAGATGATAAATTATGTTATTTTAATATTTTACAACTAGTATAAATAGGGGTCTCTTCCACCCCATTTTCATTCATTCAATCACAAATCATCTTTCTTACTTCTTTACTTCTTTCCTTCTCTAATTTCTTCATATAGCAATATTAGTTTTAGTTATCGAAGTTCCCACGATATCGGTTCGTAACCTTTAGAGTATTTTGTGGTAAAAGTTCTTCTAAAGTTTCAAGGGAGTTTTATACGTCAAAGTTCTGCCCAAATCATTTTCATAAGTAATCGGTTCTTGGCAAAGATCGAAGACAACACTTGTGGACTTTCAACAACACTCAACAAAAGGTGGGGGCAAGATTTCGTATACGATTGGGACGGTTAGCGTAAAATAACTTAATATATATGTGTGTAGTGGTGACCTAAGCCCTACTAGCGATAAATAATTAAGGAGAGCCTATTCTCAAATAATGATTTTCACAAATCACTAGGCGAGGTTACGCCGGCCTTAATTAATTATCATAGGAATAATCTTTGACAATTTGGTATTGTATTGTGCTTGCATTATTCGGTTAATTTTATAATTGTTTATTTTATTTATACTTGAATGATTGTGATTGATAGATTAAGGAAATAATCGGTTAATGAGAGAAAAACATTGCTAGATATTAAGTAATTGATCCCCATTAACATAAGGAAAGTTGGATACAATGAGTAGTTATATTTGGTTGGGTTCTGGCTAAGGAAAGACTTGGTCGACTATGCCGTTTACAGTCCACCTCTCTTACCTGGGAAGTTAACCATACAATTACCCATTATACAAACTGAACTTATTATGTAAGGACAAAGATCAAATATGGCAAGACATTGGATGGATTTGGTACTCAACCTAAGTATCTAGATAATAAGTATAACTTGAAAAGTTGATACGATAATTCCCCATTATTAACTTAATACTTATGGCTAAGAGTTGCCACAAGATGAGTGAGTGATCATATAGACTTGCATTAAGGAATGTGTAAGTCCACCGCCGTGCGGTATGGGACGCACGAGGTTGATCAGTCGCCTGCAATCCCGACGGGGATTATTATCTATGCATGCTAGGCAAGACAAGGTTCTTGGCCTGAATTCTCAGGGACGATCGACTTATAACACCTAGGCTCCATGTGAAGTTAGGTGGCGTAGCTCTTGGTAATTGGGAGTACGTTGGTGGCATGTGGTCTAGTGATATCTGATCTTGGTAAATGGGATAGATATCATTGACAGCGTTTAGTGGCCTGAGTCAGCATATAGTTCAGGGATGCATTAGAATAAATAAAGTATATGTAATTGTGGGTATAAGATACGCTTGTTTGTATAAATATGGTTTCCATATATATTATTATTTTACACATTCATTCCCACTTTTAAACTTGTACATGAATCTTAGCCCTGTGTCATTTTTGTTTTGCATTTTGGATTATTTTATGACGATCAGACGATGAGCTCGAATCTTGCGTACTTCCCGACAACTCAGAAGGAAAGGATATGAAGTGACGTGGAGATGTGTTACTATAACATCTAGATTGGGAGCTGTTAGTGTTTTGTCAAACGCTAATCACATCCCTACTACTACAGTCAGTATAAGTGTCAGTCTTGTTGGACTTAGGAGGTCCCTTTTGGTATGCTTTCTTTTTGGTTTCCTTTCTGTACTTTTATTTTATGTTTTATCTATGTGGCAAGGCCGCTAGTCTTAACGGTGTCAAACTCTGTAAAATATATTTGAAGCATATGTATGTGAAACAGTATGTTTTTAAATAATTAAGTATTGTCCTTTAAAAATTTCAAATTTTTCTGTATTTTTATAAGGTTTCATTAGAATTCCACTAATGGGACATAGGCTGTCTCATTTAATGGTATCAGAGCTGGTCGATTCAGCTCGGACCGTAAGTGTCTAGAATTATACTGACTGTATCAAGTTGGATTCCAAACTGGATGATAACTTTTCTTCTGTGCATTGAGTCTTCATCTTGAGAGCCTTCTAGTATAATGGTCTAGGAAACTTATTTAGCACACTTTATTTTTCCTCCCCAACGGTCACAAACCCAACGGTAACGTAACGGACACTTCACAAAATTCACTTTATAAATACTTCACACCCATCCATTATTTTCATATCAATTCCTAAATATTTATCTATACCTTTCAAATGGCTAAATCCTTTCTTTTATTCATCACTCTTCTTGTCATTATTTTGTTTGTTATTGGTATCATCAAGCATGAAGAATTAGGTAAAGATTTCGTAGCAATAATGATAATTATAGTTTTACCACTATTAGTCTTAGCTTGGTTTACAAGTAGAGGTTTTTGAATGAGACATGGTCACGATTTTTGTAATCGTTGTTATTAAATAAATTGATACATTTTTGTTTATACATTAAATGTTGATTATGTTTTCCTGAATTCTAGTTATATTTAAGATATTAATTCAACATTTTAGACACAATTATCCCTTGCCTGTGGGAGACTTGATAAAAATCCTTATCGATGAATCATTCATTGGGATATAAATATACATAATTGTTATGTTCTTTATGTCTTGTGAATGATTGAACCTAATAACTATTCCTTTTCAGGAAGTTATGGTTCAGAACGTCAGAGGTGCGAGGCGTGGTAGGAGTGCTGCTAGAGGCACTACTAGAGGTATACGTAGGAATGCGAGTGATGAAGTTACTCCTGAAGGAGCACCTACCATTCCCATTGGACGAGAAGATCATTCCCAAACTGGAACGAACTCTCAAGCTGACACTCGAGATGTTCGTGAACTTGCTGCAGCTGTGTTAGTTCAAACACAACAAAATGCTCAAATCCTGCAAATCACTCGAGATCATCAACTCTTTCAGCAACAACAAAGGGAAATGGTGCATGAGGATACAGGATTGAACTCGTTTCTGAAAGGAAAACCACCACAGTTTGGTGGTGACTTTAATCCGGAGGGTGCTGAGAAATGGTTGCAAGAAATGGAGAAGATATTTTCTTTCACTCACTGTAGAGAGAATAGAAGGGTTGGTTATGCAACATTCATGCTGACAGGCGATGCTGAAGCTTGGTGGAGAGGAAAGTATAGATTATTGGAAGAGGAAGGAAGAGAAATCAATTGGACCTTGTTCAAAGAAGAATTTTTGGGGAAGTATTTTCCAAAGTTATGTAGGAAAGAGAAGGAGAGAGAATTTCAGAATCTACGTCAAGGTGTGATGACGGTGGGAGAATATACTAGGAAGTTTGAATCCTTGCTAAAGTATTCTGAGTTTTACCGCTTGCATCCAAGGGAAGAATGGATGTGTGAAAAGTATCAAGATGGATTGAAATATGATATCCAGAGGGCAGTTTTACCTCTGCATATTATGCGCTTTGGTGAGCTAGTAGAAAGGTGTCTGGAGTTGGAAGGGATTGACAATAGGAAGAATCAATATGGATCAGGAGGATCAACCCAAAACAACAATCACAAGGGCCACTTTAACCGAGGCCACGGAGGAAGAATCCAACGAGGGGGTAGGCCATATCAAAGGCCTACACCTTATCATAACCAGGATTCTAGAAGGTTAATGTTCAAGTGTTACAGCTGTGGAGGGGCACATCTTAACAAAGATTGTCCAAATAGAAATATTGGAACTTGTTTTCGCTGTGGTCAGAAAGGCCACTTTCTCAAAGATTGTCCCCAAGGACAAAGTCAACCAACAGGCCAGAGGAGCGGCCTAATAAACAATAACAACATAGGGAGAGCAAGAAATGGAGGCCCAAGTGTTGGTCAGAGACCTCAGAATCAAAATAAGCCAACCACAGGAAGAGTATTTACAATTAGAGGAGCTGAGATCTCAAAGTCAGCTGGGTTAATTCAAGGTATGTGTTTAATTGGAGATAAGTTGGTATCAGTTTTATTCGATTCAGGAGCTACACATTCTTTTATATCTACCTCTTGTGCTGAATTTTTGGGATTCGAAATTGTTGATCACGATTATAAGTTGACTATCACAACTCCCTCGGGAGAAAGAATGGTAACTTATTCAGTCTGTGTAGACTGTCCAATAATCTTAGAAAATAGAAGATTCTTAGTAGATCTTGTGGTACTCCCGCTACAAGACCTAGATGTCATCTTAGGAATGGATTGGTTATCAGCCAACGATGTCAACTTGAGATGCAAGGAGAAAATTTTTACATTTGGAGAAGATAGTGGAGAAATCAGCAAAGCTGAAACCCTCACTCAAAGTTTTATGATGCTATTCTCCATGTCAGTAGGAGAAACCCCTAGTGTGGAAAATTTTCCCGTAGTCTGTGAATTCCCGGAAGTCTTTCCAGAAGAAGTTCCAGGTTTACCACCGGTTAGGGAAGTGGAATTTTCTATAGACTTGGTTCCAGGAACTGGACCAATTTCTATATCTCCTTATCGAATGTCACCCTCAGAGCTTGCGGAGTTAAAGAAACAATTAGACGAGATGTTAGAGAAAGAATTTATTAGACCAAGTGTATCGCCATGGGGAGCTCCAATCTTGTTTGTGAAGAAGAAGGATGGTTCTTCTAGACTTTGTGTGGATTACAGACAACTCAATAAAGCCACTGTGAAAAACAAGTATCCTTTGCCTAGAATCGACGACTTGATGGATCAGTTAAAAGGAGCATCAGTATTCTCAAAGATTGACTTGAAGTCTGGATATCATCAGATCAGGGTGAAGGAAGATGATATTCCAAAAACAGCTTTTAGATCCCGTTATGGACACTATGAGTACTTAGTTATGCCATTTGGTTTGACTAATGCTCCAGCAGTATTCATGGATTACATGAATAGGATCTTTAGGTCATACTTAGATCAATTTGTTGTAGTTTTCATTGATGACATTCTGATTTATTCCAAGAATGAGGTAGAGCACAGAGAACATTTGAGAATTGTGCTACAGATATTAAAGGACCTTCAATTGTACGCGAAATTCTCGAAATGTGAATTTTGGTTGAAGGAGGTACAATTTCTTGGTCATGTAATTAGTAAAGAAGGTATTGCAGTAGACCCAAGTAAAGTCGAAGCAATAACAAAGTGGGAGAGTCCAAAGAATGTTGGCGAGATTCGAAGTTTTCTTGGACTAGCTGGATATTATCGGAGGTTCATTGAAGGATTTTCAAAGATCGCTTTGCCCATGACTCAGTTAACGAGGAAAGGTAAAAACTTTGAATGGACTAAAGAGTGTGAAGAAAGTTTTCAGAAGCTAAAGGAAAGATTGACTTCATCACCAATACTCATCTTACCAGACCCATTAGGAAATTTTGATGTGTATTGTGATGCGTCATATCAAGGTCTTGGGTGTGTGTTGATGCAAGAAAGGAAAGTGATAGCTTATGCATCAAGACAATTGAAGGTGCATGAGAGGAACTACCCAACTCACGACCTAGAGTTAGCGGCAATTGTGTTTGCCTTAAAGATTTGGAGGCATTATCTTTATGGATCAAAGTTCACTGTGTTAAGTGATCACAAAAGCCTGAAGCATTTATTTGATCAGAAAGATTTAAACATGAGACAAAGGCGCTGGATGGAATTCTTGAAGGACTATGATTTTGAGTTGCAATATCATCCCGGAAAGGCCAATGTTGTAGCAGACGCTTTGAGTCGAAAGAAACTTCATGTATCTGCAATGATGTTGAAGGAAGAAGAGTTGATTGACAAATTCGTGGATTTAAACTTAGGAGTACATCACAATGAAGGAAGTATATTCATAGGCGCTATTGTCGTGTCTAATGAATTTCTGAAATGGATCAAAGATGAACAACAACTTGATGACCGTCTAGTGAGCATAAAGGAAAATATAAGAAATGGTCAAAATGGAGAGTTTAACATAAGGAGTGATGGAATCCTAAGGTTTAAAGAAAGGTTGTGTGTACCTCAAAATCAGGATATTCAAAAGTTGATTTTGGAAGAGGGCCACAAAAGTAAGTTGAGTTTTCATCCAGGAGCCACAAAGATGTATCAAGACTTGAAGAAAATGTTTTGGTGGGTTGGAATGAAGAGACATATAGCAGAATATGTTCAAAGTTGCTTGGTATGTCAGAAGGCAAAGATTGAACATCAGAAGCCAGCCGGATTGCTACAACCTTTAGATATTCCAGAGTGGAAGTGGGACGGAATAGCCATGGATTTTGTAACCGCTTTGCCTAAGACTCAGAAACAACATGATGCAATTTGGGTGATCATTGATAGGTTGACAAAGAGTGCACATTTCATTCCCATCAACCAGACGTTTAAATTAGAGAGACTAGCTCAGGTATATGTAAAGGAGATTGTTAGATTGCATGGAATACCTTCAAGTATAGTCAGTGATAGAGATCCCAGATTCACATCAAATTTTTGGCATCAGTTGCATTTAGAGTTAGGAACAAAACTGAGGTTAAGTTCAGCTTATCATCCCCAAACGGATGGCCAGTCTGAGAGGACGATTCAATCGTTAGAGGATTTGTTGAGAGCTTGTGCTCTTGAACACAAAGGAAGTTGGGACGAGTTCTTACCATTGATTGAGTTTACTTACAACAATAGTTTTCACTCAAGTATCGGCATGGCTCCATATGAAGCATTATACGGAAGAAAGTGTCGTACACCTTTATGTTGGTATGAGGTTGGAGAAAATAAAATATTGGGTTCAGAATTCGTGCAACAAACGACAGATCAGGTTAAACTTATTAGAGAAAAAATGAAGGCAGCACAGGACCGTCAAAAGAGTTATAATGATAAGAGGAGAAGACCTTTGGAGTTCGAGGCAGGAGATCACGTGTTCATTAGGGTAACTCCTAGGGCGGGAATTGCACGAGCAATCAAAACTAGGAAGTTAACACCAAGGTTTATCGGGCCTTTTCAAATTCTACGGCGGATTGGACCTGTAGCGTATCACATTGCTTTGCCGCCAAACTTGTCTAATCTTCATGATGTATTTCATGTATCACAACTGAGGAAGTATTATCCGGACCCTTCACATGTCATTGAGCCTGAAACTGTGGAACTTAGAGATAATTTGGAATATGAGGCTATACCTGTCAAGATCTTAGATCATCGTATTAAAGAACTTCGTGGAAAGCAAATACCATTGGTTAGAGTCGTGTGGGATGATGTAACTGGTGATTCTACTTGGGAAAGAGAAGAAGACATGCGTCAGAAGTATCCACATATGTTTTAGGTACGCTAAATTTCGAGGACGAAATTTCTTTTAAGGGGGGTGGTAATGTAACATCCTAATTTTTCCATACACTAAATAATATATCTAGTTAGATTTGAGATTTTAACAATGCTAGTTATTAAAAATTAAATGTTGAAACTAACACTTATAATAATTAATTTATTAATTAATTACTTTTTATATTTATTACTTTTATTCTTCAATTTGAATATCATCGTTTCATTTTATAAACTAAACTTTGAAATTTAAATTGGTACTTAAAACCCTT
The DNA here is from genome assembly GCA_963859935.3 of Lathyrus sativus. NCBI lineage: Eukaryota > Viridiplantae > Streptophyta > Magnoliopsida > Fabales > Fabaceae > Lathyrus > Lathyrus sativus. The sequence continues at coordinate 651,979,318 of OZ012738.1, read as the reverse complement.
AACTTTAAGTTAATTAATTATTCATATTATTATTATCATTATTGTTGTTCTTGTTTTGTTATTATTAATTGATTTTATTTTATTTGAATATTATCATTTTACTCTATAAACCAATTAATAAATAAAATAATCTTAAGACAATAAAAATATCAAATAACTATCCTTTTTACTATTTTTATTATTATTAATATTATTAACATTTTACTTTTTATAAAAGAAATATATATCTCATTTTCTATTAATATCCTACATAATATTATGTCATGAAATCAAGCTCCCATACCTTTGTCATAAATTATTTTCACAAAGTCATACTAGAACACCTAAAGCACTATTGATGAAAGATTAGTAAATATTTGATAGAGACATATTTACTAGCAAGAGTTGAAAAGTTGGAAGGTATGGGCAAAAGATGATAAATTATGTTATTTTAATATTTTACAACTAGTATAAATAGGGGTCTCTTCCACCCCATTTTCATTCATTCAATCACAAATCATCTTTCTTACTTCTTTACTTCTTTCCTTCTCTAATTTCTTCATATAGCAATATTAGTTTTAGTTATCGAAGTTCCCACGATATCGGTTCGTAACCTTTAGAGTATTTTGTGGTAAAAGTTCTTCTAAAGTTTCAAGGGAGTTTTATACGTCAAAGTTCTGCCCAAATCATTTTCATAAGTAATCGGTTCTTGGCAAAGATCGAAGACAACACTTGTGGACTTTCAACAACACTCAACAAAAGGTGGGGGCAAGATTTCGTATACGATTGGGACGGTTAGCGTAAAATAACTTAATATATATGTGTGTAGTGGTGACCTAAGCCCTACTAGCGATAAATAATTAAGGAGAGCCTATTCTCAAATAATGATTTTCACAAATCACTAGGCGAGGTTACGCCGGCCTTAATTAATTATCATAGGAATAATCTTTGACAATTTGGTATTGTATTGTGCTTGCATTATTCGGTTAATTTTATAATTGTTTATTTTATTTATACTTGAATGATTGTGATTGATAGATTAAGGAAATAATCGGTTAATGAGAGAAAAACATTGCTAGATATTAAGTAATTGATCCCCATTAACATAAGGAAAGTTGGATACAATGAGTAGTTATATTTGGTTGGGTTCTGGCTAAGGAAAGACTTGGTCGACTATGCCGTTTACAGTCCACCTCTCTTACCTGGGAAGTTAACCATACAATTACCCATTATACAAACTGAACTTATTATGTAAGGACAAAGATCAAATATGGCAAGACATTGGATGGATTTGGTACTCAACCTAAGTATCTAGATAATAAGTATAACTTGAAAAGTTGATACGATAATTCCCCATTATTAACTTAATACTTATGGCTAAGAGTTGCCACAAGATGAGTGAGTGATCATATAGACTTGCATTAAGGAATGTGTAAGTCCACCGCCGTGCGGTATGGGACGCACGAGGTTGATCAGTCGCCTGCAATCCCGACGGGGATTATTATCTATGCATGCTAGGCAAGACAAGGTTCTTGGCCTGAATTCTCAGGGACGATCGACTTATAACACCTAGGCTCCATGTGAAGTTAGGTGGCGTAGCTCTTGGTAATTGGGAGTACGTTGGTGGCATGTGGTCTAGTGATATCTGATCTTGGTAAATGGGATAGATATCATTGACAGCGTTTAGTGGCCTGAGTCAGCATATAGTTCAGGGATGCATTAGAATAAATAAAGTATATGTAATTGTGGGTATAAGATACGCTTGTTTGTATAAATATGGTTTCCATATATATTATTATTTTACACATTCATTCCCACTTTTAAACTTGTACATGAATCTTAGCCCTGTGTCATTTTTGTTTTGCATTTTGGATTATTTTATGACGATCAGACGATGAGCTCGAATCTTGCGTACTTCCCGACAACTCAGAAGGAAAGGATATGAAGTGACGTGGAGATGTGTTACTATAACATCTAGATTGGGAGCTGTTAGTGTTTTGTCAAACGCTAATCACATCCCTACTACTACAGTCAGTATAAGTGTCAGTCTTGTTGGACTTAGGAGGTCCCTTTTGGTATGCTTTCTTTTTGGTTTCCTTTCTGTACTTTTATTTTATGTTTTATCTATGTGGCAAGGCCGCTAGTCTTAACGGTGTCAAACTCTGTAAAATATATTTGAAGCATATGTATGTGAAACAGTATGTTTTTAAATAATTAAGTATTGTCCTTTAAAAATTTCAAATTTTTCTGTATTTTTATAAGGTTTCATTAGAATTCCACTAATGGGACATAGGCTGTCTCAGCGTACGCCTCAAGAGCAGTCACTTCAGGAATTCAAGGAATGCAAGATCCTAAGAACTCAGTTCTTTCATAACTTGCTTAAGAAAAGACTTTGCATTTGACTAGGTTTTTAGATTGAGAAAAGAGTTTGATCCATGTAGGTTTAGGGTTTCGATCGCACAGGGGCAAGAAAACGAAGTTAGATTGGTTGAATATTTAAGGAGGAATGACAATTGCTCGGTAAATGAAACGTCAGTCTCACAACCAGTTAATCAGGGCATTATTGAAATGCTAGATCCCAACGACACATTTGTCATTCAATTAATTTACGAGAATGTATTTGATGGATAATGAACATCTTTGTCCAAATAAATAGGGCGAGTGTTTTAGGAATGAAAGTTCGAATGACACGCCACCCAAGGCATACGCCTCAATAGGGATCACTCAAGAATTCAAGGAATGCGCGACTCCAAGAACTCGATTTTTTCGTAATTTAGCTAAGAAAAGATTTTGAATATGATGGCGTATTTGGATTAGATGCGTTAACTATTTTAAACGAATTGCGCATTTTAAATGATCGAAATGCTCACAACTTAAGGTGTGCGCCTCAAGAGCAATCTTTCGAGAATCCAAGAAGTGCTAGACCTCAAGAGTTTGATATCTCCATTGTTAATCGAGCAAATAGTTTTAAAAAAAAAGTATTTTGTCGAAATGAATTATGATTTTGAATTAGTTAATTGTATTGGAAAAAGTTTTAATATTTTAAAAAGATTATTTTGTAATGGTTTGAAACTTTGTTTAAAATAAAACTTTGAATTGTTTTATGAAGATAAATTAATTAGTTAATTTTTATATATAAAAAAAACTATGATGCTTTTTAATTAAACTAAGTGAATGATAATCGTCTTTTAAAAACAAAAGACAGAACAATCGCAATCCAAAGCATGTGCCTCAAGAGCGGTCATTCAAAGATCCAAGGAGTGTTAGATTCCAAGAACCCATTATTTTTGTGGTTTAATCACATTAAGAATTATTTAATCGGATTCAAAAATGTTAGTTGGCATTAAGAATGTTCATTTTAAGTCAAAGATTATCCTAATTATGAAAATCAGATTAATTAATCAATAATTATAAAAATAAAATGATTAAAGTTTAATTCTATCAAAATGATCGAGTTAACAAAATTAATTAATAAAAATTAATCAATCCATTTTTAAAACGTGATTACAAAAAATTTATTGAACCCCTTTTTTTTTTTTTAAAGAAAGAAATAGATTCAAAAATAACCAATGAGGGTATTGGTTTTAAGTAATGCCTTGAAAAACAAAGAACATTAATGAATATAACTTCACATACTAGTGATTAACCTATGCCTTAGAAAATATCAACCAACCATATGCTTAAGTTCACACACTTTATTATTATGTCAACCACTAACAACAGCTTAATCACGAAATCGCTTTCAAACAGTGCCAAAATGCAACATTATATCAAATAACATCATTACTTTGGTATTAGAATAATTTGCCATTCAAAAATAATCAAACAGTGTTTATCATTTGAATTCATTCCAATATAGATCAGCAAAAGAAATGTTCATATTACTGTAATAATCAAAGAAGGTCATGACAATTTTTTATCAAAATAATCATCAACAGTTTTAAACACAATTCATATCAATACTAATTATTAGTCTTAATTTCTGTAATTATTTAGAATTATAAATCCCTATTCTTTAGGTTAAAGATCAGCGTATGGTTAGAGGAGAATTATGAAGAGATTTGATTATCTTGATTCAGTCCATAATTAGGTTTTTCAACCTTTGTATTTATACTGACAGAAAGTAATAATAAAACGATATATATATATATATATATATATATATATATATATATATATATATATATATATATATATATATATATATATATATATATATATATATATATATATATATATATATATATATATATATATATATATATATATATATATATATATATATATATATATATATATATATTCCATTCACTTCTAATCTCTTATATGGTATCAGTTGGAAACGATCCAGCCACCTCTCTATAATTCAGAACGTCGTTCCTTCCCTAGCTCCCACCCCTGTTTCCCAATGGCCAGTGATAGCACTTTCACCATGACTAACCCGTATGAACCATCCAAACCCTTTACTTGTATCACTCTTGGCAGTGTTACCAAACTTATTCCCACAAATTATCTCAATTGGAAACTTCAAGTTGAAGCCTTCCTTGATGGCTATGACCTTCTCAAATATCCGGATGGATCCTTTCCCGCGCCTCCGGATTCAACCACCACCACTGCAACGCCTCCAGTGACTACCCCCAGTCCTGCTTTTCAGACATGGCATCGACAGGATCGCCTCATCTATGGTGCCCTTCACACCATTCTCTCTAACGAAGTTTCCTCCCTGGTGTCTCAGACAAAGACCTCACATGATCTTTGGATTCTTCTCAAGAACACATATGCTAAAGCATCTTGCAGCTACCTCAAGCAACTAAAGGAGCGTCTCCGTACAACTTCCAAAGGTACCCAATCCATAACAACCTATATGCATTCTCTGAAGCAAACAACAGATCTTTTTGCATCACTTGGATCTCCTGTCTCCGTAGAAGACATGATTGATCATGTCTTGCGAGGTCTCGACGACGGCTACAAAGCGGTCATCGACGGCGTGAATGCAATGGACAGCCCAATCACCTTTGATGACCTCCTCGAAAAACTTCTTATTCAAGAACTCTTTATTGTTGCTGCTCAGAGCCAGACCTCTGCTCCACTAACGGCGCTACATGCTCAGGCACGACCCAACTTCAACAACAGGACTCGATCTGGGCAATTCTTTCCACAACCCAATCAACGCCTTGGCAATCGCAAACCTTTTCTAGGTCGCTGTCAGTGGTATAATGTCAAAGGACATGTTCTTGCTCAGTGCCACACCTTCAAGCAGCAACATCCCGGTGTCCCACCACCACCTCGGGATTCTTCTTCAGCTCACACTGGCCAGGCTCATGTCAATGCTGCAGCTGCTGGTCCATCTCAGACTGGTTTTCTAGTTGACAGTGGAGCAACACACCACGTCACAATGACCTTGCAAATCTGGCACTACATCATCCGTACATTGGTCCTGACTCGCTGTTTATGGGTAACAGTTCAGGTTTAAACATCTCTCACTCTGGAACACTTTTACTTAATGACTTATCCCTATCTAATGTTCTTGTATTCCTTCCATGAAACAAAAAGTCCTCTCTGTCTTTAAACTTACCCAACAAACTAACTCTGCTATTGTTTTCCCGCCCAATTTTTTTTATGTGAAGGATCCGCAGACGGGTCAAACAACCCATAAAGGCTCATGTGTGGATGGACTTTACCTTTGGCCTACCATCTCACCATCCGTTCACACTCTCCGCAAGGATTCCCCTGCATCATGGCACCATCGGCTTGGCCACCCTTCCTCTTCTATTTTCAAATTTCTCCAGCAGCATTTTCTTTTAGGTTCAAATAAATTCCAACAATCTGATTGTAACTCATGCCAAATTAGCAAACGTCATAAACTTCCTTTTCATGAATCCACTCTTAAATCCTCTTATCCATTAGAAATAATTTTTTCGGATGTATGGACTTCTCCCATCTTATCAATTGATGGTCTTCGCTACTATTGCATGTTTGTTGATCATTTTACTCGTTATATCTGGCTTTATCCAATGAAACACAAATTTGATGTGCAAACTATATTTCCCAAATTCAAATCACTTGTTGAAAATTTCTACCACCACAAAATCAAAATCTTATACACAGATAATGGTGGTGAATATATTGGTCTTCGTCCTTTTCTGAGCACTCATGGTATAAGTCATCACACCACCCCCACCTCATACTCCTGAACACAACGGTATTTCAGAACGCTGAAATCGGCACATTGCTGAAACCGGTTTGTCTCTTCTTCACCACTCAGGTATGCCCCTCACCTATTGGCCTTACGCCATGACCACCGCAGCCTACCTAATAAATCGTCTCCCAACACCAATTCTTGGGTATCAATCACCCTACTCCAAACTACTTAACATTAGCCCAGATTATCATAAGTTAAAATGTTTTGGATGTTTATGTTATCCCTGGATTAAACCATATGCTAACCATAAACTTGCGCCAAAGTCTGCTATGTGTGTGTTTGTAGGTTACTCGGCTGATCAACATGCGTACTTGTGTCTTGTGTAACAGCCCGATTTTTAATAACTGATTAATTGTACTATTTAGTTGGTTTGTATGGTTTTAAGTGAATTATTGGATTTAACTGATTTATTCTATTTGGTAGAATCATGATGATTTATCAGATGTTTTCTAACCAATGTCAAGATGAGATATTTTATGAGAAAATGAATTGACAAATATTTTAAGAGAAGAAATATAATTGGAGAGAAATAGGAAGGCAGGACATATATATATATATATATATATATGGGGGAAGAGGAACGACAATGGATAATAGAAAAACATGAAAGGAAAGTGGAGGAAGAAGAGAAAGTAGAAGGAAAAAGAAGGAAAAGCTTGGAAAAGCTCAAGAACGACTTCTGGCTTCCGATTAATCGAGGTAAGGGTGTGAAATCTTACTATCTTAATCAAGGTGTATGATTATGTATGTGTGTGTTTGGGTTTGTTGGGTGTTTCCTACATTTTCCATTTTAGGTCGAAATGAGTTTAATCGGTAGAAACTGAATTTTATCGGTTAGAATTTGGAATAGACGGTGTAGTATAGTCGGGTGATTAGTGGGCCGTGCTACTGGAACAGATTTGGATTAAATCGGTTGGTTTTGTGAGGTTTGGGCTTTTAAACAGCCATGGAAGTTCTGATCTCGCAGGTTCGCTAGGCGAATGGCAGCGAGGCTTCGCCAGGCGAAGCCCAGCGAACGGTAGCGAATCAAGTCAGAACCAAACACCCTGTCTTCGTTGGCAAGTTTGCCAGGCGAATGAGTGTGACGAAGGTTCGCCAGGAGAGTGTGCTAGCGAGTAATTCCAGAATAAACCCCAGTGGTCTTTGCTGGCAAGTTCGCCAGGCGAACGGGCAGTGAAGGTTCGCCAGGCGAAGGTTAGCGAACACAGCAACATGTTTTCTTTTCTTGTGCTTTCCATTCGTGGATTGATTGTTTGGTTTGGTTGAGATCATTCCTTGTCTGAGATGACTAATTATATGTTGTTATGTGTGTTGTGGGTAGCCGTATAGCGTGAATCCTAGATTATGAATTGATTGTGAATATGTGGCCTTTTGGCATATGTGACGCATTGTTTAAATTGATTGAAAATGCATGATGGATGTGATTTAGTCTATTGTCGTTTGGCACGATATTTGCAAGTGCATATTGCTCGTATGTGATGTATGATGATTGTAAATGTGAACCATGTTTAAATATTGTGAGTGCATAATGAATATATGCGATTAACATGATGAATGCATGAGTATATTTGTAAACATGTGTGCATTTCAAGAGTGTCATGAGTCATGTTGCATGTGAAGCATCATGGTATGCATTCTTGTGTGTCTGATTCCTCAGAGAATCTGCAGAACCTCGTGTGCCCTTATGGGGTGTGAGCGATGGTTATTTATTGATCCCTCGGAGGATTTGCAGAACCTCGTATGTTGCGATGGTTATATTGATTCCTTGGAGAATCTGCAGAACCTCGTGTGCCCTTGTGAGGTGTGAGCGATGGTTATTTATTGATCCCTCGGAGAATTTGCAGAACCTCGTATGTTGCGATGGTTATATTGATTCCTCAGAGAATCTGCAGAACCTCGTGTGCCCTTGTGGGGTGTGAGTGATGGTTATTTTTGGTTCTTCAACTGAACCTACTGAAATGAGTCGGTACCGCATTTGCATCTGCATAGAGTCGTGTGTCGGTCTCTATGAGTTGCATGTTGTCATCTTCATATGATGCATTGGTGAAATAAACATGAATGTAGATGTATATGTGAATTAGCAATGGAGTAAACATGTTGTGTGTGTTTATGGAGTTAATGTGTATGTTATGTGAATTAATGTGAATTGCGGTAAATGAAACATAATGTATATGTGATTGTTAGGAGAAGTGTGCATATGTGTGTGTATGTGTGTGTATATATATATATATATATATATATATATATATATATATATATATATATATATATATATATATATATATATATATATATATATATATATATATATATATATATATATATATATATATATATATATATATATATATATATATATATATATATATATATATATATATATATATATATATATATATATATATATATATATATATATATATATATATATATATATATATATATATATATATATATATATATATATATACGATATGTTGATGTGGGAGTGGTGAGTGTGTGAATTGATTGAGAAATGTGGCTATGATTGTTTATATAGATAATTATATGCATTGTTATTATGGTAATATTTCTCACCCTTCTGCTGTTTTATGATGCTCTATGAGGCATTGCAGATTAGGATTGCTAGAGGTGTATTTTGGAGTATAGCTCCTTTTCTCTTGAGTCGGTCGCTCTGATATGTAACGTCGGGTAGCTAGGCTTGTAGAGTATCTTCGTGATACATTATATATATGTAATAGTTGATGATGTTTGGTAAACTTTGATTGATGTTATGAACAACCTAATGACGTGTACTTGTATTTTATCATGTCTTAAGTAATTCAATGTTTTAGTCTTCCGCTTTAACAGAAAACATGAATATGCTTATTTTAAGAACCATGCGTTTATTCTTTTTAGTTGAGATTTACCCCTTTTGAATTATTTCTTTATAGACATTAATATTCATGTGGTCATTTCGTGAGTAATGTGACGCACTTCTTTTATACCATGAAATAAATATACTCTGATGGAATTTTTAATTCGTGCCTAAATGATTTAATTGTGTTATTTGGGGGTATAAAAAGGGGGTGTTACATTAAGTGGTATCAGAGCAGGTCGGTCCGTCCGGCCAAGTTGTGTTTGTTGGTTGTTCCCTTGTACGCGACATGTGTGTGAAACACTGTCGATACATGTTCGTGGTTAACCTTGTCTGCAGAAGTGGGAATGATCGAAGTGGGGGAGAAGCTTGTGATTCTCCAGGATGCTGCAAGAAAGGAGTTGTAGCTCGATGTGTTGTTAAACGCTATTATAGTTTGGTAAAGATGGTTTATACTCCATCATGATTTTCGGCTGTCTGTTGACAAATTGAAGAAATGGTCGCCCTTAATCTCTTGTTGATAGTAGTTGGGATTGTGTTGGATGGGATAGACGTGTCTTGCGAGCTTAGATGGTGTGCGCAGTGAATTGTTTGGAGTGAAGCCAAGTGCTTAAGGATTGTTCTAAGAAGTCGACGCAGGAAAGTGTCGAGATGTTGAATTTTGATGAGATTTTGAGTGCTAATGAAAGTGGGAGGTTGGCAATTTCCGATTGGTTATGGATGTCTGGAAGTTATCCTGACAAAATAAGTGTTACGGGGCCAGGATGCGAAGTGGGGTTGTGAAAAACTTAATTTTGGGAACTGGTCCGAGATTGAGAACCCATGTTGTATGTGCGTTTGGATGGTCAAGGAGTTAAATTAATCAAGTAGTTGAGACTCGCGTTTGGAGTGGGTGCTACGACAATAGACTCCGAGGTTAAGTATATAAAGAGTGGATGGTGACTTCTGGAGATTACTAAAGAAAGTAAGATACGGGACACAAGATTGGTATGGTTAAATCTTCAACCATTTCGAGAAGCTGAAGATGTATTGAATGGCCTTCTAAGTGCAGAGTGTTGTTTCTACGACCATGTAGTAACGGGAGGACCGTAATTTGGAATGACGCAAGGTTAAAAGCGTGGGAAGTCATTACAGTGCTCTATGTGACGAGAAGGTAGTGACATGGAATTGAGTAATTATTGATGTAATATGTTTAGATATTGTGATGAGTGCGATTCGTGTTTTCGCCATAGGTTTACAACTGTGTATCCATTTGGAGTGAAATTTTCCACACTTGAGTTGGTGAGCCAAGGGTTGTGCAACCAATGGTGTTTTGATGTATTAGAAGAATATAGAGGATCATGTTGCGTATCGGGATTTTGAGTTATCAGTATTAGAGAGGAAGTAGTGTTATGCCACTATGAAGAAAGTTCAAAGAATTTTGGAAAAGCTGTCAACAGCTTGTGTGTTGGTTTTGTTGAATCCGGCGGGACTATTTGTTGTGTTGTGTGATGCTTTGGTGATATGATTGAGAGATACGTTAAATGCGCAATTAAAAGTACAAGAGGAAATATCTGACAAGTGACTTAGGGTTGGTTGCTGTTGTGTGTTTGTACCGGAGTTTGGGAGCCTCAATTGTTTAGTTGGGATTCGAGATGGTTAATGATCTTAAGGGCTTAAGGTATTTATTTGGTTTGAGAAAATTGCATAAGATGCAAAGGAAATAATAGGGACTTTGTATGGAGTTGAGCTTTGTATGAAGAGACTGATTATTGGTATTCTCGATGGGATTCGAGAAGGTTGGAATTCTAATTGGAGTTAATAGATTGATTGAGTTTAGTAGATTGAAGTCGAAGGATTGATTTTCGGATTTATGGAAATGGTGACACGAGATGTTGTGATAGAGTCTATGTGTTTGAGTAGTGTGGATTGGATGAGAGTACCTTGAAAGAATTGTTTTGGTGGCCACGGATGGAGAGAGAAGTGGTTGCGGTTGTATATGCTGATTAGACTTGTTGAAAGTCGAAATGTGAACATCAGAGGCTGTTGGCCTGATGCAACTGTCGAGTAATTTTGAGTAGTATGTGATACCGTCTAATATCGTTTCAGATGGGAACCTATGTTTTTATTGAGATTTTGGAAGAGTCTGCGGACGTTTTGGGTGCCATGTTGAAGTTGAGCTTTGTCTAGCATCCGTGAACGGATGGGCAGACAAAAGGAGCTATCCAGTATGTAGAGGATTTGTTGAGAGCTCGTGTGTTGGATCAAGATGGGTAAGAAAGAGGTGTGGGACTCCTTTGTGTTGATATGTGTCTGGCAAGAGTGTTGTACTCGGACTTGGGATTGTGCAAGAGACGACTGAAAAGATTAGAGGATCCGAGAAAGAACGTGTTTTGAGAGTTACGATAGTAACTGGTGTTGAGCGAGCTTGAGGTCTCGGAAGCAAACTGTGTCTTGTTGAATCTGTATCAGAGTAGCGCAGCGGAAGCGTGGGAAAATAGCATGTTAGATTGTTTTACCGCTGTCACTAGGAAAAATTGCATGATGTGTTCATGTGTCTAAGCTGAGGAAGCGCATCGATCCAGATGGATGGTGTATGCGTGAGAGAGGATTTGACTGTTGAGACAACTTTAAGGAAAAGAGATTGTCTTGGTAAAGGTATTTTGGAGGATCAACTAGAGAAAGTTGGATTTGAATCGGATAATATTTTCGAGGACGAAAATTCCTAAAGTGGGGGAGAGTTGTAACAGCCAGATTTTTAATAACTGATTAATTGTACTAGTTAGTTGGTTTGTATGGTTTAAAGTGAATTATTGGATTTAACTAATTTATTCTATTTGGTAGAATCATGAGGATTTATCAGATGTTTTCTAACCAATGTCAAGATGAGATATTTTATGAGAAAATGAATTGACAAATATTTTAAGAGAAGAAATATAATTGGAGAGAAATAGGAAGGCAGGACATATATATATATATATGGGGGAAGAGGAACGACAATGGATAATAGAAAAACATGAAAGGAAAGTGGAGGAAGAAGAGAAAGTAGAAGGAAAAAGAAGGAAAAGCTTGGAAAAGCTCAAGAACGACTTCTAGCTTCCGATTAATTGAGGTAAGGGTGTGAAATCTTACTATCTTAATCAAGGTGTATGATTATGTATGTGTGTGTTTGGGTTTGTTGGGTGTTTTCTACATTTTCCATTTTAGGTCGAAATGAGTTTAATCGGTAGAAACTGAATTTTATCGGTTAGAATTTGGAATAGACGGTGTAGTATAGTCGGGTGATTAGTGGGCCGTGCTACTGGAACAGATTTGGATTAAATCGGTTGGTTTTGTGAGGTTTGGGCTTTTAAACAGCCATGGAAGTTCTGATCTCGCAGGTTCGCCAGGCGAATGGCAGCGAGGCTTCGCCACGGTAGCGAATCAAGTCAGAACCAAACACCCTGTCTTCATTGGCAAGTTCGCCAGGCGAATGAGTGTGACGAAGGTTCGCCAGGAGAGTGTGCTAGCGAGTAATTCCAGAATAAACCCCAGTGGTCTTTGCTGGCAAGTTCTCCAGGCGAACGGGCAGTGAAGGTTCGCCAGGCGAAGGTTAGCGAACACAGCAACATGTTTTCTTTTCTTGTGCTTTCCATTCGTGGATTGATTGTGTGGTTTGGTTGCGATCATTCCTTGTCTGAGATGACTAATTATATGTTGTTATGTGTGTTGTGGGTGGCCGTATGGCGTGAATCCTAGATTATGAATTGATTGTGAATATGTGGCCTTTTGGCATATGTGACACATTGTTTAAATTGATTGAAAATGCATGATGGATGTGATTGAGTCTATTGCCGTTTGGCACGATATTTGCAAGTGCATATTGCTCGTATGTGATGTATGATGATTGTAAATGTGAACCATGTTTAAATACTGTGAGTGCATAATGAATATATGCGATTAACATGATGAATGCATGAGTATGTTTGTAAACATGTGTGCATTTCAAGAGTGTCATGAGTCATGTTGCATGTGAAGCATCATGGTATGCATTCTTGTGTGTCTGATTCCTCGGAGAATCTGCAGAACCTCGTGTGCCCTTGTGGGGTGTGAGCGATGGTTATTTATTGATCCCTCGGAGGATTTGCAGAACCTCGTATGTTGCGATGGTTATACTGATCCCTCGGAGAATCTGCAGAACCTCGTGTGCCCTTGTGGGGTGTGAGTGATGGTTATTTATTGATCCCTCGGAGGATTTGCAGAACCTCGTATGTTGCGATGGTTATATTGATTCCTCGGAGAATCTGCAGAACCTCGTGTGCCCTTGTGGGGTGTGAGCGATGGTTATTTTTGGTTCTTCAACTGAACCTGCTGAAATGAGTCGGTACCGCATTTGCATCTGCATAGAGTCGTGTGTCGGTCTCTATGAGTTGCATGTTGTCATCTTCATATGATGCATTGGTGAAATAAACATGAATGTAGATGTTTATGTGAATTAGCAATGGAGTAAACATGTTGTGTGTGTTTATGGAGTTAATGTGTATGTTATGTGAATTAATGCGAATTGCGGTAAAGGAAACATAATGTATATGTGATTGTTAGGAGAAGTGTGCATATGTGTGTGTATATATATATATATATATATATATATATATATATATATATATATATATATATATATATATATATATATATATATATATATATATATATATATATATATATATATATATATATATATATATATATATATATATATATATATACACGATATGTTGATGTGGGAGTGGTGAGTGTGTGAATTGATTGAGAAATGTGGCATATATGTATTTTATGATTGTTTATATACATAATTATATGCATTGTTATTATGGTAATATTTCTCACCCTTCTGCTGTTTTGTGATGCTCTATGAGGCATTGCAGATTATGATTGCTGGAGGTGTATTTTGGAGTATAGCTCCTTTTCTCTTGAGTCGGTCGCTCTGATATGTAACGTCGGGTAGCTAGGCTTGTAGAGTATCTTCGTGATACATTATATATATGTAATAGTTGATGATGTTTGGTAAACTGTGATTGATGTTATGAACAACCTAATGACGTGTACTTGTATTTTATCATGTCTTAAGTAATTCAATGTTTTAGTCTTCCGCTTTAACAGAAAACATGAATATGCTTATTTTAAGAACCATGTGTTTATTCTTTTTAGTTGAGATTTACCCCTTTTGAATTATTTCTTTACAAACATGAATATTCATGTGGTCGTTTCGTGAGTAATGTGACGCACTTCTTTTATACCATGAAATAAATATACTCTGATGGAATTTTTAATTCGTGCCTAAATGATTTAATTGTGTTATTTGGGGGTATAAAAAGGGGGTGTTACATCTTGATCCCTTAATAAGAAGGATTTGCACTTTTCGCCATGTGAAGTTTGTTGAATCTGAATTTTCATTCGGGTCTCTAGTCACTCGATCCAATCCAAGTACAGAGCATCTACCATGCCCACTTCAACTATCCATTTTACCTCCTACAAACCAACCCATGGTGAGCACCACTCTAAACTCACAAGAAGATTTACCCACTGCCCCTTCCTCTCCATCTACCACTCACTCTCTAGATATGGCTCAAACCTCAACCCCAAACGAACTCACCACCACCACCACTAAATCCCCTTCAATCCCACCACCACCACCACCACCACCTCCTCCTACCCCACCATCCCAACCCATTGGTGGCGGGATCATCACCCGGTCTAAAAACAACATTGTCAAACATTGTCAAACCAGTCAAAAAGCTCAATCTCCATCTCCAACCTTCCGCTCCTATAGAACCCAACACCATCACTCAGGATCTTCGTGATCCTGATTGGCGCTCCGCCATGCAAGCTGAGTTTGATGCCTTACACCACAACAACCCTTGGGATCTTGTTAGTCGGTCCTCTGCTCAAAATTTAGTTGGTTGTAAATGGGTTTTTTGCATCAAACGGAATCCGGATGGATCAATTGATTGCTACAAGGCTCAGTTAGTCGCCAAAGGGTTTCATCATCGCCCTGGTTGGGACTACACGGAAACATTCAGCCCAGTAGTTAAACCGGTAACCATTCGTATTGTCCTAACACTTGTCGTTCGCCAAGGATGGTCAATACATCAGCTTGATGTCAACAATGTGTTCCTTCAATGGACACTCAACGATGAAGTCTTCATGATACAACCACCAGGTTTTGTCAACAAAAACTTCCCTGATCATGTATGCCGTCTTAAAAAGGCACTCTATGGACTAAAACAAGCACCCCGTGCCTGGTATACGGAGCATCGAGTATTCTTGCTCTCCCTTGGCTTCATCAATTCGACAGCAGATGCATCTTTATTCATATACCACAAACATGGAGTGACAGTGTACTTATTGGTATATGTTGATGATATCATTGTCACTGGGAGTTCCTCTGCAGTGTTGTCCAAAATAATTGCCACACTTGCTGCTCGTTTTTCACTGAAAGACCTTGGCTGTCTTAGCTATTTCTTAGGCGTTGAAGTAATTTCGTCCGTTGCAGGTATGTTTCTTTCACAAAGGAAATATGTCACTGATCTGCTACACAAATCAGGCATGGCAAATACGAAACCATCATCCACTCCCCTGTCTGCGAGTGCCCAATTACTCAAGGATTTAGGTGATCTCTTGCCTTCCCCAACTGAGTACAGAACACTCGTTGGAAGTCTTCAATACTTGAGTCTTACACGCCCAGACATCGCCTTCAGCACCAACAAACTTGCACAGTTCATGCAAAACCCACGAACGACACATTGGTCTGCACTCAAAAGAGTGCTTAGATACTTGGCAGGCACTTGTGACAAAGGAGTCTTCATCTCCGCGACTGCCCCGCTGACCTTTCATGCCTATTCGGATGCGGATTGGGCAGGTGAGAAGAATGATTATGTCTCAACCACAGGTTACTTGTTGTACCTTGGCAGCACATCCATCTCTTGGAGTTCTCGCAAGCAACGTTCTGTTTCTCTATCTTCAATAGAGGCAGAGTATAAAGCCTTGGCTGACACGGCTAGTGAGCTACTGTGGGTATTTTCCTTGTTCACAGAACTTGGTTACACACCATCAACCAATCCGGTTATCTATTGTGACAATCTCGGAGCCACAAATCGAAGTGCTAATCCTGTCTTCCACTCTTGGATGAAATATATAACCCTAGCATACCATTTTGTCCGAGAAAATGTTCAAAATGGCAAATTTCGGGTGTCTTTTGTGTCTACAGATGATCAGCTTGCCGATATTTTAACAAAGCCTCTACTTCGCCCTCGGTTTGAGTCGTTACTGTCTAAGTTGCATATCTCTTCCAGATTATACAACTTGCGGGAGGATATCAATACTAATAATTAGTCTTAATTCCTGTAATTATTTAGAATTGTAAATCCCTATTCTTTAGGCTAAAGATCAGCGTATGGTTAGAGGAGAATTATGAGGAGATTTGATTACCTTGATTCAGTCCATAATTAGGCTTTTCAACCTCTGTATTTATACTGACAGAAAGTAATAATAAAACGATATATATATATATATATATATATATATATATATATATATATATATATATATATTTCATTCACTTCTAATCTCTTATAATTCATCCTTCTCACATATGAACCTGCAGAACCATCACAACCCCAAATTTCAACTTTAAATATCGACAAACAACAAGAAGTTCGATTCGAATAAAGTAACAACAACGACATCATACCAGTAACACAACAACAACTTTAATTTGAAACCAAAAAACACATTCGTATTAATGTAAAGCTTATTATTCTCAAAATGTACAACACAAGCTACCTAATAGACCATATTAAATTCAATGCTCAGCATACCATAAAACATTCAAGTCAAATAAAAATCGAAAGATAAATACGTATTCGAAACAGAGTCATGAATGAAAGCAAAACCAACCGAAGGCGAAACACAGTTGACACAGTCTGCATTGAGTTGAGTAGTTAGTGAGCAAGATGTTGGGCTCGAATAACACTAAATGTTGCTATTGTTTCTGCAATGAAAAGTCCTTGTTATGAACCGAATCATATGTGTTGTAAGACGTGCGAATCATATGTGTTGTAAGACGTGCTGCTTCAGGCCGCTGCTACTCGGTTCTGTCATGGTAGATTTCAACTGTTGATGGGTTCAACTGCTGCTCTATGCCATTCAACATCATATTATCTTTGCGCTATCGAAATTTGGCGACACCGTGCACAAAAATCACCAGCCCAAACAGAAATAGAAAGTAGGCTCAGTGGAATGGAATCCACGAAAATTAAACTGATGAGGTAATTTTAAGTTGTTGTTGATGGATCCCCGCAAATCGGAAATAGGGGTTTTGGTGGTTGTGGTTTTTCCGGTGAGAGGATTGAGATGATGAAGATGGTGATGATGATGAAAGAGAAAGGCAGGTTTTGGGGTTCAGCGGCAAAAAATCGTGAAGGGGAATGAGGAGAAGAAGGTTAGTCGGCGAGGTTTTTGGGAGAAAAGAAAAGGGTTTTGTTTTTTCTCTGGGAAGAAGAAGGATTCGAAGGGAAGATGAATGGCGGTGGCGGCGATTTGAGAAAGGAAAGGAGAAGGTTGTCTCGAGAATTGATGATGGTGATGTTGTGAAAGGACGGGAGGAAAGGGTGCTGGTGAGGGAGAAAGAGAAGGGGAAGAAGAAGAGGAAAGTGGGTGGTGGCAATTTGATGAAGAAGAAGACGGATGGAAAGAGATGATGAAGGCAAGAGAGTTGGCGGAGGGCTTTGACCGAAAAGAGGAGATCCCTCATATCATTCCTTCACCCTCGTTTTAACCTTTTCCTTTTCTTTTTCTTTTTTATTTTCTTAATTAATATTATAAATAATTATACTGGCGTCCAGACGGGCACTCGCGTGCCCGTCTGTCCGCTTTTTATTGCACACATATAAATATAAATGATATATTTTTATTTAATATTAATTTTACATGGAAGTTATGTGAGAAGTTATTAGTAGGGAGTTATATGAAAGATGATAGTAGTAGTTCAATGGAAGTTATTGTGTAAGTTATATATTTTAAAATAAGGGTAAATTTGGTATAAAAAAAGCTACACCAAAAACCAAGTATTGCCTTTATATATGTTATAGATTATATTATTTTCATATATCAATATGTTTTATAAATAAAAATAAAAATAAACAAATATAAACAAAAACAAAAACACTACCAAATACCACGTGTCACATCCTCATTGGGCAGGATGGCAAAATTTTGAAAACCCACCACTTGGGGATGACCATGTGGCTTAATGACATGGTAAAAGATTTATATACATTTTTCTGATTTTATTTTCAATTAATTCAAAATAAAACAAAATGCTAAAATGTGATTTGATGGGAAAAAATGAGGATCATGCATGTGCACCCTTGATTAAATTTCAATTTGACGATTCACATTTAATCAAAAAAACACACCTAAATTAAAATGCCAAAATTTTCCTTTATAGAAGCCTTAATTAATTTAATAGAATTAAATCAATTAAAAACCACTAGAAAATTCGTAACTTATTAAACAAATATGCTAAAAAATGAAATGCAAGCATGAGAAATTCAAATTAATTATTCTGGACATTTTGATAAAAATATAAAAATAAATCAGGTGAAAATGAATAGAAATCAAGCGACAAAGTGCCTGAAAAATTAAATTGAATGCACGCAAAAGATTAGCGCGAAATAAATAACTTGGAAAGACGCAACACTCAGTCAACCTTGAGAATCGACCAGGATTGGTAGAAAGGCTCGGACTGATCAAAAGTGATTGAAAATTCGTCGAGAGATGATGAGCACGACAGGTCAAGTTTCAATGAAAAGTAGGTCAAATCCCTAACGCCTGCACACTTAAATTCGAAACTTTTCAATCGTTGATTTTTCTCGTATATTTGAGACACAATTTGACATGTCCGTCTGTATATCCAAGAAATTAGTTCTGGCTAATCATTTTATGAATTATTTACGATAAAATGCACGCTATGTTGTACAAGCGATGCAAATTGAAAATAAATTCAGACGAGTAAAAATTTGAAACAGGTAGGACAAATTTGGGGTATAACACTACACAACACATAGCGGACCCCCTACTTCAAAAATGCATGCGCGGGTCCCCTTTCCTTTTTCTTCTATACATCATTTCTCAGGAAAATATACTTTTCTCTCCCCATTAATATACTCTTACTAGGGGAAAAAGGAAAATGAGCTTCTTCCACACACCTCATTCTTGAACAACCTTCACAACAACCATATACTCCATGATTCTTCTTTACAAAAAGAACCACACAGTTCCCCAAAAAGGAGACTCACACATACAACATCGCTTTCATTTTCCATAAACCGCACAAGCTCATTCACCTCCCATTAACCCACACTACTTCACATGCACCACCTTTAGTCTCCTTCAAACCATTTTATAATTCTTCGGAAACCATATACCTTACTTGCTTCTCATGTCCAGCATAAGTAAAACACAAAAAAAAAGGAGATTTTATTGATTGCTTTCATCTTGGTGTTGTTCATAAAAGAGTCTCTCATATAAAAACTTTCTTCTACAAAAAATAAATAAACCAACAACTTCTTCATCACCATTAAACTCAACTCTCTTGATACCACAATCTTCTCACTTTCAAACTCAACTTCAAAATGCTCCTCCTCCCACTATGTACCTTTATCCCTTACCTCCTCCATAAAATATATTTTTTCCTGCATCTTCACTTCGAATCACTCTAAACAACATCATCATATTACTCACCAAAATAAAAAGAGCATGGAGGGAGGTACGCTGAAAAAATAGAAAAAATAGAGAACACAAACCTTAATGTCCACCCTCAAAAACACATTCTTCAACCTACACTCTCCCTCCACTAACATTCTCGAGACTCTATTTTTGTCCTTGTACTACATCTCTACCTCACTCACCATTTTATTTTACTTAAATCACATGATATACACTACAAGTCTCATTATTTTTCCTGCTGCATACTCACCTCAAACCAAACGGTAACCTACAAACCACCTCCTTACTATTTGTTCTGGTCTGGGCCCCGACCTCAACTCGCGGCTCAGCCCAATGATACACAATAAAGGACCATTATGTTTTGTGTAGGGCGACCGGGCACGTGACCCTCGACGGGCAGGGCATGCTCCCGCCGAGGAGAACAGCATGCCTCGGGACGCCCCTGCGCTCTCCCCTTTGCGGGAAGGCGCTGCCAATCATTGCCCCTCGTCGGGAAGAACAACCCTCCGCGGGGAGAACAATACGCCTCCGGGGAACCTCGCGAGCTCCCCTCTGCGGGGAGAGCAACGTGCCATGCGCACGTTCTCCACGTGCTCCCCTCCGCGGGGACACGTCACCAACCAACTGCCTACCTCCGAAAGAGCAGATCAAACCCACTTTCTGGAGATCACAGAACAGTTAGATTAGGGCGAAGACCACGTCCTGGTCTTCACTACGCCACGTAAGCCCTAGCAGTCACCTGGGTTGGGCCTGGTAATCCAGCCCAACACAAGTGACCGTTGACCCAGCGCTAGGGTCTCTCTATAAATACCCTCTTTCACAAGAGGGTCAGGTAATTCACTTCTTACCCCTTTTTCTGTACTTGTGATTGTTGCACCCTAAAATTTGACCAACCGGTTCCCTATCTGGTTTATGTTTCAATACATTTTGCATTCACATTTGCATACGGCATGCATGGCATTTTTATCAATCAAGATTGACTTTTATCAGGATTAGAGCCCCTGGTGTTTCAGGCAGTACAGGCCCGTCAGAATGAAAGTTTGTTGAGAATTGGGGCTCGTTCCTGGTGTTTTCAGGCTATCTCGGTGCCCGGGTTTCGCTACGGTTGCGTAATTGGGTTTTAATCGGTTTAATCGGCTTCCTGGCATTTTTAGGATTTTTCTGTCATTTTTCTGGAATTAATAGGTTTTTAAAGAATTAATAGATATTAAAGATTTTTAACAAATTTTAGAAACTAATTTTCTTTTAGTAGTTAATAGATAAATAGTTTTTTTTTTCTTTTAAAAAGAGTAGGAAAAAATAATAATAAAATAGATAGTATGGTTTTTTTTAGATTTTTAATTGTTTTTTCAGATTTTAAATAGGGGTTTATAAAAAAAAAAGGTTTTTTTTGTAGATATTAAAAAATTGTTTTAGAATTTTTTTCAGATTAATTAGGTTTTATTTTGTTTTATAGATTAACTAGGGTTAATTAGATATTAATTAGGTTTTAGTTTTAATTTTCATTTTTAGGATTAATTAGGGTTTATTAGAGTTTAATTAGGGATTTATGTTTAATTTTCATTTTAGTTAATTAGGGTAATTAGAGATTAATTAGATTTTATTTTTGATTTTAGTTTAGGGTTTAATCAGGTTTTTTAGTCTTAATTAGTCCTAATCATCATTAAGCCAGGAATTAGTCAATTGGGCCATTATCCATTGATTGAGCCCAGAGTTCAGATCCAATTCGCAGTGCCACGTGTTGTATATACGGCAATGTCACACGTTTCAAAGTCTTCTTCCACCTCACACTCTCTCTCACCCAGAACCTGCCACTTGTCCACTCTCAGCCTCTCCCCAGCCACACGTGTAGCCCATGCACGCTTCCCCCTTGCCACCACATCACTTCGCCGGAATCCTCACCGGCCGGCATGCATTGACCGCCGGCCGCCCTGACTAACTACCTCTGTTCCCCCTAACCGTCTCCGACCGCCGCCAACCCGCCGGAATCTGGATTTTTCCAGAAAATCCATTCAAACACCTTGGATCTTCATCCTCCACTTTCATCCATCTTCACCAGATACGCCATATTCTCACCGGAACTTCATATTCTTCATCGATTCTCAGAAATCCTTCCACCATCATCCTCCACTTTCGATCCAATTCATCAGCAGCGATCATCAATATTTTCTTGCAATCTTCATCCACCAGATCATCATCAAGAAAGCCTTCAGATTATCGTTCATCAACATCCACACGATCTTCATTGTTCTGCGCTTAGATTCCTCTTCATCTCCAGATTCGCTCTTGCACCTCCAGATCTTCAAAGTGTCTTATCTCCAGAAGTCTTTAATCATCGTTCGGTTCATTTGCAAGCTTCATCAAGATCTACATCTGGAACCTGCAAAGATAGTCAGCGGAGATCCTTCGCAAGAGCGTTAAGCACCGCATGCGATCGTTGTTGTTCATAGATCGCCATACCACTTCAAGAACTCCATCGAGCTTCCGTCAACTCCAAGGATCTTCGTCAATCTCGTCAACCAGGTTAGTGTTGCTCTTCCTTCTTTCTTTTGTGGATTTGCATAGTGAGGTGTTAGGTTGAGGTTAAGTTTTTGTGTGAGGATGATTGGATCTGAGGGAGAGTTTTGGGGATCAACGAGATGTTGATAGGGTATGTGAGATTGAGATTTGGGGGATCTTGAATGAATCTGAGAGATATGGATTTAGGATTGTAAGATTGAACGAGAGAGAGGCGAGGGAGAGCATGGTAGCGGCGCCGTTTAGGGTTTGCTGAAGAAGAGAGTGAACAGTAACATGGAAAGTTTGAATGTTAGAAGATTTCGTTTTTAGGGTTTTTGTTAATGCTGAAGTGGATTCGGGCTTAAGGCCCAATGGCAATTTCTGAACCATACCCCCATGTTACTCGTGAACCCCCCCTTTCCCTTTGAGATTTCATATGGGCCTAGCATAATTGCTACCAGCACCACCCATGGGAGGCCCAAGCACGGATTAACAAGCAATTGTGCGCTATTCGCCCCCCCCCCCTAAACTTTTTTTTGGGTTTTTTCTGAATTGGTGGACTGGGCCCAGCGCATTGCTGAGCGCACCCCCCTCCTGGGCCCAGTTGTATTTTGAACTATATTAAACTACTGGTGACACCCCCCCCCCCCCCTTGTATGTTCCAATTGAATTTCTTTTTATTTCTTTTAGTTTGTTTAGTTTACAAAATAAATTCATAAAAAATTAAAAAATGGTCATTTCAACATGGGATTTTTTGCTACATTTTAATAATGGTTTCAAGAAAATTACAAGAAAATAAAAATAGTATTTTAGGTTTTTTCCATTTTATGGTGATTTTTCACATTTAATAGCTTTTATTTTCATATTGTTTGTACATACATTTTGATGAATTTCGTTTAGGCATTTAAACTCGCATTTTGATCCCGTTCTTTTTGTGGTAGCTAGATTAGAGCATTAAGTTACCTTAGAAATTTATTTCACATTTTTGTGAATAAATATTGATTAGTTTTGATTAGAAAACATTAGGATGATAGTTCTAGGGTTCAAACTCAACATAGGTGCATTCTACCATTTTATTTTTGGGTTTTTAGCATGAATTAGGTTATGGGACATATAGGGTATGTAGGGTAGATATATAAATCCCCTTAGAATAAATCCTAGATTTTTAAATACTATTTTACTATTTTTAGTATATTTTGCAAATTGTGTGATTGTTAGGTGTTCCCATTTGGGGGTTTTTGTTTGTCTGCTTGGGCTTTTGGGCTTTTATTTGGGGTATGGGGCTTGGTTTGGGCTTGTGGAAGCATGAAGACATCAAAGGATAAGATTGAGGATAATAATCAAATGTTGAAGCTTGAAGATTGCTTGGGCTTGGAGCTGATTGAAGACTTAGGAGAAATAGGAGCAAATAGGCAGAGCCTTAGAATAGACCAAATTCTTTCATAAACATGGATAGCTTCCTGTGCTTCCATTCCTCTCTATGACATAAAGTCCCTCTATGATATTCACCTCCCTCCTTTGGAGGGATAAGTGGCTTTATCTAGGAGGTAGAACTTTGAGGGAAACAGTCTGTTACAATATCAACTGTTTATAGGCTTCCTTTGGTTGTCAATGAACTGTTCGACATTCAATTTATTCTGATAAATCAATTCTTTGCTGGAGTGTTTGCCTTGAAGAAAGAAGCCATTGAAGATAGAGGTGAAGATCAAATATTGACAAAGATGAAGATTGTTCATATCAAAGCTGTGCAACTGTTAAAGCTAGGATTTACTGCCGTTTGGAGCTATCTGCTGTCTGGTGCTGTTAACTGGTTAAGATTTTGTGCTTGCTTGAGCTGGGTAATTTCTTGGAGATAGAAGCTTGTTGTGGCTTGGGGTACCATTGGAGTTTGATTTTGGAAGTTCAACTGGAGCTGGTGGGCTGTCAGGGCTGGTTTTGAGGTTTTATTTTCTTTACTGTATTGCTTGTTAATTTTCCCATAGGGTTGAGGTGAAGTTGTTTCACTTTGCCCATTGTTTTCTAGGTTCGAGGTCGAGTGGGACTCCCTTGCGTCGCTTGTACTGCTGCATTCATGCATTTTACTGCTTCACTGTATATATGTTGTTTCTTTTCCGTTTATTCCCTTAGGATCTCTGTTTCTCTCTGCGCAAGAGAGAAATATGACAGACATTAGGTTCTCACCCATGCATGACAACTTTAGGGTAGTTTTGCTTCCCCTTTTTCAAACCCTAGGATTTTAGAGTTCTGTCTCTTCTTTCTCAAAACAATCAAAAAGACAATAAAAGGTTAAACATCAATAAAAAACAGTTCTTGCGTAAAAGACTGTAAACCAAGCAAAAGAGTCATTTTTGTCCGCTTGGACCCATAATCAGGAGAAAACCTTTTTCAGAAGGATAAAAAACAGTCAAACAAATTTGTATCTGCCGTGGCCCGAACTACGTTTGCTCTAATCTTTCATGCTGTATGAAAGTACGTAGGCATAGGATGCGATATCCTAGCGAGCAACCTTCCCCTCCTTTCCCGTAGGTAGGCGAACTACGTTGAATCTGATTTCTCGTTCCAGACGGGAATACGTAGGCATAAAGTGCGATACTTTGCCGAGTCATTTTCTTTTCTTTTAACCCCAGACCTGTAGAATAGATAGAATAACAATCCGTACTAGAAAACAAGCGTGGATCCCGTCGAGTACGACGAACGTGAGGGGTGCTAATACCTTCCCCTTGCGTAACCGACTCCCGAATCCAGGATTTGGTTGCGATGAACATTCCTTTCCCGTCTTTGCGGTAGGTTTACTTCGAGCGTTTCCTTTCCCTCTGTTGGGATAAATAACGCACGGTGGCGACTCTTCTGTTCAGTCGGCGCCGATTTTCGCAGTAGCGACAGCTGGCGACTCTGCTGGGGACTCCAACGGTTCCCTACGCGAGTCAACCCTAACGCTTGTTTTCCCGTCGAGGATTTTGTATGGATTTACTTTTTCTGTATTTTACATTCAGCATTATATTTCTGTTATTATTATTGTGGGTATGAGGGGGTTCTATGATTGAGAGATAAGTCGGACCTGGGCTTGAGTGCACCTAGAATTAGAGTGGAAATTAGTGGACGCGTGCATGCTTTGCATGTACTAGTGTCTCATGAAATCCACGCTCAGACGAGGTTCTTCTGGTTGGCTTCTTTTTCAACCCTTTGGGTTGAAGGGGTTGTTGGTTAGTTGGATTGTCGCCTCTGGGGACCAATCATTTGGAAGTTGGCTAAGTGAGGCCTCTTCAGGACATGATGATGCCACATCTTCTGGGTATCGTATCATCAGTCTTGAAAGTCTGTGACGCCAACGACCGCATAGGATGTCATACCTTGTGTCAGTTATTAGGACACCTACCTGTGAGAGGGGTTGGGGCATGCAGGTAACTTGACCTCCAAATTACCGGTTTTCTTGATTGAGATTCAGTGGTGTGATATTTGAGGACAATGTTATTAGGTCTGTCAGAGACCAGGTTGGAGCATTGTGGATGATCTTGAGCAGTTTGTGGGTCTATTTGAGGCCAGTGTTGTGGATTGGATTTCTCAGCCAGGGGCATTTGATCCCTTGTTGCATTGCTTGCATATTGCATTGTTTGCATCATCATGTGCATATCATTAACGTGTGTCTGTGCTGCAGGTGCATTTGCATACTTCCCGATTCTAGTGCCCCGGACTTCTATCTGTTATTATGAGTACTTTGAGGAAGACTGTTGCGTATAAGTTGCCTACCCCTGATGTGACTTCTCTGTTGGGTCTGATTTCCCTAGCTGGCGATGATGTGAGGAGAAGTTTTAGAAAGAGTTATGGGAAGCTACTGAATTTGGTTTGCAGACCAACTACACATGAGCTGAATGGGTTATACACACTGATGCAGTTATACGATCCCTCCTTGAGGTGTTTTATGTTCCAGGACTTCATTTTGGCTCCGGCCATGGAGGAGTACGCTGAGTTTCTAGGATTTCCAGTTCAGAACAGAGTGCCTTTCATTCACTGTGATGCTAAGCCTAAGCTGGAAGACTTAGTTGTTCCCCTGCATATGGATCCTGCAGAGCTGTTGGTGACTTCCTGGCATGGAGCTTCTGGGTTCTCTCTCAAGTTTTTGGTTGGCAAAGCACAAGAGTATGCCAAGAGTGGCTGTTGGATTTTGTTTAACGTTGTTCTTGCCTTGTGCATCTATGGGATTATACTGTTCCCTAATCTGTCGGAGTTCGTTGATTTGGATGCATTCCACTTGTTTGCTGCAGGCAACCCGGTGCCTACATTGATTGGAGATTTCTATCATTCCTTACATTATAAGAATGAAAACAGAAGGGGGAAAAATGTCCATTGTTGTGTACCGCTGCTGAATATATGGTTTGAGAGCCATCTGCCCAAGAAGGGTCCTTTCGTTGAGTCTGCACATACAGCTGAATGGTTTGAGCGTCTAATGGGGCTTTCTTCAGAAGACATTATCTGGTTCGACAGAGATTTATTGGGGTCAGAGATTATCTTCAGTTGCACCGGGTTTCCCAATGTTCCTTTGATTGGAAGGAAGGGATGTATTAATTACAACCCATCTTTGTTGGTTCGACAGTTTGGGTATGCTTTGAAGAGTCCGCCGAAGGAAGAAGAAATACAGGAATCTCTGTATTTCACTGGTGAACTGAGTGGGGAAGTATTAGCCAAGCTTCAGCATGCTTGGAATCATATCTGCAGAAGAGGGAAACCATTGCTAGGCAAGAATGATTGCCAAGCCTATATGCCTTACAAGGTGTGGATTCAGGAGAGGGTAGGACAGGTACAGATGCCTTTTCCAGCAGTATCACGTCCTGTTCCTATTCCAGTGGAGGAACCCACTACTGTAGCTATTGAGGTCTATGAACGGGTTGTGAAAGAAAAAGAAGACTTGATAAAGATCAATGAAGAGTTAGAGAAGGAATTGGTTCAGATGCGGAGTGAGAAGAACAAAGCTGTGTATTCCTTCCGACAGCAGACTGAGTTGGTAAACAGGCTAGGTGCTGAACTGACTGAAGAGAAAAAGAAGCGTGAACGCCTGGGAAAAGAATTCAGAAGCTCTCATGATATGTTAGAGTCCAAGAAGAAGTCACTCGATGCCGCCTACCGGGAAATCTCTTCGTGCAACAAAACGTGGAATGCTACGCTAACCAACAACAAAAAGAGGGAAGATAAATTGAAACAGCAAATTTCTGAACTCGAAGATCAGTTGAAGGCTAGCAAGAGAAAGTATGAAGAGGAGGTTATGGCAAGATATAGTCTTCAGAACTCATTGAACAAAGCCATCGAGTGCAAGAAGGAGGCTGTGTCTCAGAAACGGAAGTTAGAGGATCGCTTCGGAGAAGGGGCATGGGAGGAATCTACTGGTGATTTACGACGTGTTCTCAAGCGAAGAGATCTACTTGTCGAGGGTTTGCTTACTCAACCAAATCATCCCGAGACTAAGAGGTTATTGGAGGAGTACCAGGCGTACGGTTGCACTTGACTATCTCATGTATTCATGTGTATGCTTTATTTGCATTGTGCTGGCCATCACCAGGATTGTTGGCTGAGGTCATGCCTTCTTATTGTACGCTCATAACATTGTATTCTTGACTTGATGGGTTTTTCTGCAATATACGAGATGTTTTTCTATGATCGGGTTTCGAACTTCTTACTGCTATCACTGTCACCGCACTGGCACATTAGCACTAGAATTGGGGAGTGATATTCCCTAATGCACAGACACATGTTGCATTTGCATACGCATTCATATTGCATTACAGGTGATTATTGAAATATATCTCATTTCCTGCATTATCCAGGTTTTTCCAGGATTGAAAGTCAACGTCCTCACCGATACTCTACTCGTACCAACTGCAAAAGAGTTATGGACCAGGTGCAGAGCGAGATGCAGGACATGCGCGAGAAGCTGGCGCTGTTCATGCAGACGATGGAGACAATTGTGAACGGGCAGGAAAACTTGCAAACTTTGGTGCAGCCATTGCTGATGAGAAATGATGGGCATGGAAACGAAGACCACAATTCTGTACGTGTTGACACCATTCACGGGGATGGTACTCCTACACCCGTAGCTCCACCTGTGGTGAATATACCTGTTGTGAACGTGAACAATGGCGCTGGCGCCGGGAATGGTAATACAGGAATCGGTAATGAGACTGTCATTAACAACGTTGGGTTCGGAGACGCCAATCTGGGCGGGGATAATAATGGAGGTAATGGCTTTGGTAACAACGGATTTGGCTATAACGACCAGGGGTTTGATTATGCTAACCAGGATGGGAAATTTGGCTTCAACGCTTCGGGTTTCGGACATGATGGATTTGGTAATGCCAATCAGGGCTATGGTGGATTCGATAACGGAAATGGTGCTGGAATGATGCCTTGTGGACCTGTCGGGGTCACTCAAGGATATGGTAACAGGGGACGGGGCCCTGTAATGAATCAGACTAGATTTGGTCGTAATAATGGGTATGATGGGTACGGAAATGAGAATGCTAACTGGATGGAAGACCAACAAGAGGATGCTTTCTCTGGTAGAGGTTTTGAAGGTCCGGTAGACAACACTCAGCGAATCAAGATGCTCGAGGAGCAGATGAAAGGTGTTGTAAATCAAAGTGTTGTTGGTTTAGATATGACCACAATGGGTTTGGTGCCTGGCCTGAGGGTACCGCTGAAGTTTAAAGCTCCCACATTTGACAAATATAAGGGAGATACATGTCCGAAGGTGCATGTGCGGTCATACTACAGACGGATGTCCGCTTACTCGAATGATGAGAGAATGCTGATGCATTTCTTTCAAGACAGCTTGTCTGGTCCTTCCCTTGAATGGTACATGGGGTTGGAGCCTACTCAGATAAAGACATGGAAGCAACTGGCCAAAGCGTTTGTGACTCATTATAAGTACAATAGTGATCTGGCACCGAACAGGGTCCAGCTGCAGGGGTTGTCACAGAAGAAGGATGAGAGTTTCAAAGAATATGCGTAGAGGTGGCGCGACATGGCTGCAAGAGTTCATCCTCCTTTGGTTGAGAAGGAGATGAATGATATGTTCATAGGAACGTTCACCGGCATGTTTTATGATAAGCTGTTTCCCGCTTCCTTGGGCAGTTTCTCGGATCTAATCTTGATGGGCGAGAAGGTTGAAAGTAATATTAAAATGGGGAGATTCCAAGCTGAGGAGTCCACTTCAGTTGGAGGTAATAGAAAAGCTTTTGGTGGTCGCCGTCAGGGTGGCACAAGTGCAGTATTCGGGGGCCGAGGCCGGAGCAGAGGACGAAATCAGTACAATCATCCGCAACATGTGGCAAGCGTCACAATTCCATTTCATCAACAACCAATACCACTACAACAGATACTGCCACAGCAGCAACCACGGCAGCAGGGGCAGGATTATGGACAGAGAAGGTTTCAGAAGACGAAAAGGGTGTTCGACGCTCCTCCTTCTACCTATGCAGAGTTGCTTCAAACATTGTTGGGGTTAAATTTGGTAGAAAAGAGGACTCTAGCACCACCTAAAGGGGCGGTACTTCCGTACGCGTACGACACTAACAAACACTGCGAATTTCACTTTGGGGCGCCCGGACATGACATAGAAGCTTGCCACGCTTTCAAGCATGTAGTGCAAGATTTGTTGGATAGCAAGGCCATAAATTTTGGACAAGCAGGCCCGAACATAGTAAAACAGCCAATGCCCAACCATGGGGCAAATGCTATTTTGACTGAGGAGGGTTTGAATCTGATCATGAGTGTTGATGAACTGAAAACGCCGTTGTGTGAAATAAAGAGCAGGTTATTGAAAGGAGGTGTGTATCCGGACTGCAATGAGTTTTGTCTAGAATGTTGGACCCAAGCTAGGGGTTGTGCTGAATTGAAGAGGGGTATTCAGGCCTTGATAGATGAAGGCACGTTGCAATTCGACAGAACGGCAGTCAAGAAACCTGCAGAAGCTTTAGAGGATGAGCAAAATGATGTTGCTACGGTGACAATTCCCCGAAAAACGATAACTATAACGGCGCCAGCCAGGCGACCGATGATCACTATCACGAAGGCAGGGCCAATCCCTTATGAGAGCACTAAGGCAGTACCCTGGACTTATGGGCTGGAAGCGTATTGTGATGGGGAGAAAATTGATATCAGTAAGCAGCCAGCTGAGGTCGTGGACAATGTCGTCGGGACTGGAGGGATGACAAGGAGCGGTAGAATTTTTATATCGCCTGAGGTAGAAGCTGAACGATTGGCAAAAGGTAAAGGTAAAGTGAATGAGGATGTTCCTGTGCAGAGGAATGAAAAAGAAACGTCACTGAAGGATGTAGAAGAGTTTATGCGTCTTATCCGTAAGAGTGACTATAAAATTGTTGAGCACCTTCAACAAACGCCGTCAAAGATATCCATATTGTCGCTGTTATTGTGTTCCGAAGCCCATAGGAATGCGTAATTGAAAATCCTGGACACGTTGTTTGTACCCCAAGATGTTTATGTGAATCAGTTGGAGGGGGTGATGGCGCACGTGAACGTAGGTCATAGCTTGGGATTTACGGATTTTGATTTGACCCCGAGGGGAAGAGAGCATAATATGGCGTTGCACGTCTCAGTTGAATGCAAGGGCGCAGTCATGTCCCACGTGCTGGTAGATACCGGGTCTTCCTTGAACGTGCTGCCAAAGAAAGCAATGATGAAATTGGACATCAGGGGAATCATTTGTACGCCTAGTGACTTGGTGGTCAGGGCATTTGATGGTACACGAAGGTCAGTCTTTGGATCTATAACTTTGCCTCTGCAGGTGGGGCCGGAGATTTTCGAAACTGAATTTTACATTATGGACATCCAGCCAGCATATAGCTGTCTTCTTGGACGACCATGGATCCATGGTGCTGGGGCAGTCACATCTACCTTGCACCAAAGCTGAAATACATGGTAGGGGACAGTGTGGTCACAGTTTGCGGAGAGGAGATATACTGATCAGCCATTTGTCGTCATTCAAGTACGTAGAAGTCGACGACGAGATTCATGAGACACCTTGTCAAGCCTTTGAAGGGTTGCGCATTAAAGACAAAGTTCCAGGGCCGAGTAAGGCATCAGAGGTGGCAGTATCGTCATATAAGGAGGCTCAGGCTCTAGTGAAGACTGGTGAGACAAAGGGCTGGGGCAAGGTCCTGGATATTCCCGTGAAGATGGACAGATTTGGGCTGGGATATCAACCGTCATCATCAACGCCTGCTGCAGGGGCACCCCGTTTCAAAGGACCAATAACAATCACGGCTAGTGGAGTATATCACGAGACCATCAACGTTGTTTCATATTCCGAAGAAGGAGACAGCGACTGTGATATGGACGCCTGGATTCAGCCGAGCGTGCCAGGACAAGGGCTTTGCAACTGGTCTATTCAGGATATTGTTCCTGTGACAACTAAACAGTAATACTTTGTTTTCTTAATTGTTGAACAATCCGGTGTCCTACCCGGGGCATCGTGATTTTGCTTAGGGCCGTTCTGTTATGTACATTGCACTGTTTAATCGTTAAATAAAAAGGCGTTTTTCATGTACAAATATTGTGATCTCTGTTTTTCCTGTTTTTATCTTTTACAATAAAATGGCAACGTGGTTATTCGCTTTGTATGTATTTTGAAGCATTTAACCATTTCCTTTGCAGGATTACTATTTCAGACGACATCTATGAACCGCCTATGACTCACTTCGACTTTGAGCACCCGGTATTTCAGACCGAAGAAGAGATTGTTGAAGATGGCGACGTTCCAGAAGAGTTGTCTTGGTTGGTAAAACAAGAAGAACGAATCATTCTGCCTCATGAGGAGGTCATTGAGATCGTCAATCTGGGGTCGGAAGGGGTTGAAAGGAACATCCGTGTAGGGGTCGCGCTGCAGAGCGACGTCAAGCGAAGATTGGTTGAAATGCTCAAAGAGTACAGTGATATTTTTGCTTGGTCGTATGAGGATATGCCTGGGCTGGATACGGATATGGTTGTGCATCGTCTGCCGCTAAAAGAAGAATACCCGCCGGTTAAGCAGAAGCTTCGAAGAACTAGACCGGACATGGCTGTGAAGATTAAGGAGGAAGTTCAAAAGCAGTGGGATGCTGGTTTCCTGGCTGTTACAAAATATCCCTCATGGGTCGCTAATATTGTGTCAGTGCCAAAGAAAGACGGTAAAGTGAGAATGTGCATAGATTACCGTGATTTGAACAGAGCGAGCCCGAAAGATGACTTTCCACTTCCTCACATCGATGTGTTGGTTGACAATACCGCTCAATTCTCCGTATTCTCCTTCATGGATGGCTTCTCGGGCTACAATCAGATTAAAATGGCGCCAGAAGACATGGAGAAGACTACCTTCATTACGCCTTGGGGAACATTTTGCTACAAAGTGATGCCCTTCGGATTGAAGAATGCTGGGGCAACGTATCAGCGTGCAATGACGACTCTCTTTCATGACATGATGCATAAAGAGATCGAGGTTTATGTCGATGATATGATTGCCAAATCCCAGACGGAGGAAGAACATTTGGTGAATCTGCTGAAATTATTCAAAAGGCTTAGGAAGTTCAGGCTGAGACTGAACCCTAACAAGTGCACCTTCCGGGTGAGATCGGGTAAACTGCTGGGGTTTATCGTGAGTGAAAAGGGAATAGAGGTTGATCCTGCAAAAATAAAAGCCATACAAGAAATGCTGACGCCTAAAACAGAAAAAGAGGTGCGCGGGTTTTTAGGGAGGTTGAACTACATCGCTCGGTTCATATCTCACCTAACAGCTACGTGTGAGCCGTTATTCAAGCTGTTGAAAAAAGACCAGGCTGTAACATGGAATGAAAATTGTCAAAAGGCGTTCGATAAAATAAAACAGTATTTGCAGGAGCCTCCTATTTTGATACCTCCAGTGGCAGGGAGACCCTTGATTATGTATTTGACGGTTCTTGAGGCGAGTATGGGTTGTGTTATCGGTCAACATGACGAGACAGGGCGTAAAGAGCATGCGATATACTACCTGAGTAAGAAGTTTACTGACTGTGAATCTCGATACTCAATGCTCGAAAAAACTTGTTGCGCGCTAGCCTGGGCCACCAAGCGTTTGAGGCAGTACATGCTGAATCATACAACCATGCTCATCTCGAAGATGGATCTTATCAAATACGTATTTGAAAATCAGGCACTATCTAGGAGAATTGCCCGTTGGCAGATGGTTTTGACCGAATATGACATCCAGTATGTCTCACAGAAGGCTATAAAGGGGAGCGTGTTATCGGAATATCTTGTTGAGCAGCCTATTGAGGACTACCAATCGATGAGGTTTGATTTTCCTGACGAGAATATCATGTATCTAAAGATGAAAGATTGTGAAGAACCGTTGTCGGACGAAGGACCAGAATTGGGTTCCAAATGGCAGTTGATCTTTGACGGAGCTGTAAACTCCTATGGTAGCGGAATAGGGGCAATCATCACTACTCCACATGGGTCGCACATCCCATTTACTGCTCGATTGACCTTTCCGATTACCAATAATGAAGCCGAATACGAAGCTTGCATCATGGGGCTTGAAGAAGCCATTGATTTGCGCATCAAAAATCTGGATGTATATGGAGACTCAGCTCTGGTGGTGAATCAAATAAAAGGAGAATGGGAGACACGGCAGCCCAACTTGATACCGTACATGAATTACGCGAGGAGATTGTTGCCTTTCTTTGATAAGGTTGAATTGCATCATGTGCCGCGAGCAGAAAATCAAATGGATGACGCCCTGGCGACATTGTCTTCCATGTATAAAGTCAACTTCTGGAATGAGGCTCCCAGAATTATTATCTCTCGGCTTGACAGACCCGCCTTCGTATTTGCCATCGACGAAGCATCTAATGATAAACCCTGGTATTTTGACATCCAGAATTTCCTGAAGAACAAGGAGTATCCGGCTGGGGCATCCAGTCGCGATCAGAAGACTCTTAGGAGATTGGCGGGTCATTTCTATCTGAATCCGGACGGTGTCCTATACAAGAGGAATCATGACTTGGTGTTGCTACGTTGTGTAGACGAGAAAGAGGCGAAGTTGCTTATGGAGGAAATACACGAGGGTACATTTGGTACACATGCTGGTGGGCATGCTATGACGAGGAAGCTGCTGCGGGCAGGTTATTACTGGCTAACTATGGAAACTGACTGTTTCAAGTTTGCGAAGAGGTGTCATAAATGCCCGATTTATGCGGATAAGATCCATGTGCCTCCGAGTCCTCTGAACGTGATGTCATCACCGTGGCCATTCTCGATGTGG
Organism: Lathyrus sativus; assembly: GCA_963859935.3. Lineage (NCBI taxonomy): Eukaryota > Viridiplantae > Streptophyta > Magnoliopsida > Fabales > Fabaceae > Lathyrus > Lathyrus sativus. Next base: position 651,944,749 of record OZ012738.1, on the reverse strand, counting down.
GGAATTGATATGATTGGAAAGATTGAGCCGACGGCATCTAACGGACACCGTTTCATTTTGGTAGCAATTGATTATTTTACCAAGTGGGTGGAAGCGGCATCATATGCAAATGTGACCAAGCAGGTGGTGGCCAGGTTTATCAAACGAGATATCATTTGCAGATATGGAATCCCCGAGCGAATAATTACCGACAACGGTTCGAACTTAAATAACAAGATGATGAAGGAACTGTGTCAGAGTTTCAAGATCGAACATCACAACTCTTCTCCTTACCGACCCAAGATGAATGGCGCTGTCGAAGCGGCCAATAAGAACATAAAGAAGATTGTTCAGAAGATGGTGGTGACCTATAAGGACTGGCATGAGATGCTACCTTTCGCTTTGCACGGTTATCGTACGACGGTACGCACATCAACCGGGGCAACCCCGTTCTCGTTGGTATACGGAATGGAAGCAGTGTTACCACTGGAAGTTGAGATTCCTTCCCTGAGGGTATTACAAGATGTCCAACTCGACAAAGCAGAATGGGTGAAAGACAGATTGAACCAACTGAGTTTAATGGATGAGAAGAGGCTAGCTTCTCTAGCGTATGGTCGTTTGTACCAGAGCCGAATGAAGAAAGCGTATGATAAGAAGATACATCCTCGGAGCTTTCAGATGGGCGACCTTGTGCTGAAAAGGATTCTCCCGTCACAGGTTGATCACAGGGGCAAGTGGACCCCCAACTACAAAGAGCCATACGTTGTCAGAAAAGTCTTTTCAAGAGGAGCATTGTTGTTGTCCACCATGGACGGTGAAGACTTTACGTCGCCTGTGAATTCGGACGCAGTTAAAAAATACTTTGCTTAAAATTGACCCGCTGGACAAAAAAAAAGAGAGTCCAGGCAAAAATGGGGCATCCTGGCGAACCAAAAACAGAATAAAAGGTTCGGGCAAAAAATTAGGGATAAAAATTAAAAAAAATGTACACCCGCGAAGTTGAAAACCTACACTGGGCGGCTTCGGCAAAAAAAGGGTATCCCGGTGAACTGAAAACCCGCAAAGGGCGGTTCACGCAAAAGTTAGGGATTTAAAAAAAAGCAAATGACTGCGGTCTGAATTTGATACTACGTTGCACATTGGTGCGGGAGAATACACCTGGGGATTCGATTATTAGATACAATCTCTTCCGAAGTTTGAATACCGGGAAAGCGTCAGAGTCAGGCAAGTCATAGAAGGATCAGCTCATGATGTTCGTCTGCATCACGTTGTCGACATATGTGCAAATTTGAGTTGTCACTGCATTTATGCTTCCTGTGCACACTTGTATATTTGTTGTGCGTAACTTCCTCTTTTCAGGAGTTACATCCAGTGTACAAAACTCTGCCCATTCAGGGGCCCAATTAATAAAACATGTTATTCAGTATTTGATGCTTGTTCTTTACTGTTTTGTATGTGAAAAGCGCCAATGTTTAATAAAACTAGCAAGTGCATAACGTTGCTGGCCCTTGCCAATAATTGCTAAAACTTCGAATTGACTGAAAATGATGTCACTAACGCTAATCTGAATAGATTTGGTTGTATAGACTTGTCTTGTCTCGTTTGTGGTGTTGCAGGGTTCTTGACCATACGAAATGGACGATCAGAAGATTGCAGTCCTAACCAGAGGCTCGTAACGAAAAGACTTGATCGTCATGTGAAGTGAATCCCCATGCAGGTCGCACTTCATTCCCTGAAGCTGAGATGACAATGTTCCTTACTGAAGAAGGATCAAATTCCCCAGCTAGTCGCAGCTTATCCGAAGGATATTCACTAGACAGTCTATTCCCCCCAGCGGAGTCGGTTAATTTTCCCCAAGAGAGTTATTTTGTCCCCAGCGGAGTTCTCTCTTTTCAGCCAGTGTTTTCTTTCCTCCCGGTGGAAATTGAAGGTTAAAACTCTCCCCGACAGAGTTGGTTGTGTGTCCTGGCATTTATTTTGCCAGAATGCTTTGTGATACCCGTTCATTCCCCAGCAGGGTGATAGTTGTCCTCGACGGCCAAAATTGATGAAGCAAGTTTGTTAGAGCTATCCCAACAGTTCGAGCCTGCATTTGCATTGGCATATGGTGTTATATTTTCATCCACCAAACACAAAAACGCGTAGCATTTCCATATTGCACAGAGCATTGCGCCATTATCAAACATGCGCATTTTGGAACATAAATCAGGAGTATGGAGTTTATTTCTCAACAGGAGTACAGAATTCGTTTCTCGACAGGAGTCTGGAGTTTATTTATCAACAAGAATATGGAGTTTATCCTCTTTCCGATAGGAGTATGGAGTTTAAAAGATCAAATGTATTTTCATACAATCGGAGTCTCGCTGAGAGACAGGTGATGATGTGATTCAATTCAGTTTTCCCCACAGAGTTATTAATGAAGAGGATCCGAACAGCGGAACGTCTTTTCAAGTTGGTTGCTGCGGCAGCATTTCAGGGTTTCATAAAATCAAAATTTCAGGAGTGTTCACTTGTTGATGAGATGAGTGTTCGGTGTTTATTTTTCAGAATATCCCCAGTAGAGTTAGCTGTTGTTGCAAACAGGCAAAGAAGATATATGCAAGATAGTCTTTCCGTATGAAACAGGCGGATAAGAACAAGAAGTAATCAGTAAAAATCAAAAGGATGAGTGTTCTTCTGTAGGAATCAAGCAGATGATGGATTTACTCCGTATGGAACAGGCGGATGTTAACAGCAGTTGCACCGTAAGAAGCAGACGGATGCATTTGAAAGCTCTTTCTGTAAGAATCAGACAGATGAGTTTATTCCGTAGGTAGCAGGCGGATATCAAAAGAATTGTTCTGTAAGAATCAGACAGATAAGTTCTTCCGCAGGGAGCAGGCGGACATGAAATAGATTGCACCGTAAGAAGCAGGCGGATGCATTTGAAAGCTCTTTCTGTAGGAATCAGACAGATGAGTTTATTCTGTAGGTAGCAGGCGGATATCAAAAGAATTATTCTGTAAGAATCAGACAAATAAGTTCTTCCGCAGGGAGCAGGCGGACATGTAATGGATTGCACCGTAAGAAGCAGACGGATGTAAGAAAAGCCCTTTCTGTAAGAATCAGACAGATGAGTTTATTCCGTAGGTAGCAGGCGGATATCAAAAGAATTGTTCTGTAAGAATCAGACAGATAAATTCTTCCGTAAGAAGCAGGCGGATGTCAAGATCACTTGTTCTGTATGAAGCAGGCAAATATGATAGTTTTCTCGTATGAAGCAGGCGGGAGTAGATAGTTTTTCCGTATGGAACAGGCGGATGAATTTTTCGTATTCAGATAAACGGTGGTCCCATGATAGACAGGATGTGTTCAGATGTTTGAAAAAACAAAAAGACAAAAATATTTCCCCGGTGAAGTCACTAAGCTTATTTCTATTGACAAGTTAATCAGATTCGTATCAAATGTAGATCAGTGTCTCGCATGAAGCAGGCGGGCGTGTATAGTTTTCTTCCGTAAGAAGCAGGCGGACGTAGATAATGTTCCAGTACTCACAAAGCTAGTTTTTTCCGTATGAAGCAGGCGGGTTGTAGCTAGTTTATCCGTACGAGGCAGGCGGATGAGTTTTCCGGTATAGTTTTGACAAAAAACAATGCTTCCCCCAGCGAAGTCGTCCAGGTTATTTACAGATTTGATGATCGATCAGTTTGTTGCCATAATAATTGGATTCAGTTCTCTGGATGGTGTTCCCCAAGTGAGGGTGCGGTCTATTTCTGCGGTTGGCAAATTTTCGGGTTTATTTTGTATTCAACCGTCTTCTACCTTTAAATGATTGAAGGTCGTTCGCTCTTCAACCCTTCAGGTCCAAGCCGCTTGAATAGGGGCAGCTGTTGCACCCTAAAATTTGACCAACCGGTTCCCTATCTGGTTTATGTTTCAATACATTTTGCATTCGCATTTGCATACGGCATGCATGGCATTTTTATCAATCAAGATTGACTTTTATAAGGATTCGAGCCCCTGGTGTTTCAGGCAGTACAGGCCCGTCAGAATGAAAGTTTGTTGAGAATTGGGGCTCGTTCCTGGTGTTTTTAGGCTATCTCGGTGCCCGGGTTTCGCTACGGTTGCGTAATTGGGTTTTAATCGGTTTAATCGGCTTCCTGACATTTTTAGGATTTTTCTGTCATTTTTCTGGATTTTAATGCACTTAATTGGATTTTTCTGGATTTACTAGGGTTTTTTTAATATTTTTTAGAGTTTAAATAAATTTTCTTTTCATTTTTTAGAAATTAATAGGTTTTTAAAGAATTAATAGATATTAAAGATTTTTAACAAATTTTAGAAACTAATTTTCTTTTAGTAGTTAATAGATAAATAGTTTTTTTTTCTTTTAAAAAGAGTAGAAAATAATAATAATAAAATAGATAGTATGGTTTTTTTTAGATTTTGAATTGTTTTTTCAGATTTTAAATAGGGGTTTATAAAAAAAAAGGTTTTTTTGTAGATATTAAAAAATAGTTTTAGAATGTTTTTTCAGATTAATTAGGTTTTATTTTGTTTTATAGATTAACTAGGGTTAATTAGATATTAATTAGGTTTTAGTTTTAATTTTCATTTTTAGGATTAATTAGGGTTTATTAGAGTTTAATTAGGGATTTATGTTTAATTTTCGTTTTAGTTCATTAGGGTAATTAGAGATTAATTAGATTTTATTTTTGATTTTAGTTTAGGGTTTAATCAGGTTTTTTAGTCTTAATTAGTCCTAATCATCATTAAGCCAGGAATTAGTCAATTGGGCCATTATCCATTGATTGAGCTCAGAGTTCAAATCCAATTCGCAGTGCCACGTGTTGTATATAAGGCAATGCCACGCGTTTGCCAAAGTCTTCTTCCACCTCACACTCTCTCTCACCCAGAACCTGCCACTTGTCCACTCTCAGCCTCTCCCCAGCCACACGTGTAGCCCATGCACGCTTCCCCCTTGCCACCACATCACTTCGCTGGAATCCTCACCGGCCGGCATGCATTGACCGCCGGCCGCCCTGACTAACTACCTCCGTTCCCCCTAACCGTCTCCGACCGCCGCCAACCCGCCGGAATCTGGATTTTTCCAGAAAATCCATTCAAACACCTTGGATCTTCATCCTCCACTTTCATCCATCTTCACCGGAAACGCCATATTCTCACCGGAACTTCATATTCTTCATCGATTCTCAGAAATCCTTCCACCATCATCCTCCACTTTCGATCCAATTCATCAGCAGCGATCATCAATATTTTCTTGCAATCTTCATCCACCAGATCATCATCAAGAAAGCCTTCAGATTATCGTTCATCAACATCCACACGATCTTCATTATTCTGCGCTTAGATTCCTCTTCATCTCCAGATTCGCTCTTGCACCTCCAGATCTTCAAAGTGTCTTATCTCCAGAAGTCTTTAATCATCGTTCGGTTCATTTGCAAGCTTCATCATGATCTACATCTGGAACCTGCAAAGATAGTCAGCGGAGATCCTTCGCAAGAGCGTTAAGCACCGCATGCGATCGTTGTTGTTCATAGATCGCCATACCACTTCAAGAACTCCATCGAGCTTCCGTCAACTCCAAGGATCTTCGTCAATCTCGTCAACCAGGTTAGTGTTGCTCTTCCTTCTTTCTTTTGTGGATTTGCATAGTGAGGTGTTAGGTTGAGGTTAAGTTTTTGTGTGAGGATGATTGGATCTGAGGGAGAGTTTTGGGGCTCAACGAGATGTTGATAGGGTATGTGAGATTGAGATTTGGGGGATCTTGAATGAATCTGAGAGATATGGATTTAGGATTGTAAGATTGAACGAGAGAGAGGCGAGGGAGAGCATGGTAGCGGCGCCGTTTAGGGTTTGCTGAAGAAGAGAGTGAACAGTAACATGGAAAGTTTGAATGTTAGAAGATTTCGTTTTTAGGGTTTTTGTTAATGCTGAAGTGGATTCGGGCTTAAGGCCCAATGGAAATTTCTGAACCATACCCCCATGTTACTCGTGAACCCCCCCCTTTCCCTTTGAGATTTCATATGGGCCTAGCATAATTGCTACCAGCACCACCCATGGGAGGCCCAAGCACGGATTAACAAGCAATTGTGCGCTATTCGCCCCCCCCCCCCCTAAACTTTTTTTTGGGTTTTTTCTGAATTGGTGGACTGGGCCCAGCGCATTGCTGAGCGCACCCCCCTCCTGGGCCCAGTTGTATTCTGAACTATATTAAACTACTGGTGACACCCCCCCCCCCCCCCTTGTATGTTCCAATTGAATTTCTTTTTATTTCTTTTAGTTTGTTTAGTTTACAAAATAAATTCATAAAAAATTAAAAAATGGTCATTTCAACATGGGATTTTTTGTTACATTTTAATAATGGTTTCAAGAAAATTACAAGAAAATAAAAATAGTATTTTAGGTTTTTTCCATTTTATGGTGATTTTTCACATTTAATAGCTTTTATTTTCATATTGTTTGTACATACATTTTGATGAATTTCGTTTAGGCATTTAAACTCGCATTTTGATCCCGTTCTTTTTGTGGTAGCTATATTAGAGCATTATGTTCCCTTAGAAATTTATTTCACATTTTTGTGAATAAATCTTGATTAGTTTTGATTAGAAAACATTAGGATGATAGTTCTAGGGTTCAAACTCAACATAGGTGCATTCTACCATTTTATTTTTGGGTTTTAACATGAATTAGGTTATGGGACATATAGGGTATGTAGTGTAGATATAGAAATCCCCTTAGAATAAATCCTAGATTTTTAAATACTATTTTACTATTTTTAGTATATTTTGCAAATTGTGTGATTGTTAGGTGTTCCCATTTGGGGGTTTTTGTTTGTCTGCTTGGGCTTTTGGGCTTTTATTTGGGGTATGGGGCTTGGTTTGGGCTTGTGGAAGCATGAAGACATCAAAGGATAAGATTGAGGATAATAATCAAATGTTGAAGCTTGAAGATTGCTTGGGCTTGGAGCTGATTGAAGACTTAGGAGAAATAGGAGCAAATAGGCAGAGCCTTAGAATAGACCAAATTCTTTCATAAACATGGATAGCTTCATGTGCTTCCATTCCTCTCTATGACATAAAGTCCCTCTATGATATTCACCTCCCTCCTTTTGAGGGATAAGTGGCTTTATCTAGGAGGTAGAACTTTGAGGGAAACAGTTTGTTACAATGTCAACTGTTTATAGGCTTCCTTTGGTTGTCAATGAACTGTTCGACATTCAATTTATTCTGATAAATCAATTCTTTGCTGGAGTGCTTGCCTTGAAGAAAGAAGCCATTGAAGATAGAGGTGAATATAAAAGATTGACAAAGATGAAGATTGTTCATATCAAAGCTGTGCAACTGTTAAAGCTAGGATTTACTGCCGTTTGGAGCTATCTGCTGTCTGGTGCTGTTAACTGGTTAAGATTTTGTGCTTGCTTGAGCTGGGTAATTTCTTGGAGATAGAAGCTTGTTGTGGCTTGGGGTACCATTGGAGTTTGATTTTGGAAGTTCAACTGGAGCTGGTGGGCTGTCAGGGCTGGTTTTGAGGTTTTATTTTCTTTACTGTATTGCTTGTTAATTTTCCCATAGGGTTGAGGTGAAGTTGTTTCACTTTGCCCATTGTTTTCTAGGTTCGAGGTTGAGTGGGACTCCCTTGCCTCGCTCGTACTGCTGCATTCATGCATTTTACTGCTTCATTGTATATATGCTGTTTCTTTTCCGTTTATTCCCTTAGGATCTCTGTTTCTCTCTGCGCAAGAGAGAAATATGACAGACATTAGGTTCTCACCCATGCATGACAACTTTAGGGTAGTTTTGCTTCCCCTTTTTCAAACCCTAGGATTTTAGAGTTCTGTCTCTTCTTTCTCAAAACAATCAAAAAGACAATAAAAGGTTAAACATCAATAAAAAATAGTTCTTGCGTAAAAGACAGTAAACCAATCAAAAGAGTCATTTTTGTCCGCTTGGACCCATAATCAGGAGAAAACCTTTTTCAAAAGGATAAAAAACAGTCAAACAAATATGTATCTGTCGTGGCCCGAACTACGTTTGCTCTGATCTTTCATGCTGTATGAAAGTACGTAGGCATAGGATGCAATATCCTAATGAGCAACCTTCCCCTCCTTTCCCGTAGGTAGGCGAACTACGTTGACTCTGATTTCTCGTTCCATACGGGAATACGTAGGCATAAAGTGCGATACTTTGCCGAGTCATTTTCTTTTCTTTTAACCCCAGACCTGTAGAATAGATAGAATAACAATCCGTACTAGAAAACAAGCGTGGATCCCGTCGAGTACGACGGACGTGAGGGGTGCTAATACCTTCCCCTTGCGTAACCGACTCCCGAATCCAGGATTTGGTTGCGATGACCATTCCTTTCCCGTCTTTGCGGTAGGTTTACTTCGAGCGTTTCCTTTCCCTCTGTTGGGATAAATAACGCACGGTGGCGACTCTTCTGTTCAGCCGGCGCCAATTTTCGCAGTAGCGACAGTGATCACTCTGCCCATAGACTTACTTTGGCATCAGAGTGCCTTGCAGGTACACCCCCTCCTCCTTCTTATCATCGGTGAACAGGCAGCGGTCCAACAGAGTGTGGCCAGCCAACGATCCCCTTCTGATCAGGTCAGATCAGTGGCGCCGTTTGTGGGAACAGAAACTTCCCCGCTACTCCGAGCAGCAAACCAAAGTTTCACCAACACTCCACGATCATGGCTAGCCCACGTCATGACAATGTCATTCCCGACTTCATCCTCACCCCTGCCGCGAACGGCGGCAAGCAAACGGAGACGTCCCGTCCACCGGAGACCAACGAAAGGGACGGCCGGACCGCCTCTCCTTCGTCCGCGGAAGATGAACACCGGGTTGACCACCGAACCCGGAGCCCAACAGCGTTCCAGCTGGCTCCCGTCCTAGACGGAGCGGGCCCGACTATGGCCGCCCTCTACGCGGCCATCAACCAGACGAACCAACTGTTATTTCAACAGAACCCGCGGATCGGCGCGCTAGAAAGCAAGGCCCCGCTAAGGTCCCCTCTGCGGGAAGACCAGAATGGGAAATCGAGGAGCCCTTCGCCTCATCCCAGAAATCGACGACCTCGGATGGAGAGGCCCCGAACCGAAGTAGTGCGAGAGTGGACCAGATCCCCAACGAGACAAGTTCGTGAGAGACGACAAAACAGGGCAGATCCCCCGACCAGGCCTTCGCGCGTCGAACCCCCGATCAGGAGGCCAAGGGGCCGAAACCAGGTGCCTCCACCAAATGGCCCGTCCCCCCCTCGGTCGCCCACTCTCAGCGATGAAGACGACTACAAGACTCCTCTATCCCGGGAAATCATGGCCGCCCCCATTCCCCATGGGATGGAGAAACCCCCGACGCTCTCGACATACGACGGCACCTCCGACCCAGACGATCACCTGGAAGACATTGAGGCCATACTTGACTACCGAAACGTCCGAGGAGCTATCAAATGCAGACTATTCCTGACGATGCTGAGGAAAGGTGCCATGACATGGTACAAAAGTCTGGAGCCCGAATCGATTACGTCGTGGAAGGTTCTGAAGGACCTGTTTTCGAAACACTTCACAGCATCCCGACGCCATTCGAAGACGGAAGCCGCACTCGGCGCTATAATCCAAGCTCCCGACGAGCCTCTCCGAAAGTACATCGAAAGATTCACACGGGAGGTAGTGCAGGTGACGACGTCAAACGAGATGAAGCCTTACCTAATGGAGCAGGGCCTGCGCCGCGACTCCAAATTCTACGAGGCCGTAGGCATACACCGCCCAGCCTCCCTACAGGATTTCCTCGACAGAGCCGCGCACTATATCCGGTTCGAGGAAACCCAAGCAGCCAACTCCGCCCGAGACACGCGAGACAGAGAGACCCCCCGCGGGCACCGAGAGGACGGAGCTTCAAGCCACCGGCGCAGAGGTGATCACCGACGGGAAGACCGCCCCCACGAGCAATGCGAGCAGCGCGGTCCCGCCGGCCGATTCACGGAGTATACGACCCTAGTCGCTTCTTGCAAGCGCATATTAGCCGAATGCGCCAAGACTGAATTCGCCCAAGGAGGCGTCTGCTTCCCCAGACCGACACCCCTAAGCCTAACGTGGACAAATCGAAGTACTGTCGTTTCCACAGGAGCCACGGGCACGTTACAGAAGACTGCATCCATCTCAAGGACGCGATTGAAATCCTGATTAAAGACGGCCACCTGAAGAGATACACCCGGGGGGCGAAACCCCGAGGCAAGACGCCCTCGAGGCCAAGAAAGTCGAAGAACTTCCCTCTTCAGACGACAACAATGGCCTCCAGGTCACCCTCTGCGTCAGCCGCCCTGAGGACTGGTTCGCCCATAGAGAATTCGGTCTGCCTAATGGCCCTGATCTACCCAACGAACCAGTACGCCCCACCAGTCGATGGGAATACTTTCCAAGAGCCATGGTCATCTCCGGCGGCTCCACAGGGAACCTGTTCGAAGGATCGGTAAAGAGAATGTTCGAAGAGCTTATTATGAGCAACTCCGGCAAGATGAGCACTCTCGAAAAATTCCGCGGCCGATCCAATCCGATCACCTTTTACCTCGAGGAACTTCCTGGAGGCTCTCCCAACTTCAACATTCCCCTGCTGATACGGGCACAGATGGCGAACTTCAATGTCAGACGCATCCTCGTCGACGGAGGCAACTCGGTGGACATCATGTACACCCACCTTTTCACGACCCTCCAGCTTGACGAATCCAACCTATCCCCCTACGTGGGCTCTGACCTCCAAGGGTTCAACGGGACAACGACAAGACCATGGGAATACGTGGAGCTGAAAGTCACATTCGAGGAAAAGGAAACCGCCAGGGAGATCAATATCCGCTTCTTAGTCATCGAGTGCTCGTCCCTCTACATCTGTATCCTGGGCAGGACGACAATGGCAGAGCTCACTGCAGTGCCATCCACCGTCCACCTAAAGATGAAATACTATACGAGGCGGGGGGTCGTGGTGACCCTGAATGGCGACATCGAGGCTTCCCGGAGATGCTTTGAGGCCGCGCTGAAAGGTCTAAGCACCATCGCTCCAGCAACTAAGGCAGCCCCCACCGTGATGCTAAGGGGCGAACCGAAGGAGCTCATCAGATCTGTGGACCTCGACAGCCGCTTCACCGAGGAGCACGACCGCAAAGAAGAGACCAGCGAAGCCAACCAGTCCAATGGGCAGCCCACCCACCCAGCGCGCCCCATCCCAGATGGTGACTTCGAGATCGTGACACTCGGGGACGACAAGAGCAGAACCGTGAAGATCGGAGCCGGACTCCCCGACTTAGCGAGGAGACAACTACAGGCCTGCCTCCGCGAGAACGCCGATCTCTTCGCCTGGAGCGCCGCGGAAATGCCCGTACTCGACCCCGAGGTCGCCTGCCATCAGCTGTCAATCAACCCGACCGCGAAGGCCGTAGTACAACGTAGGCGTAGACAGTCCCCCAAAAAATTGGCGGCGGCTGAAAAAGCTGTAAAAGATCTCCTAGAGGCAATTTTTATTTCAGAAGCCCGATATTCAACCTGGTTGTCCAATGTTGTACTTGTTAAAAAGAATAATGGAAAATGGCGCATGTGTGTTGACTACACCGACCTCAACCGGGCATGTCCTAAGGACACCTACCCCCTCCATAACATCGACAAGCTCGTTGAAAACTCGGCGGGCTTCAAGCTTTTGTTCTTTATGGACGCATACTCGGGATACAACCAGATCCTGGTGGCCGAGCGCGACAAACAGAGCACGGCCTTTATGACGGCGTCGGACAACTATTATTACAACGTCATGCCCTTCGGCCTAAAGAACACCGACGCCACATATCAACGGATGATGAACAAAGTCTTCCGAGGGGAAATCGACGACATGCTCTAAGTGTACATGGACGACATGATTGTCAAATCCTACACGGAAGTCGACCACACGGCCCATCTCAGAAAGGTCTTCGACACGGCGAGGAACTGCCGAATGCGCTTCAACCCGGAGAAATGCACCTTCGGTGTATGCTCAGGAAAATTCCTCGGCTACTACCTAACCGAGCGTGGGATCGAGGCAAATCCGGACAAGTGCCACGCATTTTCGGAAATCGCCACACCCACCTTGAATAAATCCATACAATCCCTCAACGGCGTGCTCGCCTCACTTTCCTGGTTCATCGCCAAATCCGCACAGCACGCCCTCCCTTTCTTCAAACTGCTCAGAAAGGAGACCATGTTCGAATAGACAGAGGAATGCAAGTTAGCCCTGCGACACCTCAAACGCGTCCTGTCCGAACCACCGGTACTGACACAACCTGTAACGGGAGAAACCCTATATCTATACCTGGTTGTGGCTAACGAGGCCGTCAGCACCGTCTTGATCAGGGAAACCGAAGAAGGCCAGAAGCCAATCTAATTCACGAGCAAAGCCCTCCACAGTCCCGAAGTCCGATACCAGCTGATCGAAAAAGTTGCCTTAGCCCTCATCATCGCTGCATGACGTCTCCGACATTACTTCTTAGCATATACCATCGTGCTCTGAACCGACCAGCCCGTCCGACAGCTCCTCGACCGACCAGACTGGCTGGACGCATGTTAAAATGGTCATTAGAACTATCTGAGTTCGACATCGTCTACGAAGTCAGGAAAGCCCTTAAGGCCCAAGCCCTGGCCGATTTTTTTGCCGAGATGACCTCATCGCCAGACCCTACCACGGGGAGCCACAAATGGACTATCTTCGTTGACGGCTCCTCAAACTCCACGGGCAGTGGAGCGGGCATCATCCTCGACAACGAAGGCACCATCATAAAGGTTTCCCTCATACTAGCCTTCCCGACGACAAACAATCAAGCCGAGTACGAGGCGTTCCTGGCCGGACTTCGCCTGGCATCAGATCTCGGGGCCAAAGAGATTAAAATCTACACAGATTCCCAGCTGGTCGCCTCGCAAGTACGGGAAGAATATCAGGCGAAAAACGATAACCTCGCCGAATACTTGGCACTCATTACCCAAAAAATGCTAAGTTTCGACTCCGCAGAAGTTCAACACGTACCACGCGAGCAGAACACCCGAGCCGATATTCTCTCAAAACTAGCGAGCACCAAGAAGAGAGGCGGTCACAAGTCGGTCATCCAAGAAGTCCTGTCATAACCGAGCACTAAAAAGGTCGACGCCCCGCTCGACGTTAATGCCATAGGAGATACCAACTATTGGATGAGGCCACTACACGCCTACCTCAGTGCGGGCTGCCTCCCAGCGGACCCCAAAGAGGCCAGGGCGAACAAAAGACGCTCCTGCTCGTACGTCCTCCTCGAAGGCAAACTGTATCGCAGGGCTTCGCGGTCCCACTCCTCAAATGCATAGACGCCTCCCAGGCCGCGGACGTCCTGGAGGAAATCCACGAAGGCATCAACGCGCAGCACCTAGGGGGAAGATCCCTGGAGAGAAAGGTCTAGCGACCAGGATACTATTGGGCTTTGATGCAAACCGACGCGAGGGAGCACGTAAAGAGATGCGACAGATGCCAAAGGCACGGGGACATGCACCTCGCCCCACCAACCGAACTCAAATCGCTCTCCTCCCCGTGACCGTTCGCCTGGTGGGGGATGGATATCCTCGGCCCCTTCACCCTAGGGTCCTATCAGAACAAGTACCTCATTATGGGCGTCGACTACTTCACCAAATGGATTGAGGCCGAAGCCCTAGCCAAAATCACGGCCCATAACATACTCCGATTCTACAAACGAAATATCCTCGCAAGGTTCGGGGTCCCGCTCGCCATCGTCATCGACAACGGCACGCAGTTCACGGACAAAAACTTCTGGGACTTCGTCACCAACCTCGGGACGAAACACCATTTCACCTCGGTCGAACATCCTCAGACAAACGGTCTGGCTGAATCCCCGAACAGGGTAATACTCAGAGGGCTAAAACGAAGACTCGGCGACACAAAGCGAGCATGGGTCGAGGAACTCCACAACATCCTCTGGGCATACCGAACTACGCCCTACTCAACCACATGGGAAACACCATTCCGCCTCACGTATGGAACCGAGGCAGTGATCTCGGTCGAGATACGAGAGCCATCTCGACGAACGGAGGCCCCCCTCGAGGCCGAAGACAATGACGACGCCCTCCGAGAGGAACTCGACCTAGTCGAGGAAATTCGGTCAGGGGCATCTCTTCGAGAGGCCCAACTGAAACAGCAGGTAGCGCACCGCCACGACAGCAGAGTCCTGAAACGCGCATTTCAGATCGGCAATTTAGTCTTACGAAGAAACCAGAAAGACTCACACGAGGGTAAACTAGCCGCGAACTGGGAAGGTCCCTACCGTGTCCGCGATAATATGGAGCACGGGGCCTACTACCTCGAAAACCTACACGGGGAACAACTGGCTCGACCATGGAACACTGCGAAGCTGAAGCGGTACTACAGTTAAAAATTGCCCGCAACGCCAAGATGTCACGACCACTGGGGGCGATATGGAACCACCGCACCTCCTAGCGTCTTCTAAAGACCAACGAAAAAGCAAGCCCTGCCTTTGTGTGCGCGGGTAGAGGGCTCTGCTCGGCGGGGAACTTCTTGATCGAGATTCTTCGCCGCCGTACCAACACCGGAAGGACACCCAGCTCACGATGGGATGCCCACGCCGCGGGGAGAGCGACCCCCGAAACGGTCAGGCAACAAAGTCGGCCAGCCGGCTGGTTCCCCACACTGCCGGAAATAATTATCGTCGAGCTACTACCCCGTACGGGTCCAAAAACATACAAATATATATTTCGAGCATACAAGTACGTGCAGATATATAACAAGCATAAACAAACATGCGGAAACAAAACCGAGCGCACACTTAGAAAGATTTCAAGAATCATAAAAGGGAACCAGCCCAGTAGTTATGTTACATCATCAAGAGCACGCAGGCCTGTCAAAACAGAACACAAAAGAAAATTACAAAAGCGTCGGCACGCAGGCCCGGGAAAGTCTACATATCCTCTCCTTCCCTCTCAGTATCCACATTAACAACATCGGGGCCGATAAACTCCGAATCAATCACCTTTTCGTCGAAGATCTCTTGGTAGGGCCCGACCCCATCCACAACCAAAGCGACGCCAGAGTTGACGACCTGGAGCTGCGCGACGACACTCTTGAACCCGACCTCGATGGCTTCCAGACAATCATTCTCCAATACCCGAATTCGGGCAAGCAAATTTGCGCGAGTGATCATCCGCCTGTCTTCCTCGGTCTCGTCCTCGGCCGGACGGAGGGCACTGTCTAGAACCTCCATGCGAACCTTTAGCGCTTGCACCTCGGCCTCCGTCGCCCCCAACTTCTCCTCGACAGTCGTCACCTTCTCCTCGGCACCATCCGCCCGCTTACGCTGGTCAGCAGCGTCCTTCTGACTCTTCTCCAACTCCTCGGAGAGCTTGGCTAGGCGCAACTGCATGAAGGTGAGATCCCCTCGCAACTTGGTCAGCTCGGCGGTAGAGCAGCCTTCCTCACTCAGGACCATCGTCGTGGTAAAGGTCCTCATCATCGCGGTCAGATCCTCCGCCAAGATGCGACGACGAGACTCTCGATCTGCGTCCAGAACCGCCTTCACTTCACCAGCAGAAATAGTGGGTGACCTGGCCCCGTGAAAATAGCTCGGGTGTTGATGGCACGGCGGGACAACGTAGCCCTCCTCGGTTGACCCAGTCGTCAGATCAATTAGGCCACTGGGCTCCTTGGTTCTTGGCCTCTTCGCAGTCCTTTGAGATGACGGAGACTGAATCTCCTGAGGAGACGAAGACGAGCTCTGACCACCCTAGACCACAGCTTCCTCCCCGATTAGTTGGCTCACCCGCGTCTTCGTATCCCCAACAACCTTCGAGGCGCACAGCTTCTTCACCCGCTCTTCGATGGAAGACATGTTCGCTGCAAAAAACAAAAAGAGTCAGCAACAGACAAAACATACAGAGTCACGAGAAATAGGAAGCGTCCCTACCTAGGTAATCAAGAGCATCCACCGACGAGGCGCAGCCGAGCAAGGTTTTTGTGTTAATCAGCCTCTTCTTCATTCGTATATTCCCCTGCGCGTCGAAGATATACCGACCATCAGGCGTCACCAGTTTCGACGGGGGCAGACCCCGCACAAACGCCACTATCTTCATATAGGCGGCCATGTCCCCCTCGTCGAGGGTCCCAGCCCGCACTATATATTGGTCGGTTCCGCGGTTGAAATGCTCCAAGGTCCACAGCAAATGCACTTTCGGAAGCCACGCGACAAACCGCTGGCCATCCACCACTCGCTCCCCCTCAGTAAAAAGAGAGTCTGACCCTTCCCTTGTGATCGGTCTCACGAGGAAGAAGCGGCCCTTGAAATCCCGGACGGAGTCACTGTACGTCTTAAAAAGCGTGGTTGGCTGCTTAAACGAGACCCAACCCTGCCGGCCATTCACCGTTTGCCGTTGCAGGTGGAAAATGCGGAAAAATAAAGGCACCGTGACTTCGACCTGGAGAAAGTGGCACACCAGCTCGAATGCGCGAATAAAGGCCAGAACGTTGGGATGCAGCTGAGGCGGAGCCAGACGCAGCCAGTCGAAAAGACCCAAATGGAAAGCGGAGAACGACAGTCTGAGTCGGGCCTCTTTAAAATAAAAATCGTGCATAGGAAACATCCGCCGCCCATAGCTCGAGCAGATACGGTGATGCTCTTTGGGATGGTACACCTGCCAGTTTTGCGGCTCATCCTCCACCCGATCCTCTACGGTGGTGTGGGCACCAGACGTGTCGAACGCGAAACAAGACGGGGTAGACAGGGGCTCTTCAGCCACCCATTCCTCGATGGGGAGAACCCTCTCGTCAAAATTTGGGACTTCGGGATCATTGTCTTCGACCATCGTCCCCGGTATCAAGGCCGACATGAACACCTGAAAAGCAGAGGACAACGATGAATTCGATAGCCAAGATCAAATCCACCCTTCCACCGCAGGTCAAGTGAAAGGGAGACGACGACGGTCTTGCGAACAGAGGACAAGCACCTGGGCAAGCCCCGAGAGGCATTCCCCACCACTTCTCCACGGGACATTCAAAACTAACCTATCGCCCATCCCTGGGGGATTCATCGGAAGAAGCACCCGTCCCCGGGGCATTCATCAGAATAGTCGATCCTCCCCGGCGCATTCATCTAAACAACCCTAAAACTCCACCAGATCCGGCGGAGACTCGCGTCTCTCCTCGGGGCATTCATCGTGCCCCGACCACAAACCCAAATTAAACGGCGAAAATAAAGGAAAGAAGGAAGGAAAACTTACTTTATAAGCGGCGAGTGACGGAGTGCGAAACGGACGGCGCGGCGGCGATTCACGGCAACGACGGACGGGGATGAACTACAGAGTTTCGTGAGTGAAAAGGCAAGGTAAAAAGTAAAAAATGCACGGGGACTCTCATATTTATAACCCGGCGCGGAACTCCAAGCGGCACTAGGCCCTTGAGTGCCCTAGGGTAGCCGCCCTCAAGCCCACTCAATGCGTGACACGTGGCAGTAGGCTAACAGTCGCATCCCTTCAAATACCTTTGCCCTGTGCAACTGGCGACACGGATAGATCGTCGCGTGCACACACCTCGACGAACACGAGCCGGCGTAACCTCGCACCTCGCGACCTTCTTCCCCGGAACAACGTTCTCAAGTCCTCGCTCGTCCACCGAAGAGCTTCGACTTGGGGGGCTCTTGTTCTGGTCTGGGCCCCTACCTCAACTCGCGACCCAGCCCAATGATACACAATAAAGGCCCATTATAGTTTGTGTAGGGCGATCGGGCACGTGACCCTCGACGAGTAGGGCATGCTCCCGCCGAGGAGAACAACATGCCTCGGGACACCCCTGCGCTCTCCCCTTTGCGGGAAGAAGCTTCCAATCACTGCCCCTCGTCGAGAAGAACAGCCATCCGCGGGTAGAATCCCCCTACCGTCGAGCAGGACAACGCGTCTCTCCCACGCCCTCGGGTACCCCCCCTCCGCGGGGAGAACAATACGCCTCCGGGGAACCTCGCGAGCTCCCCTTCACAGGGAGAGCAACGTGCCATGCGCACGTTTTCCACGTGCTCCCCTCTGCAGGGACACGTCACCGACCAACTGCCTACCCTCGAAATAGTAGGTCAAACCCACTTTCCGAAGATCACGGGACAGTTGGACTAGGGTGAAGACCACGTCCTGGTCTTCACTACGCCACGTAAACCCTAGCAGTCACCTGGGTTGGGTCTGGCAATCCAGCCCAACACAAGTGACCTTGGCCCAGCGCTGGGGTCTCTCTATAAATACCCTCTTTCACAAGAGGGTCAGGTGATTCACTTCTTACCCCTTTTTTTGTACTTGTGATCACTCTGCCCATAGACTTACTTTGGCATCAGAGTGTCTTGCAGGTACACCTTTTCCTCCTTCTCATCATCGGTGAATAGGCAGCAGTCCAACAGAGTGTGGTCAGCCAACAATCCCCTTCTGATCAGGTCAGATCACCATCCTTTTTACTCTACACAATAATAACCGCAATAGGCACCGAAACTTTTGCCATCCTCATTGACACAATAACCGCGAGTCACGGTTTCGTCAACCTTCCACCGTGAGTTCATTGAGCTCTCACATCTCAGAATCACGCTTCGAAGTTTTCCGAAAACATAAGCGCGAGGAGTTCTTCACGGAGAATCGTATAGTGGACTTTGGAGCTAACCAAATCACAACTTATTGCATTGCTCAACTTTCAGCAGCAGCAACAGCAGTAACAATTCTACATTGCAGTAAGTTTTAAGTCAAGTTTATGTGTCGTGCAAGTTTCTTCTGCTACTGAGTTTAAGATTTTGTCGCTTTCTTTTCGCTTAATATTGTTAATTTCTAAACATCGCAACTTGCATTTGTATGCATATTGATTTATCTTCTTGTCAACAAGCATTTTGCTACTGTTATGGACAAGGCATTAGCTTCTTATTTTGTTCAAATGGTGATTCTTTGTTTTCCTTGAGCAGTGCACCGATTTCACTTAAGTTGCGACATCGGGGTTTTGTATTGAGTCATGCCAGAGTTGTCTCCAATATATGTACTATGCAACTCACGTGTATAAATTTTAAAGCCTTAAAGGTCATCCTCCTCTCACTTTCTTTAGCACACATTAGCTTATATATTGGTTATTAGGGTTTCTAGTTGACTAAAGTTCCAGAAATGCCCCTTTTAAAAATTTTAGAGTAAAAATGAATTTTTTTTAAAAAACTAAATCAAAATAAAATTAAACTATTCTAAATAATGGAAAATGGATCAAAACGAAAACGTAGAAAGTTCTAATTAATTATTACAAATATTTTGACAAAAGAAATAAAAATAAAAGAACTTAAAATGAATAAAAATTGAGCGCAAAAACACTTGAAAAATTTAAATGAATGCACTAAAATGATCAACGTGAAATAAACTCTGAAAAACAGACAAGTTTTGATCAAATTTTAAAGTAAAAAATGATCATTTAAAAAGGTTTATGATGATCAAAATGTGACCGAAAAAGGAGTCAAAAAAATAAAACGAGCACACCGGGTTAAATTGCACGGATCGTAGATTAATAAAACTGACGTATGCAAGATCGATTTGGAAATTTTTCGCCCGCTAATTTCCCGTACATTTGAGAATTGATTCGACCGGTCTATCTGTAGATCCAAAAATTTATGTTGGGCGGCATTTTAAGTATTATGCATGATGAAATGCATATTATGCTATCTAGGTGAAGTAAATGTTATGATGAATGTATTGATTCGATGATTCAGGGTCAAAATAAGGGTGTGACTACTATCCTTATTTAAGTATCTTCAACCAGAGAATATGAAGAACAACATCCTTCATATGATCACAGTGGAAGATAGTTAAATACTAAAGGACACGAATTTTGTCCCGGAATGTAGCTGACATGCTATGATATGTTATGAATGCATAAAGACTATTTTTCTGTTTTTGTTTGCTAGGGGTATGTTGTGACATGAGATGAACCCTGACATGATAATTTATGATGGATGATAAGCAGACATGTGGGAAATGATGGAAATATGCGGTAATTGTGGTCCATAGGAATTGAAAATTAGGATAAAGACTCACTGAGGATAATAGTCTGCTCGAGAAATAATGTAGGGGAATATGTCTGACATCACTGGACTTGAAAGATAAACTACTAGACAATGATGGACTTTAAAAGATGAGTTTCCAGACAACGCTGTACTTTAAAGGTAAATTTCTAGACAACACTGGACTTCAAAAGATAAATTTCCAGATGGTGCTAGAATTCAGAGATGAACCGCCAGATATCGCTAGACTTTTTTAAAATGAAATGCCAAATAGTGCTGGACTTGAAAAAAGAACTTCCAGACGACGCTGGAATTTAAAGATGAATTGCTAGAAGACACTGGATTTCAAAAGATAATCTTCCAGACAACATTGGACTTGGAAATGAAATTTTGATATTGGGCTTTAAAGATGAGTTGTCAAAAAACGTTGAACTTTAAAGATGAATTGCTAGACGGTGTTGGATTTCAAAATATAATCTTATAGATAACACTTGACTTGAAAATGAAATACCAGATGGTGTTGGACTTTAAAGATGAGTTGTTAGACGACGCTTGACTTTCAAATTAAATGCCAAACATCGCTGAACTTTAAAATGAAAATACAGACGATATTGATGGACTTTAACCATAGGCATCAATAATATATATCAACTTTAAATGGAGAATACCATAAACAAAATTGGACTTTATGCGAACAAAAACCGAACTATAGTTTAAGGGCGCCAAATAAAAATTGGACTTAAGGGATGCCTGCGAAAATTGGACAATGGTTCAAGGGCGCCAGAAAACAACTGGACATAAGGGATGCCTGCAAAAATTAGACAATGGTTTAAGGGCGCCAAATAAAAATTGGACTTAAGGGATGCCTGCAAAAACTGGACAATGATTCAAAGGCGCCAGATAACATCTGGATTTAGAGAATGCCTACAAAACTTAGACAATGGTTCAAGGGCCCTAGATAACAACTGGATTTAAGGGAAGCCTGTGAAAAACGAACAATGGTTTAAAGGCACCAAATAAAATTGGACTTAAGGGAAGCTTGCAAAAACCAAACAATGGTTCAAGGGCGCCAGATAGCAACTGGACTTGAAGAATGCCTGTGAAAACCGAATAAGGCTTTAAGGGTGCCAAATAAAATTGGACTTAGAAGAAATGCATGCAAAAACCAAAATATGGCTTAAGGGCACCAGATAACAACTGGACTTAGATTCCAATAACAATTGGATTTAAAAACAGAGTTCTAGTGACAAACTGGACTTTGAAAAGGTGTTGATAACAACCGGACTTTGGGCGAAGGGATAGAATCAACAACAAGACATGAGTCCATGCAAATCGAGCATGAAGTACACTTCGGTTATGCATGATTTGATTTGGATTTTATGCATGACATGTATGAATGGTCATGATATGCAGATGCTAACACTATGCAGACTGGGAGTTTACAGAGGTTGTTTATAGAAGTTTTGATTTCTCAACATCGATAACTCAATTAAGTTTATATGATAGATGCAATCAGAGGAGAATCTACCAAGCTTGACAATTACAAATAGCCAAAGGGGTCCTTTCGTAGGTTTGATGGGTTGCTAGCATGACTTCATGACACTCGTCTCGAACTTAAAAGTCGTTGACATTTGCTTTAGCAGATTGAAGGCATGGAGAGGACTTGGCTCACTGTGGCTCATCTTTCCCCATCTTGAGTCTTTGAATAAGTTCACCTTAAAATAAGTTTAGAAATAGCTTGGCATCATATGACCTTGAGATGACCTGCCCCAATATTCTAAACTTTGAAGCGGTTTTCCCTTGATTAACCAATTCTTGGAATGGTAGACTTCTGATTGACCATCCTTTGGAGGTTTGAACCTATTGAACTCTTGTGGTAGCTCTCCCTAGTCTGAGTCTTGAAGATTTTTTCTGACCAACCGAATCTTGGAGAGATTGGCTTGGATTGACTGATATCCAAAGTGATTTTCCCTTGACTAGACTTCTTTCATCGGATCAAGTTCCTCAACTAGTTTTATTTTGTTGGGATTCCTTTGATGCTAAGTGTTGACTTGTAAATAAAATTGTTCATTCAAAATGGTAATTTAATTGCAGTGCTTAAGCAAAATTTAAAATCAAAATTTATTGATATCAATTTGGTGAAATACAATGAAAAGGTTAATGATCAGAACACAATGCTGATCTAGCCATTCACCATGTGCAAGGTGGTGTAATCAATACAAATGATCAATAAAGTTCCTTCATGAGTCAGGTTAATGCAACCTTGATATAGTAAGCTTTCAGAATAATCTCTGCCTCAATTAGGTCTTCTAAGGGTTTTAACGTGGTCTGGTTCACGTTTTTTTTTAATAAAAGGATATAAGGCTCAAAATTTAATTTTAACCCACCCCTTCTTCTTGATGATATCTAGTCATACATAGTTCGTAACACCTCTCACCTCCATCCATGAACTATCATCATCAGTTGAAAAAAACAACAAAACAGATCACACCCACTGCACCGAACAACCCCCTTTCACCGGAACAATGACCAAACACAAACTTCTGTTGCCCACACCACATAATTTGTTTGCACCCTCACATATCCTTTTTAACACGCGCACACGACCATCCACTTTCACTTTTCCTCTTTCACACGCACGCGACTGCTCCACTGTATCACGTCAGATATCACCTCCAAAATCGCATCTCTGACCGCCATTACCACTGCTGATTTCGAGCATGACTAGGTGAGAGAGAGAGAGAGAGAGTGTAACAGCCCAAATTTCATTAAATAATTAATTGTAGTAATTAATTTATTTAGTGCGATTTTATGTTAATATTGGAATTAATTTTTATTAATTGGAATTAATAGAAAATTGAGAAGGAAATTGGAAGGAAAGAAAATAAAAGGAATATATATAAGTGAGAAAGTAAAGTAAAGAAAATAGAAGAGAAAGAGAAGAGAAGAAGAGGAAAAGTGGAAAATCATCAAGAACCAACATCAAAGCTCTGATTAATCGAGGTAAGGGTGAGAAACATTGCTATTTAATCATTGTATGCTATTATGTATGTTGGATTTGGGTTTGTGGATGTTTTCATCACTTTCCAATTAGGGCAAATGTTGGATTAATCGGTAGATTGATGATTTAATCGGTTGAAACTGAGCAATAATGCCGTAGAATAGTCGGGTAACATGTATTGATGCTATTTATACTGATTTGGATGTTTGAGGTTTGGTTGATGATGGATTGATGAAGGAGAGGCAGAATAGGGTTCTGTTCTGCGCAGGTTCGCTGGCTCTCGCCAGGCGAGCGAAAGCGAAGCTTCGCCAGGCGAAGCCTAGCGAATGCTGGCGAGTAATTAAGTTTAAGTCCCAGTGGACTTCGCTGGCGAGTTCGCCAAGCGAAGTTGGATAGCGAAGGTTCGCCCAGCGAAGGTGCTGGCGAATGGTGGCGAATGAAGTCAGTAGCTACTGACTTGGGCTCGCTGGGAAGTCTCGCCAGGCGAAGCCTAGCGAGTGTTCGCTGAGAGAGTTCTCCAGGCGAAGGCCAGGCGAAGGTTCGCTGCGAGGGTTCGCCATGCGAATGAAGGCGAATGTGACAGCATTTTTCTTTTGGTGTGTTGTTCATGTGGTGATTGTTTGGTTGATTCACATAGGTTAATACCTCTATGATATGAATAAGTATGTGATCCATGGTGATGATATGTGTTGTGGGTAGCCTTTGGGCGTGAATCCTAGAGTTGTGATATGAATGATTAATTGTAATCGGTTAAAATACATGAGAACATAATGATGATTATGTGTGTATTAATTGATGAGTTTGTGAATGTTGATTGTTATGTACAATTATGAAATAAGTATGCATGAGAACATTGTGGATATATGTGTGCATAGCTTATAATTGTATTATTGGTACTGGGACATGTATACCTTGTATGAAATGGCATGGGATGAATAATAAACATACTATGAAAAATGTATTGTGAATGCATATTGTTTATATGCGATTGTATGTTAAAATACATGAAGAATGCATGAGAGCATATTGATGGATATGCGTGCATTGCTTGATAAATATAATGTTTGAAATGAATTGTGATTGTATGCGGGTAATGCATGAGAACATATCGTGGATATGTGTGCATTGTGTAGTTAATTGTGAATAATGCATGAGAACGTATCGTGGATATGTGTGCATTGTGTGATAGTATTGAATTATGAATACGTTGATGATTATTATGACATGTTGTGTGTGCAATCATGATATAATTCACGAAGGGGTGAATTATTCGAATACATGGGAATATAATGATGAATGTATGTGTATTGTCTAATGAATTGTGAGTGCATATTTGTATGCGATTGTTGTGTAAATGCATGGGAACATATGTGATATGTGTGCATTGTTGTTGAATATGATGATGATGATGGGTGAAATGAATACATTGATAAATGTTTGATATATGTTGTATGTGCAATCATAATGAAATTCTCGAAGGGGTGAATTATTTGAATGCATGAGATTAAGATGTCGGTCTTAAGTGCATTTGTTGTGGTTGATTGTACATGCATCATTTAGTCAAGAGGCAATGTCTGTTAGTTTCGTGGAAACTAGTGGCTTGTCCCAAACCTAGAAGTGTGGGTTTGAAGGCTTAGAGGACGGGCCTTTGTGGTTATCGGTCTAGAAGTGTGGACCCGGTTTAATGTAAAAACCGAAAAAAGATAACGGGTTATCGGTCTAGAAGTGTGGACCCGGTTTAATGTAAAAACCGAAAAAAAGATAACGGGTTATCGGTCTAGAAGTGTGGACCCGGTTTAATATAAAAACCGGAAAAAGATAACGGAAGTCGGTACCGCATTGCATTGAGTTGCATTGATTTGTTGAGTCACATTGTATAATGTCATTGATATATGAAGTATGCATGTGAATGAGATGTTTGTTGAATATTTATGAAGCGTGCATGAAGAGATGCTTACGTGTGAATGTTAAGATTGTGGAATTGTGGATGTATGCATGATGTGAAATGCTTGGTGAATATTCATGTTGTATATATATATATATATATATATATATATATATATATATATATATATATATATATATATATATATATATATATATATATATATATATATATATATATATATATATATATATATATATATATATATATATATATATATATATATATATATATATATATATAAGCGACGATGTAAATGACTATGAGTTGAATTGTGGTGAGAAATAGGGAGTTAATTATATGATACCTATGTATACATGATTTTATGCTTTGATTATTATGGTAATATTTCTCACCCTTCTGCTGTTTTATAATGCTCTATGAGGCATTGCAGATTAGGTTGCTGGAGGCCTTTATGAAGTTCTGCTTGTAGTTCGAGGTCTCTACGTGTGTAGCGGTTTAGTAATTATTTATGGGTCGAGTCATGCTTTGGTCGTGTAACACGGGGATCGGTTGCTTATGTTTTAGGTTTACATTATGTAACCTAAGTTATGTTTTCATATTTGGAGTAATTGAGATAATGAGATGTTGGCCTTAGTGCCTAGAGATGTTGATTTTATATGATGAAAGTAAATGTTTCTTTTAAAGGATTTTCATTAATGAATCCGCTGCTAAATGGAAAGGTGTTTATGAGCATGACAGATTGTTTTAATGTGGTGCAAGTTTTGTGTGATGCCCTTTTATGGATGCGTGTTAACTTTTACTCTGATTATGCATGTATTATTTGCGGGGTTTAGAAGGGTGTTACTTTAGTGGTATCAGAGCCTGGTTGGTTCGTCCGGCCAAGTTGTCTAATGTTATTTGTTCCCTTGTATGCGACATGTGTGTGAAAACGCTGTCGATACATGTTGTTGCTTAACCTTGTCTGGAGAAGTGGGAATGATCTAAAGTGGGGGAGAAGTTGTGCTTCTCCAAGATGCCGCAGGTGTAGAAGTTCTAGCTCAGTGGGTGGTTAACACTCTTGTGGTTTGGTAAAGATAGTCTATACTCCATCATGATTTTCAGCTGCCTATTGACAAATTGAGGAACTGATCACCCTTAATCTCTTGTTGATAGTAGTTGGAGTTCTGTTGAATGGGATGGACGTGTCTTGCAAGCTTAGGTGGCGTGAGCAGAGAATTGTTTGGAGCTAAGCCAGGTGCTTAAGAAGTGTGTTGATGAGTCGGCACGAGACAGTGAGGAGATGGTTAATTTTGATGGGAATTCGGGGTGCTAATGAAAGTGGGAAGATGGCGGTTTTGCCGACTAATTATATCTGTTTGGACAGTCGAAGAATTAAATTGATTGAGTAGTGTTGAGAATTATGTCTGGTGTGTGTGCTACGGCAGCAGATTGTGGAGTTGAGTATAAGGGTGGATAATGACTTCTAGTGATTACTAAAGGAAATGAGATGTGGAATACATGGTTGGTATAATTGGACCCTTAAGCATTTCAAGAGTTGGAGAGGTATTGGATGACCTTTAAGTGTGGAAGGGTTGTTTCCGTGATTTTGTCGTAACGGAAAACCGTAATTCAGAATGATGCAAGATTAGAAGCATTGGAAGATATTACAGTGCTCTATGTGATGGGAAAGTAGTGACATGGAATTAAGTATTTATTGGCGAAAAATGTTTGGATGTTATGGTAAGCGCGGAGAGTGCGGTTTGTGTTATCACCATAAGTTCACAGCTGAGTGTCCGTTTGATATAATGATTTTCCACACTTGATTGAGAGAGTCAATGGTTATGTAACCGATGGTGTTTGGATATGTTCGGAGAGTATAGGGGTTCATGTTGTGTGTCGGGAACTTGAGTTATTAGTATTGGGGAAGAGGCAGTGATGTACTACTGTGAAGGAAGTTCAAAGAGTTTTGGGAAAGCTGTCAACAGTTCGTGTATTGGTTTTGCCAAGTCCGACAGGATTGTCGTTGTGTTTTGAGATACTTTGTTGATATGATTAAGAGATGTGTTAAGTACAACATTAATGAGTTTTGGTTATGCTTGAAGGCAATATAAAGTACAGAGAGGGATTATCTGACAAGTAATTTGGAGTGGGTTGTTGTTGTGTGTTTGTACCGGAGTTTGGAAGCCTCAATTGTTTAGTTGAGATTTGAGATGGTTACTGACCTTAAGGTATTTGTTTTATTTGAGAGAGAGTCAAATATGAGACAGAGAAGTAATTGGAACTCCTGAAGGAGTATGGTTTTGGTTAAATTACCATTCGGATGAGACCAAGTGGTAGCTAAGATATCGAATCGGGAATTTTGGTATACACTAATGAAGATGGTAAGGAAGTTAGAATTGATTAAGCAAATTCAGGTATGAGTTCGGCCTGTGAAGAGACTTCTTATGGAGTTGAGCCTTGGATGTTGAGATTGACTTTTGGTATTCTGATGAGGTTCGAGGAAATCGGAATTCTGAGTTGAGTTGATAGATTAATTGAATTTAATGGATAAAAGTCAGAGGGCTTATTTTCGGATTAAGGGAAATGGTATTGTGAGATGTCATGATGAAGTGTGTATTCTGAATAGTGTGAGTTGGATAAGAGTACTCAGGGAGAAGTACATCGAGAAAGATGGAGTATCCGTGCAGGTACTAGGAAGATGCGACCGAATTTGAGAAATAGTTTTGGATAGCCATAGATGGAGAAGGAATTGATTGAGTTTGTATACGTTGACTAGACTTGCTGGGAATTGAAGTATGGACATTAGAGATGGTTGGATTTGATACAACTGTTGAGTATTTCGAGTGGGATGGGATAGTATTCCCATGGGCTTTGTGTCGGGTTTTCTGATGAATTTGAGGAAGTATGATCTGATTTGGACAGTTAAGAATGGATTAACAAGAGTAACTCGTTGCCTACCAGTGAAGATGAATCATTCTGTTAGATGGGAACTCAAGTTTTTCGTTAAGATTATGGGAAAGATTGCGCAAGCGGTTGGGTGCCATGTTGAAGATGAAATCTGACTAGTGTCCGTGAATGGCATGGACAAACGAAGAAAACTATCCAGTATGAAGAGGACTCGTTGAGAGCATGCGTGTTAGACCAAGATGGATCTAAGGGTAGTCAATTGTCGTTGATGGAGTTGCCTACAATAACTGTTGCCATTTCGTATCGGAAACAACATCGTATGAAGTTCGTTGGGTAAGAGGGTATGACTCCTTTGTGTTGTAGCATGTCCAACGGGAGTGTTGTACTCGGATCAAAGACCGTGTAAGGGACGATGGAAACGATCAAAGAATCCAAGTAAGGCCGTGTTTTGAGAGTTATGGTAGTAATTGGTGTTGGTCGAGCTTGAAGTCTCGTGAGCACCCTGTGTTTTGTTGATCTTGTTGCGGTGAAATTTGGATGTCAAGCTATTGATTAACTTGAATCTTAATTCATTTACAACCGGTCTTTGATTTATCCGAAGGAAAGGTTAAAGAAAGGAAAAACCTAAAGGGGAGAGATCTAAGGTTCGGGGGTTGGTTAAATTTAGGGAAGGTATTAGCACCCTAAACTTCCGTAGTACTCTACGGGAACCTTTTGTTTATTTTTTTATTTATTTCATTTTATTTTGCTTTAGGGTATATACAAAGGATTGAAAATTAAAAAAGACCTAGGGGTTAATTCTAAGTTTACTCGGCAAGACATCGCATCTTGTGCCTACATATCCTTACGGGAATGGAATCAGAGTAACTGTAGTTCCCCTCAAAAGGGAGGTTAGAAACGTCTTGACTGTGGCCAAGGTTTGTTCAGAGACTCCAATCTCTATGTTAAAAAAATGTTAATTAAAATTAAAATAGGGTTAAATTAGGGATTCCACGGCGGAAAACCTTAAAACAGAGTACGACGACTCTTTTGGCCTAACACTAGGATAAAAGCAATTTTGTCCACGGCGGGACACCTAGGCTAAACAGGGTTTGATCCATTAAAGGGGTAAGGCTATTGACTCGGCGGCCAAAAGGCTGGACCTATTCCTTCGGAAGGATAAAACTACGAAGCGGAGGTTTGCTTCGGTAAATGTGAAAAAGGTTTGAATAAGGGAACACTGGAGAGCTCCAATCCTTCTGACGAGTTGTGGGAACGACCGCCTTTCTTCTCTGGGGATCTCCTTTGTTTCTCCCTTTCTCTCTCCTCTTTTTTTGAAGAAAACCTTCTGACCCCCTTTTCAACAAAGCAACACATGTATATATAGGGAACAAATTAGGGTTAACACCAAATTGTCAATAATGTCCCTAAAGCCCATTTTAAAGCCCAAACTAAATAATTAGTTAAGAAAATTTTTTTTTTAATAATTTAAAATAATTAAAATAAACTTAAAATAAAAACTAATAATCCTATTGATTCCTAAAATCAAAAATATTATAAAAAGAACAAAATTTTTTCTAATATTTTTTATTTTATGATTTTTTGGATATTTTTATGAATAATTTAGAAAAAAGTGAAAAAAAAATAATATTTTAAAAAATGATTTAATTAAAATACGAAAATAATAATTAAATAATAATAAAAAACTATTTTTGTTATTTTTTAATGAGAGATAGAAACATTTAGAGTAAAAATAATAAAAAACAAAAAGTGACTAAGGTGAGATTCGAACTCTCAACCTCTTACCCTCACAACTCCTTACACATGTCCTCTTGCTAATTGTGCCATTTTTACTTTTTAGAAAAAAAATACATGCCATATGATATTTACCTGCAAAAAGTCAAACGACTACACAAATTTGTTAGTAATTGATTAAATGCAATGAAATGCGACGACAAATCTTAGGGCAAAATTTGGGGTATTACAGTTGCCCCTATTTAAATAACTTCACCGGGTGATTCGAGCAACGGAGACTCGAGAAATCGTGGTGGAGGAATTTAAATACAGATAACCGAAAATTTTGCCTTTAGACGCAGTGCTATGCAATGATATGGACAAAACAAAACGAACTATAATGCTAAATATAATATGAATCTGATATGATGCGTATGATGAAAATGACAAATGCACAGATACAGACGAAACAACGTCACATGAGACGACCCACCGAGGAATTGCACTAGGGAAGAAGACATGTCATATCTGGAAGAACGTCGGGTAGACACGACACAGAATTGTTGATAGGTGCCAAGTAAATTAGAAATTATCCGCAAGGTAAGACGCGGGTAAAACACGAGCTCAGGAGAAAAACGCAAATGGGGATAAAACACTCATGATGCCAAGTAAATAAATTTTGCCCACAAGGTAAGACGCGAGTAAAATACGACCTCAGGGAGAAAAAAAAAGCAAATGGGGGTAAAACACCATGGTGTTAGGTAAACCCAGGAATATCTGGTAAACGGGGAATAAAACACCCGGGATAAAAGGTACATGGGGGATAAAACACCCAAGGATAGAAGGTGAATGGGGAGTAAAGCACCCAAGATAGAAATGTAAATGGGGAGTAAAGCACCCAGGATAGAAATGTAAATGGGGAGTAAAGCACCCAAGATAAAAATGTAAATGGGGAGTAAAGCACCCAAGATAAAAATGTAAATGGGGAGTAAAGCACCCAAGATAGAAATGTAAATGGGGAGTAAAGCACCCAAGCTAGAAATGTAAATGGGGAGTAAAGCACTCAAGATAGAGAGGTAAATGGGGAATAAAGCACCCAAGATAGAAATGTAAATGGGGAGTAAAGCACCCAAGATAGAAATGTAAATGGGGAGTAAAGCACCCAAGATAGAAATGTAAATGGGGAATAAAGCACCCAAGATAGACATGTAAATGGGGAGTAAAGCACCCAGGATAGAAATGTAAATGGGGAGTAAAGCACCCAGGATAGAAATGTAAATGGGGAGTAAAGCACCCAAGATAAAAATGTAAATGGGGAGTAAAACACCCAAGATATGCACATGTATAGGAATTATGCTATGACATATGATAAAATGCAAATGCAGACATCGACGACAAGGCTCGACTCTTTCGGTGAGATGACAAAACTGGAGGACTGATTCCTCAACACGGAGATCACTGTCATTCTGTTAAGCTGTATCAAGTTGATAGTCACTGTAGGAATGATGAATAACTGCTTAGTGATTATGCAAGTAAACTGCCCCAGGTCAAATGAACTGATAATTGCTTCAACTGTCTAATTCGTGGAATCGACTGTTTTGCTGTATCCTCGGAGGGCTTGCCCCAGTCTGGGTCTTGAACAATTCTCTAGATAAACCAAATCTGAGAAGATATTGCCTTGAACAAATCTTGAACTAATTCTTTGACAGGATGTAAAAGGAACTTGCCCCTGATAAGATCACTTGACCAAGTTTCTCATTGTTTGAAAATTCCTTAGAGGAAAGCAAGTTTGCAAACAAAAATATTCATACAAACATGGTAATGCAAAGTTCATGCGACTTTTGAAATCAAAATTATTTTTGAAAGGTGGAAAATACATGAGTCGTTAGTCAGAACAAGGCGGTTCAAGACACTCAAAGTTTAAAATAAAAGTGTATTGTCAAAATAAATGATTCGCAAGGATCTTTTGGAGTCAGGTTACGCAACCTTGCTGTAGTATACTTTCAAAATAACCTTGCTTCAATTAGGTCTTTTGAGGGTTGTAACGTGGCCTGGTTCACGGTTTATGAAACAAAAGATAAAGGCTCAAAAGTTATTTGTACCCACCCAATCTACGTGATGATCTTCAATCCTATGCTCAGTTAACTCATACTATGCATTCAGATTCCCATAAGTTAGGGATTTCATTGATCGTAGCAATGATGACTCAGAAGTCAAAGGGACCTATGAAAAGGCAGCCACTACTCCCCTATAACATTTGATTGTTTTGACATTGAGGATTTTCAAGATAAGGATTTAAAAATCTCTTTGTATTATCCCTAAATTTTGCCTAAATTGTTTATTTTAGAGTTTACAGTCAGCG
Source organism: Lathyrus sativus (assembly GCA_963859935.3). Taxonomy (NCBI): domain Eukaryota; kingdom Viridiplantae; phylum Streptophyta; class Magnoliopsida; order Fabales; family Fabaceae; genus Lathyrus; species Lathyrus sativus. The sequence continues at coordinate 651,912,847 of OZ012738.1, read as the reverse complement.
GGATGCCCCAGTTTTGCCTAAGTCTCCTTCATAGGTTTTGACTTAGCGGGCTTCTTTTGCTTTTTTTATATTATTTTTTTTTATGAAGGAAAGTGACTGTTTGATTTTAATGATTACGGTGAACCATCATCGACCTTTTGATTAGAAAACATCTTCGACACTTATTTGACGTGTGCGAAGGAAAATTTGTTAATGAAAGGTGTATCGTATGAACACACAACCAAGTTAACTGAGAACTACCCATCCCAAGGTTAAAATTGTGGGTTTTTTGTAACGAAAGAAACTCCAACTTCTAGGCTCGAAGGGGGTAACGAGGGATTAACTTCCTTATTTCTCCAGTGTTTGGGAATTGAAATAATGCCTTACATCGTCAACAAGGTTTAATTGAAAGCATACTGACAGCAGTTATGGGTATAACATTTTCGTCATCCTCCCTCCGATCTTAGCATATCAAAATTTTGGACAAGAAGTAAACATTTGAAAAATAAAGCATAAAGATGCAAATAAATGGACGGAAATGAATTGAATCAAAAGTCGCAATGCTTATTTCATTAATGAAAGTACAAACATAATTGAAAGCAAACAACTTAAACAAAATAAGGAAAATGCAAACAACGAGAAACAAAAGGCCTAGTGACAAAACTTCATTTCTGATGTACTGGCAAGGGATTTTTCTGAACATCCGGATGACTGTCTGTAAAATCAAGTATTCCAGTTCTAACCAGTTCACATACTCTAGCCTTCAATGCAAAACAATGCTCCAAGTCATGGCCTGGGGCACCCTCATGGGAAGCACAATGGAGATCAGCCCTAAATCCAGCCGGAGGATTAAGAGGAGGTGGTAAAGCCTTTGTAGTAATCAGTCCTTGCCGGACTAAGTCAGGATATAGCTCTGTGTAAGTCATGAGAATAGGATTAAAGTGACTCCTGTTCCGTTTCTGGTCTGATATCTGTGTCGAGGAATCAGCTTGACGACTCAAAGGTACACTAGAAGACGATAGGACCAAGAAGGAGAAATTGGGGGATAAATGCAATGCAAAAATGTGATGCTAATGCCATGCAATGGTCTCAAGAATTTCAACGGTCGATTGCAAACATTCCCTTTTAGGAAAGCGAGAAAAGCTGTTAGACTTTAAAATGTAGGACTTCTTGAATTTGCAAAGGACTTTTGAATTCCTTGAAACTAGAAATGATATGATGCTTTATGGATGCAAAGCACAAATACACACACAAAGGTCCTAAGTTATAGGACAGTGTATGGAGTTAAGGTCTACCCTTCCCAAAGTGGTGTGTACTATAGGTTAATTGTACCTGCAGAACAAAGGTTCTAAAAAGTGCCTAAAGTCATCAGTCCATCTTTTGGATATTATCAACTTCTCGACTGACTCAAGGGTCAATAATATTCTCAAGAGAACCTCTTTTAAGTGTAGCATCGCGTAGCAACCATTGTAGGACTACTCCCATATAGTTCCCGCACTACGTCCTATATAAGGTCAAGATGGTGTAAAGGTACTACGGTTCCCAGTATCACAGACTCCAATCGATAACGGTAAAAGTTTTCACGACTACACTCGATCAACCGAACCATTTTCGAAAGTGTCTCAACTGAGCGGTGATTCTCGATTTAGCTTAGTCGGGACTCACTCCCTATAAGCCTCGTCGAATATATCAGCCATCCTATCATAAGGTCGCTCAAGTCCGGGTGTAGGACTTATCTCACAACACAGTAACTCCAAGTAAGGTACCCCAATATATACATACAAGTGAGCAAAATATAATAAAACAAATATATAAACAAAAATAAACAAAATAGGGATAACCCTCAATAGTTAGGACTCCCCAGTGAAGTCGCCATTTTCTGTTGCGGTGAAATTTGGATGTCAAACTATTGATTAACTTGAATCTTAATTCATTTACAACCGGTCTTTGATTTATCCGAAGGAAAGGTTAAAGAAAGGAAAAACCTAAAGGGGAGAGATCTAAGATTCGGGGGTTGGTTAAATTTAGGGAAGGTATTAGCACCCTAAACTTCCGTAGTACTCTACGGGAACCTTTTGTTTATTTTTTTATTTATTTCATTTTATTTTGCTTTAGGGTATATACAAAGGATTGAAAATTAAAAAAGACCTAGGGGTTAATTCTAAGTTTACTCGGCAAGACATCGCATCTTGTGCCTACATATCCTTACGGGAATGGAATCAGAGTAACTGTAGTTCCCCTCAAAAGGGAGGTTAGAAACGTCTTGACTGTGGCCAAGGTTTGTTCAGAGACTCCAATCTCTATGTTAAAAAAATGTTAATTAAAATTAAAATAGGGTTAAATTAGGGATTCCACGGCGGAAAACCTTAAAACAGAGTACGGCGACTCTTTTGGCCTAACACTAGGATAAAAGCAATTTTGTCCACGGCGGGACACCTAGGCTAAACAGGGTTTGATCCATTAAAGGGGTAAGGCTATTGACTCGGCGGCCAAAAGGCTGGACCTATTCCTTCGGAAGGATAAAACTACGAAGCGGAGGTTTGCTTCGGTAAATGTGAAAAAGGTTTGAATAAGGGAACACTGGAGAGCTCCAATCCTTCTGACGAGTTGTGGGAACGACCGCCTTTCTTCTCTGGGGATCTCCTTTGTTTCTCCCTTTCTCTCTCCTCTTTTTTTGAAGAAAACCTTCTGACCCCTTTTTCAACAAAGCAACACATGTATATATAGGGAACAAATTAGGGTTAACACCAAATTGTCAATAATGTCCCTAAAGCCCATTTTAAAGCCCAAACTAAATAATTAGTTAAGAAAAAAAATTTAAATAATTTAAAATAATTAAAATAAACTTAAAATAAAAACTAATAATCCTATTGATTCCTAAAATCAAAAATATTATAAAAAGAACAAAATTTTTTCTAATATTTTTTATTTTATGATTTTTTGGATATTTTTATGAATAATTTAGAAAAAAGTGAAAAAAAATAATATTTTAAAAAATGATTTAATTAAAATACGAAAATAATAATTAAATAATAATAAAAAACTATTTTTGTTATTTTTTAATGAGAGATAAAAACATTTAGAGTAAAAATAATAAAAAAACAAAAAGTGACTAAGGTGAGATTCGAACTCTCAACCTCTTACCCTCACAACTCCTTACACATGTCCTCTTGCTAATTGTGCCATTTTTACTTTTTAGAAAAAAAAATACATGCCATATGATATTTACCTGCAAAAAGTCAAACGACTACACAAATTTGTTAGTAATTGATTAAATGCAATGAAATGCGACGACAAATCTTAGGGCAAAATTTGGGGTATTACAGATCTGTATCAGAGTAGCGTAGCGGAAGCGTGAAGCGGATAGCATGTTAGACTGTTTTACCGCTGTCGCTTGAGAGGATTGCATGAGGTGTTCATATGTCTAAGTTGAAGAGGTACATTGATTCAGGTGGATGGTGTACAAGTGAAAGAGAATTTGACTTCGGAGGCGTGGCTAGTTCTAGTTGTTGATAAGAAACAACTTCGAAGTATAGAGATTCCTTTGGTGGAAGTAGTTATGGGAGAATTGGATTTGGAAGAATTGGAATGCGAGAGTCGTATCCAGAGTTGTTTGGATCAGATAACATTTTCGAGGACGAAAATTCCTAAGTGGGGGAGAGTTGTAACAGCCCAAATTTCATTAAATAATTAATTGTAGTAATTAATTGATTTAGTGGGATTTTATGTTAATATTGGAATTAATTTTTATTAATTGGAATTAATAGAAAATTGAGAAGGAAATTGGAAGGAAAGAAAATAAAAGGAATATATATAAGTGAGAAAGTAAAGTAAAGAAAATAGAAGAGAAAGAGAAGAGAAGAAGAGGAAAAGTGGAAAATCATCAAGAACCAACATCAAAGCTCCGATTAATCGAGGTAAGGGTGAGAAACATTGCTATTTAAACATTGCTATTTTTTTGTGTTTTGTTTTGTTTTATGTTTTTATTTTATTATACTATTATTATTATTATTATTATTATTATTATTATTATTATTATTATTATTATTATTATTATTATTATATTACCATTACAATTATTATTATTATTATTATTATTACTATTATTATTTTTTAGTATTATTGTTTATTATTGAAACAAGGAAGAATATACTAATTCAAAAAACAAAGTCAAGTACAAAAGTGATCCAAAAAGGATCCAACCCCCCGAAAGACTTAATTACATCATAAGACTAGCCAAATGTTTCCTAATTCTATTGTTTTGTCAGCCTCTATAAATCACATTATCTATGATTTTTGCAACCATGTGTTGTATTATCTACTACGTTTCCAAAAGTAATATTATTGCTTATTATTATTATTAAGTATTGTTAATTATTATTATTATTGTTAATTATTATTGTAGATTATTATTTGTTATTAATTATTATTTTTGTTTGTTATTACTATTATAATCATTTGTTTACTATTATTTATTAATTTTATTATTGTCACTAACATTTATAATAATAATAATAATAATTTTTATTTTTATCATTATTATAATTATTGATTTATTATTATTGTCAATTTTATTATTGTTAATAATCGTTATATTTATTATTGTTGTGAATTATTGTTGATTATTTTTGTTTATCATTATTATAATTATTTGTTTACTATTTTTGTTTATTTTTATTTATTGAGTAACTTTTTTAATTTAAATTGTTAAAAAGAAAAAGTTGATTCTTGGTTTCGTCGGTTTTTCACATATACACTGCAGTTTAAGAATTAAAATTCAATTTAATTTTATAAACGGCTAATGCATAGAGAATTATTGATTGACCTCTCATAAAGTAATTCCTACATAAATTACTTTACGATTACTTAACATACACTAAATTTCAATAGTCAACTCTGATTTTTATTTCCAATCTTTTCTCTTTCCCAGGTTTATTTTACATTGACTTCATTACTATTTATATTTTGTTTATAAGTTATTTATTAATCTTGCACTGTTAATTATCGAATTGAACATCCCCATTTGACAAAATATACCCCCATTCTCATAAATGTGTAATAATTTTACCGCTTTCCGTTATTACTTTATTATCTTAATTGATTGTTAATTCAAAAGATTAAAATCAAACTCTTTCAGAAAATAACACAAAACAAATACTCGATCCAACGTCGAGCACTTTTCCCAAATCAAAATCATTTCCACTTCTCTAGCATTTTTAAACCTCCGATATTTCATCCCATTTCAGTTCAAGCGCAAAAAAAACCCGATCCAATGTTGAGTGCCTTTTTCCTAATCAAATCCAAATTACTTAAACATACTTAGACACCATTTCAAAAAATGGTGAACAAAGGGATGATCTTGAGCCTTTGATTCCTCTATTTGATTGCTTGGATACAAATAGCCTTACTTGTCCATTCAAACAATTGTCATCCGTTAAAAACTTCTAACCCTCGTCAGATCCAAATGGCTTTCATAATCAAATTTAGGTCAAAATCATTTTTGTAATAAACTTGGACGAAAAAGGAGGTGGTCATCTCCAAGAACATTTTCAGAAATGAGTATACTTTATCCATATTGATGTAAAATAAAAAACGACTTTAGTATCCAAGAGCAAGCAACAAGGAAATGTTTAAAACACTCGATATGTCTAAAGGATTACTCTTTTAAAAGCCATCAACCCAGTAGTTTTTAGTAAGTCGGATTATGAAGCTCTGATTTCTCATTTCACCATGAGAATATGTAGGCACATGATTCTGATATCTTGACGAGCACACCTTTAGTAAAACGTCCATCCCTTTATTTTAAAATAATCTTTTGTTTCTTTCTCTCACTCGATAAGTAGAAGATCATAATTAACATATGCTAACATCTCTATCGTAAATCTAACTAAGAGGTTCCCGTTGGGTACAATGGATGTGAGGGGTGCTAATAACTTCCCCGTGCATAACCGACTCCCGAGCCCAAATTTAGTTGCAACGACCATTGTCTCTTTCTTTTAGGGGTTTTATCGATATTTTCCCTTTCCTGCTTTGGAATAAATAAACATTCAGTGGCAACTCTGTCTGAACAATTCATTCATGCATTAGTATCGACATTATCCTTGTTTACTTGTTTTACATATTGATTTGAACTATTATTGAGAAATACTCTTCGAATCTCAATCTAGGATAATCATATGTTAGATGCTAAACTCTAGACATAGATTTAGATTTAACATTCACTTGAATATTGAGTCTTAATGCTACCTTATTGTTTAATAGGCTGAGAGAACAATACGGTTGAACTCTCGTCAGGAGTTTAGACATAAACACTGTCGGCGAGTGATATGCGGTGATATTGATAAATGTTTAGATTGTGTATAACTGATTGGTAAATTACATATTCTATCGGTGGATGAAATTCAATCCTGTCAAGCTCTCATCTATATGAAACTTTATTTATCATTCATTTGTTTTACATTTTGTAGCTTTAAACCATCAAACATTTTGAAAACTTAAGCTTAAAATGATAGTAAATGTTGAATGGAATTAATATCACACCAGTCCATGTGGATACGATAAAATAAATACTTACCCTTGATAGCTACTACAACATGAAAATGACGTTATTGTTGGGGATTTGTGAAGCATGTCAGAAAGGAAAATTTTCAAAATCTTCTTTCAAAGCAAAAAATGTTGTTTCTACCTCTAGACCATTAGAGATACTTCATATTGATCTGTTTGGAATAGTGAAAACTGCATCCATCAGAAGCAAGAAGTATGGATTAGTCATAATTGATGACTACAGCAGACGGACATGGGTAAAATTCCTGAAACACAAGGATGAGTCGCATTCTGTATTTTTTAACTTCTGCAAACAAGTCCAAAACGAAAAAGAATTTAAAATTGTTAAAGTCAGAAGTGATCATGATGGAGAATTTGAAAACAAATACTTTGAAAAATATTTTAAAGAAAATGGCATTGCACATGATTTTTCTTGTCCTAGAACTCCTCAACAGAATGGAGTTGTAGAAAGTAAAAATAGAACATTGCAAGAAATGGCCAGAACCATGATCAACGAGACTAACATGGCAAAACATTTTTGGGCAGAAGCAATTAATACAACTTGTTATATTCAGAACAAAGTGTCTGTAAGACCTCTTCTGGAGAAGACTCCTTATGAATTGTGGAGGAATAGAAAGCCCAACCTTTCTTATTTCCATCCTTTTGGATGTGTTTGTTTTATTTTGAATACTAAGGAAAATCTGAACAAGTTTGATTCTAAAGCTCAGAAGTGTTTCATGCTTGAATATTCTAAACGCTCTAAAGGCTACAGAGTATACAATACTGAGACACAGATTGTAGAGGAATCAATTCATGTCAGATTTGATGATAAGCTTGGCAATCAAAAGCCAAAGCATCTTGAAATTTCTGCAGATAGAGAAATCCTTATCACAGACTCTGAAGAATCAGAGGCAGACAAAGCTCAAGTAAAAGCACCAGAAGCAACGTCAGATGCTACTCCCTTGACTGCTCAGATGGACAGCTTGATAATTTCTAAAGAACCAACTATTAAAGGATCATCCAGAATCAAAGCCTCTCATCCAGAGGAAATGATAATTGGTAAGAAGGATGACCCTATCAGAACAAGATCCTTTCTCAGATCATCTAGAACATTATTGTTTGGTTTGGTATCTATCATTGAACCTACCTCTGTGGATGAGGCTCTGCAAGATAATGATTGGATACTTGCTATGCAAGAGGAGCTTAACCAATTCACAAGGAAAGATGTTTGAGATCTGGTTCCAAGACCAAATGGATTCAATATCATTGGAACAAAATGGGTTTTCAGAAACAAGCTGAATGAGCAAGGAGAATTTATCAGAAACAAGGCTAGGCTGGTTGCTCAAGGATATAGTCAGCAAGAAGGTATAAACTACACAAAGACATATGCTCTTGTGGCAAGGTTAGAGTCTATTTTCTTGCTTATTTCTTTTGCTGCACAGAATAACATAACTCTGTATCAGATGGATGTTAAAAGTGCTTTCTTAAATGGCTTCATAGAAGAGGAAGTTTATGTTCATCAACCCCTTGGTTTTGAAAATGAAAAATTTCCAGAACATGTTTTTAAACTAAAGAAATCACTCTATGGCTTAAAACAAGCTCTCAGAGCTTGGTATGAGAGGCTGAGTAATTTTCTTCTGGAAAATAATTTTATCAGAGGAAAAGTTGATACTACTCTCTTCCATAAATCAATAAAGAAACACATTTTAATCTGTCAAATTTATGTTGATGACATTATTTTTGGAATAACAAATATTACGCTTGGAAAGGATTTTGCTCAATCTATGCAGACAGAATTTGAAATGAGCATGATGGGAGAACTCAGATTCTTTCTGGGAATTCAAGTGAATCAAACTCCAGAAGGCACCTACATACATCAGATAAAGTATGTAAAGGAGCTTATGAAGAAATTCAACATGACAAAAAGTAAGCTAGCAAAGACTCCAATGCATCCAAAAAGCACTCTAGTTAAAGAAGAGGTAAGTAAAAAGGTAGATCAGAAGCTCTACAGAGGTATGATTGGTTCTCTTCTGTACTTGACTGCTTCTATACCTGATATCCTCTTTAGTGTTTTTCTATGTGCTAGATTCCAATCAGATCCTAGAGAATCTCACTTAACAGCTGTTAAGAGGATTCTGAGGCATCTGAAAGGTACTACTAACGTAGGATTGTGTTACAGAAAATATGATGAATACAGATTAGTTGGATTCTGTGATGCTGATTATGCTGGAGACAGAATAGAACGTAAAAGTACTTCTGGAAGCTGTCAGTTTGTAGGGAGTCATCTGATCTCATGGTTCAGCAAGAAGCAAACCATAATAGCATTTTCAACAACAGAAGCAGAATATATTGCTGCTGCTGGTTGTAGCACACAGATGCTCTAGATGAAAAGTCAACTAGAAGATTATCAGATACATGAGAATAACATTTATATCTTCTGTGATAATACTTCTGTTATTTGACTATCTAAAAACCCTATTTTACATTCTAAGGCAAAGCATATAGAAATTAAACATCATTTTATCAGAGACTATGTTCAGAAGGAAATTATAAGTTTGAATTTTGTTGATACAGACCATCAATGGGTTGATATCTTCACAAAACCCCTTGCTGGAGATAGGTTTAAATTTATTCTGAAGAATATTAGTATGGATTTTTGTCCAGAATAAAACTATTATTCAGAAGCAAATTTATTCAGATGAAATATGATTAATGTCTATAATCTAAAATATTTCATCTGATTATTTATTTTGGTACGTTATTTATTTTTTGTGAAACTCTGATCTAACAAGTCTCAGAAGATCTGAGCGTTGATTAACATTTCTCATTCTAAAGAGATTCAGAGACACATCAACATCAAACACGTGTCACATGAAATCTGAAAAGGTGGAGTGTAAATAATGAGACGCCGTTTAGAGGTACTGTTTGAATTCTCAATTCCTTGTTTTCCTCCCCACGCTTGTCAGTATCATTTAATGCTCTTAAATCATTATTCTTTTTTATGTGACTTTTTGTTTTAAATTAATTGAATTAAATGCTGAACGTGTGAATGTGTGCCCTAATTTTTTGCCCCTATATATTCCAAAACACAACACTTCTCACATTTTTCACTCTCTCTCACACCTATATGCGTTTCTGTTTGCTTCATTGCTTCTTCTTCCCTTCCAAACCCAAATCTCAAAGAAGAACTCGTTATCTCTCAAGATCATAAATGGAAACTTCATCTTCAACCTCTCAACAGTTTGAATCTACAATGGCTGCGGTTTCATCTTCTAATATGGGTCCTGCTCCGTTCAAAGAACCTGTAAGAACTCTTCTCACACTTGTTGATCAACTGGGAGTTTTATGTGAGTTCTTGGTAGATTTTGAATGTATTGTTGTGAATGGTTTTGATTTGCGTCCAACTGTGTCATCACAAGGATGGACAAAGTATTTTGATAGACTGATAGGTCCAGTTTATCCTTGCTTGGTTAAAGAATTTTGGATCCATGCAACCGTTTACCCCAAATTCATCGTTTCTTCAGTTCTGGGTAAAGAGATTATCATCATTGAAGATCTGATTCGCAAGTTGATAGGATATCAAGAAACAGATGGTGTTACTCATCTTCCAGTAGGTCGTATTGAAATGGATGACGTGTACAGTGAAGTTTTCACTTCTGGGGAAGTTTCAAGCAAAATAAAGGATTTAAAGGTTCATTACAAGATCTGGGCAAAGATCTTCTTAGGCTGCATACATCACAGGAAATCCACTAATTCTCCTGACTACATCAACGCAGATCAGATGTATTTCATGTACTTTCTGGGTAAAGGCATCAAGGTGGATCTGCCTCACTTACTTTTTACTCATCTATGGAGTCATGTGAAACAGTCCAGAGAGGAAGTCAGAACTAAGCATCAAAAGATCAGAAACTGGATCCCTATGGGAAGACTGATCTCAGATATTCTACCTGAAAATGGATTAGTGGCTCATCTAACAAAGGCTAGTCAGACAGAAGAGTTAGCTTCAATTATTGGAAAGCCTCTGAATGGAAAGAGTCTACAGAGGATGAGGATAGTGGAAGAACTTACTTCTGCAACAGTTCAGATCAACATTGACGAAGTAAGCCAGAGGAGAATTCCTTTAGATGATTTTCCTATGTTCACTGCTGAAGAACCAAGGGAAATTGTTCTGGCCTACATTGTTGCATGCTTGGTAGATGGAACCCCCTTGCCACCAGATCTGATCAAAAGAGGAAATGAACCTGGACCAGACTTCTATGGAGAGAAGCAGAGAAAGAGAAGAAATGTCTCGGAGGAAGGATCTTCGAAGCCTAAGAGGAAAGCTTCTGGAGAAGCATCTTCTGCAAAGCCAAAACGCTTCAAGAAGCATAAAGGTAACCCTTCTGCTAATTTACCTTCTATTTCAGAACAAGCAACACTAACACCAACATCTGAACTTCCTCCTCCTTATGACCCATTCCTACACCTTCTCCTCCTCACACTTCTCAACCACAAAACTCTGAACCCATAACTTCTGAACCATAAAAATCTCAACCACTACATTCTGAACCTCAACAACATCACACTTCTGAACCACAACAACCACAATCATCTGAACACACTACTTATGTACCATCCACACCTTCCTTCAACATCCGTTAGAAAACTACTTCTGATAAAACCCCATCTTCTATTCCACAAACATCTGAACCAAACCAACCTTCTGAACATCCCCCATATATAAATCAAACATCTGAACCACATCAATCAGAAACCATACCCTCTGATCCTGAACCAGTCATTCTTGATCTCCAACCTCTCACGACTGTCTTTCCAGTTTCATCTAGATCATCTGAATCTTCTTATTCATCTGATTCCACTGATTCTGATAGATCATATGTCATCTCTTCTTTTCTCAAACCCTTTGTTTCTATCCCATCAGACCCTGAGGATGATACTTTTTCATCTGAACCAACCCCATCTGAACCTAAGGTTGTGAATATCTCATTTGTTCATACTCCATCTTATCCTCTTATCTTCATTATTCCTTCTTCTTCTATACCTTCAACCTATGCTACCACTAAAACATCACCCTTAGAAGCCTATCTGAAACCCAAACCTAGGCTAGATGTTGGTACACTGTTTGCTTGTTTTGAAAAAGAAATAAATATGTGGTTATCTTCTGTCAAGAAGGAGTGTCTTTCAAGTATGAATCCTGATAATTCTGAAGCTATCTGGAAGAGATTCAAAACCAGATTCAACTTTGTGGCTTCAAATCTCCAAGAGATTTGCTCTGACGATGCAAAGGTCAGATTTGTTGAATCTGTCAGACTCACTCTTCTGAGAGTTCGCAAAAATCCAACCTTGCTTCTGGAAAACACACCTGCAAAGGACGCGTGTCTTCCTTCTAAAGACTTGGCTGCATCTGAGACTGCTGAAGTGTCTAGACCTGAAGAAGTCATTCCAGAAGGTTTTGCTCCTAGTCCAGAAGAAACTCTTGACTCTGTTCAACCTTCTGACATGATTATACAGAATGCATCTGCTTCTATGGTTATTCACAATGCATCTGCTTCTGCATCTGCTCCTGAGTCATCTGAAGTGAAGAAAGAAGATGGAGATCTGAATGCTAAGTTTGCTCAGCTAGAGGCTAGCAACACTGAGATAAGATCTTGGATGGTAAATCAAGAAAAGACTACTGAAAAAATCAAGACTTGGATGGCGAAGCAAGAAAAATCCACCTCTGAGACAACGAATCTTCTGAGGATTTTGGCTTCCCGTTCTTCTTCTTAGTTTCTGTGTTGTTTGTGCACTTATGTGTTAACTGTTTGTGTGTTTCTATTTTGGATTATATTTATCAATGCATTTGTAAATGTTATGTTTTTCCAACAGAATCTATCATATGATTTATTGTTTTCCTCTGTTATTTTTTTTCTGTCTTAAAGTTTTTCTTAATCAGATTCTTTTTTATATGACAAAAAGGGGGAGAAAATGGTTGAAATTCTGCTTGCGCACAGACTGATGTTATAACTAATGTTATGACATAGGCCACTTAACAGTTAACTAGCAGTAATTGAAAACAGTAAATAACACACAACAATTGATTACCCAGTTCAGTGTCAACAACACTTACATCTGGGGGCTACCAAGCCATGGAGGAAATTCACTATTAGCAGTATCAATTCAGAGTTAAACCTTCAGTTTACAGTCCTCACTTAATCACTACCCAATGACACTTCAGCCTAGAGACTCTCTAGTACCTGAGTATACCCACTCACTCCACTACTATCAGACACCTGTGATATCAGTTACAATTACAGAAATAGTTTTGAAGAGACACTCCAAAACTCACACCTTGATCTTGCTTCACAACTTTGATCAAGAACACGTCACTCTTGCTTAAAAGCTTTAAGTGACACAACCTAGAAACTACCTAATCAAGACAATTATGCAGAAGCTAATTGCGTGAATTACAAGTGTTCCTAAGACACAATCGTGAAGAACAACCTCTTCACTTCTAAACCACTATGGTGGTTTCTCTGTTTCTCTATCTGGAACAGCTGCCTTCTAGGATTGCTTCTCCTGTTATTTATAGCAGCAGATCAGTCCTTGGGCCTGGGCGCATACATTAGGTTTTATCCATAATAAAACCTCTCTTCAGTATTCTGCATGCTTGCCACTTTGATCAGGTACATATTAGTTCCCCTAGGGCTTCTAAAATGTCTCTTGCATTCTAGCTTGAGCTTCTGATTTGTTTCCTGAGTTCTAGCTACCAGAATAACAAACCTGCACTTGATGTCATACGACCTATGTCATAACATCGAGTATGACATCCAGCTTAACTTATAGTTAGCTTAGTTAACTTACCCCTGCACAATCCATATTATGAATGTATCAACATCAGACATGACATTCATATATACACTAATATTTTGCCACAAAATGCAGCCAATCAAGAGCACTTACAAAATCCTCCTTTGGCAAATTTTTGGCTAAAACACTCTGTACTTACACCAGAGATTTACACACAGCAGAAGACTTAACATAGGTCCTATCATGCAGGAAAGTCACTAGCTGCTCAAGCCCTCAGGATCCTCACAGTTGGCTTTCAGCCCTGGTAACACTCACTTTGTTAACTCTCTGTAGACTACTACTACAAATGTCACCCTTTGCTAGTTGAGTCACAGAGTTACTCCCCCTTTGGAAAAATTTTGGCTAAAAACCCTTTGTTCTGAAACCAGAGATTTATACACAGCAGAAGACTTAACCCTTGACCTATCTTGCAGGAAAGTTGCTGGATTCACACACTCAGTTAGCTTTCAGCTTCTCAAGCTCAACCTGCTCACACATCTGTTAGTTGCCACTACAAATGCAACATTACTTAGAGTAACTTCCTGGGTTACTCCCTCTCAAACTGATGCACTTATCAGTTGAGTCAATATCCTGCATATACAACCGTTAAATAACTTGAGTACCTTGCTTGGTTACTCCCCCTCAACTGATGCTCTTTTCAGCTGAGTTCACAGCCTGTAGTTACATAACAACATCCAGCATGTTTTGGATGTCATGACATCCGGGAAAACATTCTGAAGTCACACAAATTACTAAGCCTAACACTATGACCTGTTAGCTTAGACTTCAACAGTCTCACTTGCTAATGGACTAACTAGTGCTCCTCCCCCATGCAGGGATGCACCACCCTCATAGTCTGCTCACCTGGCAGATACAAACACAATCTGCTTGCACCTTGCAGATACACACACTAGCATACATTCCTAATTAGTTCTAGCCAATAATCAGAAATGCCAGCATACATTCACAGCAGGTTTATTATTCCACACCACAACCAAATCAGTACCTGCAACATTTCTAGCAGTTCTAACATATTAGCATACATTACAACATCAACTGCCATCATCTGTAGAACCTGTGGTTACCACCTTACATTCAAGATGAGCTAACATCCTCAAGCATTCAAATCCACCTGTTCTTCCACCTGCTTATTATAATCACATATGCACTCAACACTCTCTCTCCCCCTTTTTAGCCACAAATTAAAATCCAACTAACCATAGTATAGATTTGGGGATAACACATTTTAGCATACATTACATATGGTCACAACTTACACACACTGCATCCTTAGCTCAGCAGTTCAGCAACCTGAGCCATACACACTATTCTTCCTCCTCTTCAGCAGAGCTTGCCCTGTCTTCTAGTGTACCTGCTTCCTCGGACCCATCTTTACTTGTTGCCTCACTTGCACCACTGGTTTCTTCAGAGTTCTCCGTAACTTTTTCTGCTTCCTGAACTTCATCATCTGAGTCATCACTATTCTTGTTTTCATCAGCATATTCTGACCCCTCTTCTTGCTCCAGAGTTCTGATTAATTTTTCTAGTTTTAACTTCCTTGTCTCCAACACCTTGCAAGTGTCTTTGAGCATTTCTATTACCTCAGTTTTGCTAGCTGTTGAGGTCCTTTTGGAGGTCTCAACTGAAGGTACAACAATTTTAGGAACATGAGTTCCTTTAAACAGCTTATAGTTGAAGGACAGATGTGTTTCTCTCTTGCAGGCTATGTAATTTTCCTTGACAATGTTGGGATGCTGGTCACAGATTATCCCACAGATGAGTGAAGGGAAGGTAATAGGTCCCTTGACACTATAACTCCCAGCATGCTTCATTATTTGCTCATGTATGTATGTCCCATAATTGAGGTGAGTCTTAGTTCCCACTGCATATATGAACCTTCCAAGGATGGTGGCCACTATGGTCTTATGATTTGTGGGCACCCAGTTTGCAGCCCTAATTTTGTGAAACATAGCATATTTGACACTTAGCTTGCTTGCTACAAGCTTCCCTTTGGATGGCCATAGTCTGACTTGTTTGGCAGTGATTTCTTTACACTCTTGATGATCTGAGGCTTGTATTTCAGTCAGCCCTTCATGAGGTCGCCCCAGGTACTTGTTAATGAGTGATGTTGTAAACTTGACACACTTTCCTCTAGCATATACTTTCCCATACTCACTTGATTTTTTATCAGCACTTTCTCCTTCCAGATTGACTATGGACTCTTTCACCAACATTTCATAACATTGGGAGAGCTGAGTCACGGTTTTCATCAAGCCAGCATTGCTTATCAGGGCCATGATTTATTTGTTCTCAAGAGCATTTTGAGCAAGCTCCCTTTCTATGGCCAATCTCTTGTGATACACGTATTTCCATCTGTTGACACTAGATGGATAGTGAAAGGAAATGTTATCAGTAGGTACCTCAGGAATGGTTGCAGCCAGTTTGCTTGTAGTAGGCTTTTGCTTGGTTTGGATGTCAGTGGCATCAATAGCTACATCAGAATCTGTTTCTGATTCTGAACTGGACTCAGCTTTCTGCTTCTTGGTGACAACTTTGCTCCAGCCCTTAGGAGGACCAACCTTAGACCTCTTTGTACCAGTCTTCTTTGCAGAGGTTTCTTGTTCATCAATCTTCTTATCCTTCTTTTGCTTGGGGGAACTTTGATCTGCTGCTGTTGAAAAGTATATTTCCGGCAAATATTTTTAATATCGTATCCACAGAGATTGGTGTTATTACCGTCGTTCTATAATTTCGATTGTTGTAAGTTCAAAGGTATTCTAATTATTTGTTGATGAATAAATTATTCTTGTTACTTATAAGAAAAATAGGACAATAAAAATGGTTTTAGAATAATGTTTATAAGCCTTGTCAAGATTGAGTTTCATTATCTTTGTTCTTTACGTATTCTTAATATCACATGCATGCATTCAAACTCCATTGATAATATTCAAGTGTCCTCTCAATAATATTTATGTCTAAATAAAATTGTGATAGTTACTATATAAATCCTTAGACGATCTCTCCATCTAACTATTGATATAATAATCTTGAATGCTTAACACAATAGAAAAAGTAGTGAATAAATCTATCTCTACAATTTATTCTCTACTTGGAAAAATATTTTAGTTCAAGAATCAAACTACCTTTCTTAACAATAATTCAATTCTAATTTTGTAATATAAAGAGAAAAAATATTATTCCTTATCAAAGATGAAGTTTGTTACATGCAAGGATACAAATGTTACATAAACAACAAAAGATAACTACTACCTCAACCTTGCCAAGAAGGAATTTAGCTACTCATCATCTTCATTGATTCCATGGAAAATTCTTCCAGAATTTCTCCTTGCATGCAAAAACTCTCCAAAGACAAGAAAATTCTCTAAAAATCTTTCTAAGATCACCTTACAAACCTAAGAGATACTAAGACTAAAGGTTGAAATGATTGTCTTACATGCAAGGAAAAAGTGCATTTAATAGGCTATGGGGCGCCACCCTACACAAAAGTGGTTTTTCTTCCAAGACATGACATGTGTCACAAATTTGCATGTGCTAAATTTCACTCAGTTCGCGGCGCGAAGGGTGGTCGCGGCGCGAACTGCCCAGTTTGAGAATTGTTTGCCTTGTGTTCCCTCAGTAATTACTTTCCCAAACTTTTATTTTCAAGAGTTGCTCTGGAGATCATTCATTTCTTGACCTATATTCTACAAAAACTAGAGAAAAAATGAAATATCTATTCGAAACAAAATAAAATAACTTAAATTGAATGTTTACTAAATTGTGATAAAAACTTGTGTGATTTTACTAAGAAATTGATAAAAGGGACCGATAAAATATATAAAAATTAGTACCAATTGGTCCCTAACCACTCTCCCCAACTTATCATTTTGTTTGTCCCTAAATAAAAGTCATTCGTTAAAGCAAACCAATTTACGAAGGCAAGGAATGAAACAAGTGTTAGAGGATGATATTCAAATGGTTCAAAAGCATACAACACTCTTATGATACACCTACTTTCAATATTAGACAAAACATGAATAAAAATAATGGTTGGCTGCAAAAATTATACCAAGAAATTCCAAGTAATACATGTCAAAATTGAATCAAAACTACACACACATCATATTGATGATGAATAATCATAAGGGTTTTCTTACACTCATCCGAACAATTAAATCAACATCAACTTGAATCATGCGTTCATCACAACATACACTAAATCATGAAAATTTTTGAGAACATGATCACAAGACTCAAGACTCAATTAAAGATTTCCTATTCTAAGAGAGCATTTCCTTTTATTCAACAATCTTTATTTTCAATTTTTGTTTTTTGATAACACACCACCATGAGCTTTTCTTTTCATTTTTCTTTTTGTTAGCTCAAATATTTTCAAGGTGATGTATTATGTTTTCTCCCCAACTTCATCATTTTGACCATAGTTGATGCAATCAAACTCTCTACTTAGACATAGGCAAAAAAAATCACATTGCGGCCAACTTTGGTTTTGGTTCATTTGAAACGAAAGAATTTAGGATCCATTTATTTACCATACTATCAATGGTATTTAAATTTATACTTCGGATGGATCCTAATATAGGCTCAAAAGGGGTTTACTACGGATCACTCCTCACAAGGTTTTTAATTTCTTTGGCCAAATGGTTTTTCTCAATAACAAAGATTGCCTCTATCCTTTTCAAAAAAGTTTTCTCAAAAATTAGATTAATGTATGATTTAGCATGATAAGAATGAGTTGAACAGAAATTGTCGGTCTCCCGCATTTTAGTGTATAATGAAAGGTTACCTCACAATTGGTTAGGTCCTAATTTGATTCAAAGTAAACATGTAACTCAAGGAATTTTATTATAACAATTTTGTAACACACCATTAAACTATTCATCTAAAGTCTAAAAATAAAAATAAGGTGTACCTTGAAGTGTCGACAGCTGGTTCTTATCATCACCACTCAAATTTTCCCAACTTGTTCGTCGCAATCCTCTTGGTTCCTTCAACTTACTCAAGCACACAGACAATTAACCAAAAATTTAAAAAGTGGGGTATACCAAAAAAAAAGTTTTGAAAACACACAATTTAAAAGTCACAAAATAGAAATGCATCCAACAACAAGTCTAATGGTGAAACTAGAGCCACCAATGTACATAATGCCAAAAGAAATGAAATTAAGGTAACAAAACTAAAATAACATAAAAAAAATATAAATACTACCACATAAGATCTTCACTCTTCTTCATCATCTTCACCACCTCCAACGGGTCCTAAAACATCTTCCATTTGTGCATCCTGGTCTGTGCTTGGAGAGTGCCTACTGCTTCCTGCCCCCCTCATAAAAGATGGCCTGCCCTCAGGCCAATTAGCATAAGCAAAGAGTGATAAATGGGGTTTGAGGGTGGTGGGAACCTTGGGGGTTCTGAGTTTTTGCATGGAGTTTGTTACAAGGAAGAGTGTGGTTGATGTGAGAGGAGAGTGAGTAAAAAGAGGAAAAGAAATAGGGAAATTTTTTTCGCTTCAGGTCGCGGCGCGAACTGTCAAAAACAAAATGCACACTTTTCTTAGTTCGTGGCGCGAAGGGTGGTCGCGGCGCGAACTGGTCAGGATTTTGAAAATTTTTTGTTACAGTGAGTGAGCTTCCAGTCTTTATCAGCACTTGTGTCAATTTATGCTCCTCTTGGATGGATAAAGAACTATTAATTATCACCGGTTTGGTGAAATTATCACCAAGGAATACATACTTCAAATGTGGAGGTAGCATTTTCAATTCTAACTTTGATTCTTCCACTTTCTTCTTCTCATCCAACTCTTCAATATTTTCTTCATGAGAGACAATCTCTCCACAAGACCCTAATTCACACGAAATTGCCGCAATTTCTTTTTCCTCCTTGATTATATCGATTCGGAAGGAATCGTGCTTGTCTTTAGGATGCTTCATGGCTTCAAAAAGATTAAAAGTTACTTCTTCATCTTGCACTCTCACTTTCATGAGACCATCATTAATGTTAATCACCATTCGGGTTGTCTTCATGAATGGCCTTCCTAGAATTAAAGAAACATCATGATCCTCATCCATGTCTACTACCACAAAATCTACCGGAAAGAAGAACTTGTCCACCTTGACTAGTATATCTTGTGTAACTCCATATGGTGAAGTGGTAGACTTATCGGCTAGTTGGAGAGTCATTCTTGTCGACTTCATCTCAGTGTTTCCCAACCTTTTGATAATAGATAAGGGAATTAGATTGATGTTGGACCCTAGATCAATCAAACCATTGCCAATGTATGTGTCTCCAATGGTCACCGGTAAAACTACTCGGCCCGGATCGAACTCCTTCCTTGGGATGTTTTTTTGAATTATAGCGCTGCATCGTGCATCAAGTAAAACTGTTTCATCTTCAGTATACCTCTTCTTTTTTGTGAGAATATTTTTCAAGAACTTTGCGTATTTTGGCATTTGTTCTAACGCTTCGGTAAATGGAATACTAATTTGAAGTTGCTTGAGTATATCCCTAAACCGTGCATAGTGCCTAGCATTGTCCTTCCTTGATGGTGCATGTGGATAAGGTAAGTGTTGAACTGGAACATGACTTATGCCTTTGTCCCCTCTTTTGTTTTTCAATTTTGGCTCTTTCTGAACACCACTTTCATGATTCTGTTTTTGCACAGTTCGCGGCGTGAAGCTCTGGCGCGGCGCGACCTGAGAAGAATTTTTCTCTTCATCATTTTGAGCCTCTAACAATTCTTCCTCTTGATTTCCAACTGTGACATTCATATCATCCTCCTCTGTAATTTCCTCGTTTCCGTTGCTTGCCACCTTTTTACCGCTTCTTGTGGTAATTGCTTTACAATGTTCCCTTGGATTGGTTTGAGTGTTGGCGGAGAATGATGAACTTGCTTGTTGTTCCGCCAATTGTTTTGCAAGTTGGCCTACTTGAGTCTCCAAGTTTTTGACTACTGCTTCATTATTTTCTTGATTTGCCATGGAGGCTTGTATGAATTGTGCTAGCGTATCTTCTAACTTGGAACTCCCGCCTTGTGATTGTTGGCTTTGTGTGTTTGGATTTTGATATGGAATTTGTTGCTGAAAATTTTGGTTGTTGAATCTTGATTGTTGGTAGCCTTGGTTGTTCCTTTGAAAAGTGTTGTTGTGTTGTGGAGGATATCTTTGGTAACCTTGACCTTGATTGTTGACATAACTTACTTCCTCTTGAATCGGGGGACAAAATCCGGTTGGATGATCTCCTTGACAAAGTTCACAACTTGCCACTTGATGTCTAACTTGTGTTCCATGAATCTCTTTCAATTGTTGTGGAAGTTTGGACATTTGTTGAGTGAGCAGCTCCACTTGTTGAGAGAGTAGCTCGTTTTGAGCAAGTATGGCATCGTTGGTATTCAACTCAAGAACCCCCGCTTTCCTTTGTGAAGGACTATGGTCGTGTTGACTTTGTCGATCGTTGAGTGTCATTTGATCAATAATGGTTTTCGCTTCCTCCGCATTCTTTGACATGAGAGAACCACCCGCGGTAGCATCCAAGAGTGTCTTTTGTGATGTTTGGAGTCCGTTGAGAAAAATGTGAATTTGTGTGAGATCATCAAAACCGTGACCTTTGCATTTCCTCAACATGGATTTGAATCTTTCCCAAGCCTCGTTTAGAGACTCGTTGCTTCCTTGTGTGAACACAGAAATAGCCGTTTTGGCTTCCATGAATCGGGATTGAGGGTAATACCTCTTTAGAAATCTTTCTTCTAACAAGTTCCAATCCGTCATCACTCTTGTTGGTTGATCAAGGTACCACTCTTTTGCTTTTCCCACCAATGAGTATGGAAACATTCTCTTGAATAAGTTTTCTTCACTTGCTTCATCTACTCCCGTAGAACCCACAATCTCATAGAATTTGATGAAATGGTTGTACGGATCTTCATGATCCATTCCAGTGAATGGATTTGCATAAAGGAGTTGAAGGATTCCGGTCTTCATCTCCGTATTCCTTCCACCTCGGGCAAATTGAGTTGTCCGCCTTGGACTATTAGCGGACATTTCGGTACGAGCGTCGTCACCCATACTTCCTTCAATGGTCTCTACAACTTCCTCTTCAATTTGAGTAAGTGCAGAATTTGCTTCTTTTCTTTGGTTCGTCTCGTCGGCTAGTTTCTTTCTTCTTCGTATCTTGCTATTAAGCCTTCAGATTGTTCTTTCAATTTTGGGGTCGAATTGAAATTGCTCCTCGGTGGCTTTTTCTCGCATGCACTAGGATCTACAAAACTAATAAACCAAGTGAAACACAAGAGTGATAGAAAAAAATAAAAACAAGAACTTAGAACAATGAATTATTGCAATGCATGTAATATCGACACCAATCCCTGGCAACGGCGCCAATTTGTTGAAAAGTATATTTCCGGCAAATATTTTTAATATCGTATCCACAGAGATTGGTGTTATTACCGTCGTTCTATAATTTCGATTGTTGTAAGTTCAAAGGTATTCAAATTGTTTGTTGATGAATAAATTATTCCTGTTACTTATAAGAAAAATAGGACAATAAAAATGGTTTTAGAATAATATTTAGAAGCCTTGTCAAGATTGAGTTTCATTATCTTTGTTCTTTATGTATTCTTAATATCACATGCATGTATTCAAATTCCATTGATAATATTCAAGTGTCCTCTCAATAATATTTATGTCTAAATAAAATTGTGATAGTTACTATATAAATCCTTAGACGATCTCTCCATCTAACTATTGATATAATAATCTTGAATGCTTAACACAATAGAAAAAGTAGTGAATAAATCTATCTCTACAATTTATTCTCTACTTGGAAAAATATTTTAGTTCAAGAATCAAACTACCTTTCTCAACAATAATTCAATTCTAATTTTGTAATGTAAATAGAAAAATATTATTCCTTATCAAAGATGAAGTTTGTTACATGCAAGGATACAAATGTTACATAAACAACAAAAGATAACTACTACCTCAACCTTGCCAAGAAGGAATTTAGCTACTCATCATCTTCATTGATTCCATGGAAAATTCTTCCAGAATTTCTTCTTGCATGCAAAAACTCTCCAAAGACAAGAAAATCCTCTAAAAATCTTTCTAAGATCACCTTACAAACCTAAGAGATACTAAGACTAAAGGTTGAAATGATTGTCTTACATGCAAGGAAAAGTGCATTTAATAGGCTATGGGGCGTCACCCTACACAAAAGTGGTTTTTCTTCCAAGACATGACATGTGTCACAAATTTGCATGTGCTGAATTTCACTCAGTTTGCGGCGCGAACTACCCAGTTTGAGAATTGTTTGCCTTGTGTTCCCTCAGCAATTCCTTTCCCAAACTTTTATCTTCAAGAGTTGCTCTGGATATCATTCTTTTCTTGACCTATATTCTATAAAAACTAGAGAAAAAGTGAAATATCTATTCGAAACAAAATAAAATAACTTAAATTGAATGTTTACTAAATTGTGATAAAAACTTGTATGATTTTACTAAGAAATTGATAAAAGGGACCGATAAAATATATAAAAATTAGTACCAATTGGTCCCTAACAGCTGCCCTTTTTTCTTTTCTTGTCATTAGCCTTTTGGTTATTCCTGGATTAAGCTTAACAATGAGATCATTATCTGAGTAGTCTTCTAGGTCAACTATTTCAGTTCTTTTGGCTCCATGCATGCATTCATCTGTGTGTTTGGCCTTTTCACCCTTGTTCTTTTCTTCTGGTGCAGGGTCTTTTGATGTTGTGACATCCGGTAAGACGTTGGCTTGATCATGTGGTTTAGGCTCAGACTGCTTTATGCTAGATGTCGTGGGTATATTGAGAGCACTAGCCACTATTTCTGCGAGTTTCAGGTGGGTTCGCCTAGCTTCTTCTGTATCTAGGGCATTCGATTCAGTAGTAGAGGAAGCTTGACCAGAGCCTAGGTTTCTGGGTTTTCTTGCATGCAGCTTTCTAGGTTTCTTTACCAACAATCCTTCTGGTGTCATCGTGTGCAGGGGCGATATCTCTAGAACCTCATTAGGGTTAGCTTCAGCATTGCTAGTGGTGATTTTAGGGTTTGTATGTTGTGACATGGTTGATGACTTTGATCGAGGGATGATGACTTTTCTTTGCTTGGGTAAGTTGTTATGGAAGCTGAAAAGATTATACTGGCACCAAGAAGGGAGGAGGTGTATATTATACGTGATGGTGGGCTACGTTTGCTCAATAGGAGGGAACTTGCCTTTTTGATTTATTATTGAAAGTATTAATTTCAAGGCATAATTCCCAATTACTGTTAATTGCTATAACTCCTTATTATAGGAACTCAACTTCCATTGATCATTCTTAACTTGAGATTCCTTGATAATTTTTGAGCCCCTGTCAGCAATATTTAGTACATAGTCCCCGTAGTTTCCACACGTTATTGTCCATTCACACACTCTACCATTGAGCATTCCCCTCTTGAAATCAGCATACCTCTCTTGGATGGATCCTTTTATGTCACAGAACAGGGTCATAACATCAGGAGTGACATTGCTTCTTTTCTGCAGGGTAGCTTCCATGGACTCCATCAGGTTCCAATATAGCCTATCTAGCTTTACCTGATGACCAATCTTTGGGTATACCTTCTTGTCTAGCCTTCCCACCTGACTTTTCTTATAACATGTTCTTCTTTCTGAGGCATACTTTGAGGATCCTTTTGCTGATGATTTGGACCTGGTTCTTTTCTCTAGCCCTAGGTGATCCTTCTGTTCCTCATTAACTAATCCATTTATGTTACTTCTGGGCTCCCATAGGTAACAATTATTCTTGGATCTAGACCCCCTCATTTCTTCCTTACCCTCTTCATTGATCACCACACACTTGTTTTTGGAAAAGTGGACTTTTAAACCTTGATCACATAGTTGACTTATGCTTATTAAGTTAACAGTTAATCCTTTAACAAACAGAACATCCTTCAATTCTGGAGCTTTAGGACTGTCAAGTTGTCCAGCACCTGTGATTTCTCCTCTAGCTCCATCACCAAAGGTTACATGACTGGATGAATGAGGTTTGATTTTGATCAACAGGTCCTCAATTCCAGTCATATGCCTGGAGCAGCCACTGTCAAAGTACCAATCCTCTTTGGTTGGCATTCTCAGGGAAATGTTAGTTGTTAGAGCTACAGTCTTGACAACCCATTGTGTTTGCTTCTTAGTCACTTCCTTCTTCTTGGGTTTGGCTTGATGCTGCCTCCAGCTCTGGTTGGCATGGTGCTGCCTTTGTCCATGATGCTCCCTTTTTCCATGCTTATTATAACGCCCATTTTAATTATTTTTAGTTCCGGTGTTATTTTATTCGTCAACGTGTTTTGGTGTGGGAATTGGTGAAGAATAGAGGCATAATATTAATATTGGATAATTGATAATGATAATAATTAATAATTAATATTAATGTTGATATTATTATTATTATTGTTATTATTATTAATATTGGTATTATGAAGTGATAATATTAATTTTTGGAAATTAAGAAAATGAGATTATTAATATAATTGGAATAATAAGGAATTATTTGGGATGAGGGGTAACATTGGCATTTTGGTGGAAATAGAATTGGAAGAAGGAAAAAGAACACACGGTGGAAAGAAGAAGAACACGAGTGAGGAAGAGAAGGACACGATTCAGCAAGCTTGAAGAGATCATCGAAGCTGTGAAATTGTGAAAGTTCATCATTATCAGAACTTCATTTGAGGTAGGGGGGATTGATGGGTTAATTGGGTATATTGCAAGAAATTGGTAGAAAGGGGAAAATCCCTAATCCCCATAGATAACGATTATTTGATGTTGATTGTACTTGTATGTTGCTGTAATATCGTGTTGGATTGTGTTAATTTCGTTGCATGTGGTTGTGAGAGTCGTTTGAGAGCAGTTGGGGTTTCCGGGTAATTTGAAGTTAATGTCGGAAGTTGGTGAATTGAGCAGAGGTGCGAATTTATCGGGTAAAATCAAGGATAGAGGTGTAGTCAGGTTGTGAAGCAGTTGTCGGGTATGATGGGGTTTGGCTTGGAGTAGAATCGACTGAGTTCGGAGCGTGTTGCCGACTCTGAGCTGAGAGTTTATTTTTCTGCAATCGCAGGCATTCGCTGGGCGAATGTGGGGGTGAGCCTTCGCCAGGCGAACTGGGCAGCGAACGCTGCCAGTAGCTTCTGTTTTGTTTCGCCAGGAGTTTCGTCGGGCGAGTTCCAGCGAGTGTTCGCTGCGAGGCTTCGCCAGGAGAATGGCCAGCGAGTGTTCGCTGCGAGGCTTCGCCAGGAGAATGGCCAGCGAGTGTTCGCTGCGGGGCTTCGCCAGGCGAATGTGCCAGCGAGCCCGACAACAGTTTGTGTTTTGGCTGCGGATTCGTGCTGATTTTTCCTTGTGATTTTTGACCCTTGTTGGTCATGCTTGGTGAGTAGCTTATTAGTGAGCCGTGGTGAGTGTATGAAGGACATCGGGACACGATTCTGTGATGTCCATATGATTATGATATTGCATCGGAGTGTGTTATGAGGGATGACGGTGACGATGAGTGAGATATCTTGATATATGATGAATTGTGATCAGTAGGATTGATACGCTTTATATGTGTTGTGGTTAAATACTGTTGTGTGATGGATTGTGATGAGTAGGATCGATATGCCTGATGTGCATTGTATTGATGTGTTGTTGTGATGGATTTGATCAATAGGATCGATGCGCTTTGTGTGCTTGTGCGTACATGCATTATATGATGAGTGGATCAGTAGGATTGTGTGCACTGTGTGTGCTGTGTGGTTATGCATAGTGTCTTGCATAGCATGTGGACATGGTGAATCGTTGCTCGGTGGAGCGTATGCGATTCACTCACGTGCTCCAAATGGGGAGCGTGGACGTGACGCATGAGTTGCTCACGTGCTCCAAATGGGGAGCGTGGATGCGGTGTATGAGTTACTCGCGTGCTCCAAGTGGGGAGCGTGGATGGGAATTTGGATCGTTGCTCGGAAGGAATGTATGCGACCACCCGTGTCCCAAGTGGGGGACGTTGATATGTGATTATATGAGCTCATGAGTAGCGTGGTAGGGATAGATTGTTGCTCAGAGGGAGTGTATGCGATCTATCCTGAGTTGAGTCGGTACCGCATATTGTCGAGTCGAGTGCATGTGTTGCATTATGGTTGTGTGTGTGTGTGATTGTTGATGATGGGACAGTAGGTTCGGGTTTGAGAAATATGAAATAATTGATTTATTGTTTCTGCCTTTTATTTCATGTACGTTTATACTGTTAATATTTGATCGTGATTCTCACCCCTTTGTTGTTGTTGTGGTCTGTGCTTCTTCGAAAGTACAGACAATCCAGGTGTTTAGCTAGCTTGGATTGTGGCGTCATCGTAGGATTGCTCTGATACGCAACACCGGGGCTTTGTGGGAGTTTATTGTCTATTGTTGATTGTGTGTGCCCCTGTGGCGTATCTGTTTTTTGTGTGTGTGGGATATGTGTTGATATATGACATTATGTATATTTTGGGCAGATGGCCGATTGTTGTAGGTGATAATATTGATGATATGGATGATGTATATATGTGATATGTGGTTTATGGCAGACTAATCTTATTTTCGCTGCGATATTATTGAATATCTATTTTTGAAAAAAAAAATGACTTTGTGGACTTTGTTGAAATTGTGACATCCCGTTTGGGAAGAAACTCTGATGTGTGCTTATTTTTAGTGTTTATTTCCTAATTTGGGAATCGGGTGTTACAAGTTGGTATCAGAGCAGGTCGGTCCGTCCTGCCAGTGTAGTGTTTTGAGTTTGTTTGTAGGATAGAGTTGGTTGTTCTCTGTTAACTTGTTGTTGTTGTTGATTAGTATGGCTGAGAGGAATGACGCGGCGTTGGCTGCGACTATGCAGGTTATGGCTCAAGTGGTGGCCAATCATAATCTGGCTGCGGGTGCTCAGTTCAGAGACTTGATGCAGTTCCAGAGAAACAAGCCATCAAAGTTTGAAGGTGGGATTCTGGATCCAGTAGCTGCACAGAAATGGATGAAGGCGATAGAGAAGATCTTCAGGACCATGGGGTATAGTGACGAGCAGAAAGTGAGATTTGGTACTCACATGCTTGAGGGAGAGGCCGAGGCTTGGTGGGACAATTGCCGTCAGAGGATGGAGGCTTCGGGGACTCCGATTACTTGGGAGGTGGTTCGATCTAGATTTCTAGAGAAGTATTTTCCAGAAGATATCAGAAGTGCTAAAGAGGTGGAATTTCTGGAATTGAAACAGGGCAGTATGTCGGTAGTCGAGTATGCGGCTAAGTTTGAGGAATTGGCTTAGTATTGTCCTCATTTCAATATTGAGGAAGCGATGACTTCTAAGTGCTTGAAATTTGAGAATGGGCTGAGGCCGGAGATCAAGATGGAGATCGTATGTCAGAAAATCAGGAGCTATCCTGAGTTGGTGAGTAGAAGTCGGATCTATGACAATGATAATCGTGCGAGGATTGCACATTACAAGGCGGTGAATGACCGCAAGGGTAAGCAAAGGTTTGGTGGTACGCCTTACAGTGTGCCAACCGGTAAAGGAAATCAAAAGGTTGTGTCTGATAAGAGATTCCGAGAGAGGAAGGCATCGTCAGATTTGAAATGTTATCGGTGCGGTGTCACTGGGCATCGTGCTATTGATTGTCCTCAAGAGATTAAGAAGTGCTTCAAGTGTGGGAAGTCGGGCCATGTGATGGCGGATTGTAGAACTAATATGCCTACTTGTTATAACTGCGGTGATAAAGGCCATATTAGCACTCATTGTGAGAAGCCAAGGAGGGCGCAAGCGCCTCAGGTCAGCGGTAAAGTGTTTGCGGTGGTGGGTACTCAGTCGGTGGACGAGGAGCGTTCGATCAAAGGTACATGTTTTATCAATAGCATTCCTTTGACTGCTATGATTGATACGGGTGCGACCCACTCGTTTATCTCTGTTGATTGTGTGAAGAGGTTAGGTTTGGTGCCGACTACTCTTGAGCGGCGAATGACTATTGAAACTCCCTCAATTGGTTCAGTGACTACTTCGCTAGTATGTTTGAAGTGTCCACTGACTATCTTTGGCCGAGACTTCGGTGTGGATTTGATCTGTTTGCCACTTGGTGGTTTGGATGTTATACTTGGTATGAACTGGTTGGAGTTCAACCGAGTGTACATTGATTGTTTTCGGAAGGTGTTACTATTTTTGACTCTGGAAGAGGAAGCGTTGGCAGATTCTTTGTCCGGTAAGGAATTGAGAACATTGTTGAAAGATGAAGCTAAGGTGTTTGCTTTATTTACATCATTGTCTGTTGACAACAAGGCATTGTTGGATGAGTTAGCCGTTGTTAATGAGTTTCCGGAGGTGTTCCCGGATGATATTACAGAGTTACCTCCGAAGAGAGAGGTTGAGTTTAGCATTGATCTGGTACCTGGTACGAGGCCTATTTCTATGGCGCCGTACAGGATGTCGGCAGTGGAGTTGGCCGAGTTGAAGACTCAGATTAGAGAGTTGCTAGATAGGAAGTTTATCAGACCTAGTGTGTCGCCGTGGGGAGCTCCAGTGTTGTTAGTGAAGAAGAAGGACGGTAGCATGCGGTTGTGCATCGATTACCGTCAGTTGAACAAAGTGACCATCAAGAACAAATATCATCTTCCAAGGATTGATGATTTGATGGACCAGTTGGTAGGAGCTCGTGTGTTCAGTAAGATCGACTTGAGGTCGGGTTATCATCAGATCAGAGTTAGGGAAGGTGATATTCAGAAGACGGCGTTTAGGACTCGATATGGACATTACGAGTATGCGGTAATGCCTTTCGGAGTGTCTAATGCGCCGGGTGTGTTTATGGAATATATGAACCGTATCTTCCATTCTTATTTGGATCAGTTCATTGTCGTGTTCATTGATGACTGAAGGTGAGAAAATTACTTAGAAGGGGGGGTTGAATAAGTAAGACTAAAAATCAAAGATTAGAACACAGATATTTTTATCCTGGTTCGTTGAAAACAACTACTCCAGTCCACCCTCTCAAGAGTGATTTGCCTTTCTCTGTCAAGGACTTAATCCACTATTTTAATCAAACAGATTACAAATAGCAACACCTAAGAACAACCGTTCTTAGTCTTCTCAAGAGCAACTGATCCCAACTGGATCCTCTTAAGGAAAACCTTTTACAAACAAAGTAAAACTTTTACAAGAGTAAGAATGCTTCTAATAAGCTGTTATCACAACAGTGATATTTCTCTTAAGTTAAGAATAAAGATAAAGCAAAGTAATATGATTAAGAGCTTTGAAAGATTTGCTTTGAGGAGTGATTTTGCTAGAGATTCGATACTGAAGAAGAAGGAGTGGACTTCTTTATATAGGCACTAAGATCCAAGAAGTCTTGTTACGTTGAGGGCTGTGCAGAAAAGCCTAGAGCCTTTTGTCTTCACATTGGAGGCTGTGCTGAAACAGGCCTGATGCTTTTTGTCTTCACTTGCAGAATACTTTCCTCAGAATGGAATGCACAGATAAAACCTTTTTGTCTGTGTCCTTGTGTCTAGCACAAAATAGGAAAGAGCTGTTGAGAACAAACCAACGTACATATTTAAAACTTCTTCAAAGTAAGTTCAGCTTTCAACATTAGAATCTGAATCTTCAGAGTCTCCAGACTAGAGATCATCTGGATCTTCAGAGTCTTGAATATTCTTCAGATTGAGCTGAATCAGAGTATGTGCAGCTTGTGTGCTTGAGCGTGTAAATCCTTCAGAGCAGAGTCTTCTATGCTTTAGAGGCTCCTTCTTCATAATCTTCAAGAGACAGTAGTCAGATTCTTCTGGGAGCAGTGTTCAGATCTTTACTTAAGATGCTCTTGAACTTATGAAGTCTTTCATACAAACAATGTTCAGATGCAATTTTGCTTTCTTAAGATAATTTTCTTTAGTGCCTGTAGCAAACAATTTAGAACACGTTTAGAGTATATAATTCTTGAATACAAAATTTATAGGTGTTATCATCAAAACATAGAGATATAACTAAGACACAATCTGTGCTCTTACAATCTCCCCCTTTTTGATGATGACAAAACATGAGAAAATTTTGTTCAATAAAGAGTAAGAATTAGAAACTCCCCCTGAGATAAACAGTCTCCCCCTGAAATAAATACAACAATAGAATAGAATACTTCCCTTTCTGATTGAGTATATTTCAGATTCAGAGCCTGATGAATGAGTTCAGAGTCAAATCTTGATGCCAGTTGATTGAATAAATAAATCAGAGTAAGATATCAAAGTTGATTGAATACTCAGATTTTCTTTAGAGAATCAGGTTCTGGTTGACACAGTCTCAGGGTAACTTCAATGAATTATGTCAGATATAACAGTGTAATCTGAAAGACTTAAATTCAAATAGGTTAATAAAATGTCTGAATTTTAGTTTTGGTAAATGCTTATAGGTTGAACACTCAGTTTCTCTTTTTCTCCCCCTTTTTGTCATAATCAAAAAGATTTTCAAAGACAGAAAGAAATAAAAGAGAAGAAGCAAATAGGAGCAAACCATGTTATCATGCAATTAAAAACAGAACAAACCAAAGTTCACAGACAAACAGGCAGAGGCCAAAAACACATAACACAATAAAAGTAACCAAACATCAAAAACTCAGTTCATGTGCAAAACAACAAATAAAACTAGGTCTGGCGAGAGGCAATGAGGGTCAGAAGCTCTGTCATCTTGGCAGCTGACTCTTCTTGCTTAGACATCCAGGTCTTGATTTCATCAGTTGTTTTCTCTTGCTTGATCATCCAGTCCTTTATATCCTTCACATCATTCACAAGTTCAGAAACCACAGATGAAGACAGAGCAGATGCATTAGCAGCAGGGTTCCCTTCAGTTTGGTTTTCAACAGAAGCTTGTTCAACCATTTCAAAATCAGGAACAACTGGAGGAGCAGCTTCCAATAGTAACACAGGAGGAGGAGGAGGCATGTTCATCAGTGTTACCTTTATTAACTCAGCAAATTTTGTCTTAGCAAGCTTAGAGCATTTTGCTCTCACTTTTAGGGCAGCTTTGTTAAACATCCAGATGAAGCGCTTCCAAGCAGTATTCGAAACATTTGGGTCCAAACTAGACATGCATACAGCCTTAACACGATCATATTCAGAATCTAACTCCTTTTTGAAAATATCAAACATAGCATTAACACAACATCCTAAATCTGACTGTTCATTCTGACCAGAGGAAAAAAGGATTAGGGGTGTTAGCAGGAGTAGGTTCAGATGGTTGTGGTTGAGGTGTGGATGGTTGAGATGTGTGGATGACAGATTGAGGGAGTTCAGCTGAGTGAGGAAAAGTTTGATTCTCAGATGGATTAGTTTCAGGTGGTTGTGGAATGGTTTGGTTTTCAGTTGTTTGAGTGTCAGAGGGTTGAGCTTCAGATGGTTGTTGAGATGGAGAGTTTGGTGGGGTATGAAACAAAGCAATGTTAAGATGTTTCTTCATAACACTCTCAGAGCGAGCTTGTTTGAGTGATTCTGAATCATAGTCAGATGAATCAGATGAATCAGAGGATTCATCTGAGTGAACAGATGTAGAAGAAATTTCAATTGTTTGGTTTAGGGGTGGAATATCAAGAATATTGTCAGACAGATTTGGATCTTCTGAGGGAATTGCTTGTTCAGAGTGTTCAGTTTGAACAGTCTCTGGTTGATTTTGTTCTGAAATAATTGTTTGTGGTTGGAGAGTCTCTAAGTGTGGATTCTCTAGATGCGACAAAGTTGGTTGTGGAGTTGCTGTTGGAGAATTTTCTGGTTGAGTTGGTTCTGGTGGAGTTATTGTTGGAGAGTTTTCAGATAAAATTGGTTCTGGTGGTGGAATTTCTGCTTGAATAATTTGAGGTTGTGGGTCAGATGGAATTGGTGCTGGAGATGATTGTAAATTTACTGGTTCAGAGGATAGTGGTTCGGATGAGATATTTACAGACTTTCTAGATTTTGAAGTTCTTGGTATTAGGCTTGGAGAGAGTTGTGGTGAAGATAGTGGTGAATGAACAGTAGGAGTAGGATCAGAGGCTAATACCTGTTGAATGGTGTCTCTGATTTCTTCCAGAGTAGCTTCTCTTGGACTGCTTCTGGCCTTCTTTCCTTCTTTCCTCTTCTTTCTTGACGCTTCAGGAGCTTTTCTCTTCTTCTGAACGGATTCTCCGTCAGCCTTCCTCTTATTGCGCCTTTCCTTCATCTGATTAGGCAATTCTTCTCCAGGCTTCTGAACGAGATTGGCTGGTAAAGGGATTCCTTCCTTTAGACATTCAGTAATGTACAACCAGACAAATTCCTTAGGTTCATCTGCACTGAATAGTGGAAAATCTTCCACAGGAATTCTTCTACCTTGAATCTCGTCAGAGTTGATCTTCCTGAGTTGTCCTTTCAATTCTGAGATGATTTTCATCCTCTTCAGATTGAGTCCATTAATTTCAGAGCCAATGATGTGAGTCAGATCTTCTGTAATCTTCGCATCAGTCAGATGTTGAACCAGCTTGTTCTCAACAAGTATATCAGAAATCAACCTTCCCAGGGGTATCCATGTCCTTACTTTACCAGCTTTCGCCCTTACTTCCTCTCTGGTTTCTTTGACATGAGTTAATAAATGACTGAAGATGAGATACGGTAGATCCACTTTGACATTTTTGCTAATGCAGTACATAAAATACAAATGTTCAGAACTCACATAATCTGGAGAGTTGGAAGGTTTTCTGTGGAAAAACGTACTCATAAAGATTTTCGCCCAGATCCTATAAATGGGTTTTAAATCTTTAACCTTACTTGACGGCAAACCAGCAATAGTAACTTCTTCATAAACCCTAGCCATATCGATGCGAGAAGAAGCAAGATTTGAAACACCATCAGACTCAGTATAGCTAAACAGTTGTCTGATCAGGTTTTCAGTGATGACTATCTCCACTCCAAGAACCGAAGAATGTATAAACTTGGGACCAGCGCTTGCATGTATCCAAAATTCCTTAACCAGTGTTGGAAAAACAGGACCCATTAGCCTTTCAAAATATTTTTCCCACCCTTGAGCTTTGATGGCAGAAATGAGATCAAACCCATTTTCCTTTAAAGAGTCGAGGTCAATGAAGCTTTCACAGAGCACCTTTAGATCAGCCACTGGAGTGAATAAGGTCCGTTCAGGTTCTTTGTACATGATAGTCTTGTTAGGTTTTGCAGCAGTGTTTGAGGTTGACGCCATTGAAGAGGAAGAATACCTTGGTTTCGGTTTAGGGTTTTGGAAGAGATTGAAAAGAAAGCAGAAACGCATGAATGAAGTGAATGTGGAAAGTGTGATAGAAGTGTGATAGGTGATATATATAGGAAACCAAAAAAAAAACATAGGGCACACAAAAGACACTTACGCACGTTTGGACAACATTAAATGAAAAGTAATCATTTCACATTAAATTATGACAGCTGGGGGGAAAAACAAGAAAAGTGAGATTTTCAAAGCATTACCTCAAACGACAAATCAGTTAAGCACTCAATCTTTTCAGAAATTGAATGCCACGTGTTTGCTTTGTTGGCTCATCTGATTTCTCTCAAGAAATGAAACGTTTCCAACTTTCAGATCTTCTGAGCTTGTTAGTTCAGAGTTTTACCCAAAACGAAATCATCAAATAAATATAAATGACTAAATAGACAGATGAAATACTTCAGATTATTAAACATTTTGCATCTGAGAGGTTGCCTCTGAGAAATATTACTCTGGACATAAATCCATACAAATATTTTTCAGAATGAACTTAAATCTATCTTCAGCAAGGGGTTTTGTGAAAATGTCAGCCCATTGATGATCTGTATCAACAAAAGCTAGATTAATTACACCCTTCTGAACATAGTCTCTGATGAAGTGATGTTTAATTTCTATATGTTTTGCCTTAGAATGCAAGATTGGATTTTTTGACAAACATATAGCAGAAGTATTATCACAGAAGATAGAAAGGTTACTCTCATAGATTTGATAATCTTCTAATTGACTCTTCATCCAGAGCATCTGAGTACAACATCCAGCAGCAGCAATGTATTCTGCCTCTGTAGTTGATAGTGCAATGGTAGGTTGCTTCTTGCTGTACCATGAGATCAGATGACTTCCAAGAAACTGACAGCTTCCAGAAGTGCTTTTACGTTCAACTCTGTCTCCAGCATAGTCAGCATCACAGAATCCAACTAATGAAAATTCATCAGATCTTCTGTAACACAGACCCATGTTAGCAGTACCTTTCAGATACCTCAGAATCCTCTTAACAGCTGTTAAGTGTGATTCTCTAGGATCTAGAGTGCTTGTAGGATGCATTGGAGTCTTTGCCATTTTGCTATCAACCATGTTGAACTTCTTCAGAAGCTCTTTAACATATTTGGTTTGATGTATGTAGGTGCATTCTGGAGTCTGATTGACTTGGATTCCCAAGAAGAATCTCAATTCTCCCATCATGCTCATTTCAAATTCTTCCTGCATACATTTAGCAAATTCCTTTCCAAGCGTAATATTTGTTGATCCAAAAATAATGTCATCTACATAAATCTGACAAATCAACAGATTTTTCTTAACAGATTTACAGAATAAAGTTGTATCTACTTTTCCTCTGATAAAATTTTTCTTCAGAAGGAAGTTGCTCAACCTCTCATACCAAGCTCTGGGAGCTTGTTTTAATCCATAAAGGGATTTCTTTAATTTGAAAACATGATCTAGAAAGTTTTCACTTTCAAAACCAGGAGGTTGGTGGACATATACTTCTTCTTCTATAATACCATTAAGAAAAGCACTTTTAACATCCATCTGATACAGAGTGATGTTATTCTGTGCATGTCATACCCTAAATTTGTCCTACCCATTTGTAAAATATTTTTGCTTTCTTTCTATTTTATTTTCGCTTGTGCATTGCCCGTTTTTTTTGTTGTTATCTGGACAACGTGCACGCTTGAAATTGGTTGATTTTTCAGAACTTCATCTTTTTAACCAATTAAAGGGCGACACGTGGCCTAACCTTTTTTTTTGTGAATATTATTTTCTTAAACTTTTCCTCTTTTAATATTATTTCTTTTTTAGCTATTATTTTCTCGTTTTATGTATATATATATTTTTTTAGTTGGTCTTTTTATATATATTTTAATAGTTATTTAATCGTTAATTGTTAATATTTATTTAATAATTATTGTTAATATTTGTGTTAAATGGTTGTTAGAATACTAATTTATTTAGTTATTATTTAGTATTTGTTAATATTTATTATTAATTAAGTATTGATATTTAATTAAGAACATAAGAAGTTGGGGTAAGAAAAACTAATGGTGAGTAAATTGAATTGGGGGCCGTAAGTGGAGGCCCATTACGGAGCCCTTCAGAAGCTGGAGCTGGCTGAGGTTATAAAGAGGAAAGGGAGAATTGATTAAGAAACCCTAAAAAAAAACTACTGTTCACTAAAATCGGCCGCCGAAGAAACCTTCTCATCCCTTCTTCTCAAACCCTAGCCGCCGCCACCCTTCTTCTTTCCCAAACCCGGCCGCTCAAACTTCTCTTTCACTATTATTCTCGCCATCGACACCATTACCAACCGCTTTCAAGTTTCGCAGAAGAAAAAACTTTTGTCTCGGCCGTTTTCTCGCATCAAGTTTCGCAAAGTCGATTCCGTTGTGAAGCATTCAAATTCAATGGCCTCCGTGAGAAAAATTTGGTCCTCTTCCATGATTCAGAGTTCGAAACGTTTGTTGGATAAAAAGATAGTTTCTGTGTAGATTGCGACCACCGAGCGAGGATTGGAGCCACATCTTAGCCGTAACGACATCACATCTGAAGTATTTCGCACAAAAGTTAAGTTGAAGCAGCTTTTGAGATTGTTTCTGCGACAACCTTCACACCAGTCAAAGCACAACGCACAGCGTAGCCGACAATGAAGCATCCACGAGGTTCTTGACAAACACGCGACGGCAAGTTCCAGATCGCAGTTTCGGTTGGTCTTTTGTTTTATCTTTTGATTATACCTCTGTTCTTATGACTTGCTGCATATTTAATAGATGGATTAATCTTTATTAATGTACTGGTTGGTTGTGAAGAATTGTGGTTCATCCGAATCGTGTTTACTTTATTTTAGTGTCTGGAAATGTTGGATATTGTAAATGTTTTTTTCTCTCGAATAAGTTTCGATATTGTGATGGCAATGTTTTGTGTAGCAGCTTCCATTATCTAACAGACACCAACTCAATTTAGTAATGATTGTGACCACCACTTCGGCCGGCAACGATATCCAGTTATTTGAGTAACCTTATTTTATTGTGATGAGTTTGAAGTTGTGATTGATTGTGAATTATTGTTGCGCCATTTTGAGACTTCTCTCCTGGATTTGTTTAAGGCATGTATAAAGTATTATTTGTTCTTGCTGTTGGTTCTATTTTCTATCGTGTTTCCGTGTCCGTTTTAATTCTGCGACAATGTTTGTTTATGGTTGTTTATGGTTGGTCTTCATTTTTGTGTGTTTTCTCTCTCGGAGAATGACGATTCGTAGCATATATTATGTGTTCGTGTGGTGAGGACTGGTTTCGACTAGGGCTTCTTTTCTAAATCATTTGCTGCCATTGTAAGTATTGTTAGACCTCACGCATAGTTGTTGATATTCTGCTGTTGTTTTTTGTCTCCCCATGTGTGTGTTTTCTCGTTTATAACTCTAAAATCATTTCAAATAATACAGGACGGTAGGACTATTGTGTTTTCTTGTTGCGATTAGGTTCTGTCATCAACATTTTATTGTAAATAGCATTATTAATATTGTTTTTTTATTTTTAGCAAGGTATCATAGAACTTGCTGCAAGTTAGATCTGATTTTTTTTCATCCTGGTTTTAGGAGTTTGTGATGCTAGCAGTGTCCGTGTCATCGCGTATCGACCTTAATGTTTCATTTGAGTCATAAAGATGGTTGTTATCAAGTTTGTTTGTTTTTTATATATGCCGTTGTTGTTGTTAGTTGGGTATAACTGATCTTTTGATGGATTTATGGTGTGACTAATTCACATTGATATTTAAACTTGTATATAGATATGAGTGATTTTTTTTTCTTGTGAATGAAGGTGATAACAGCCTATAGCAGCAGTTGGTTTATATCAGTTGGGTTTTGTCTTCATTAATGTGATGGTGTTCATGATTCTAATCTTATTATATGCTCTTATGGAGTCTTTTGTTTCACGGTGCAGCTTAATGTTCTTTGCCGTTGGTTGTATGATGGTGTATCGACTTGCTATTTCATGGTTGTTTTTTTGTTTATTGAATTTTATTACGTAGTTTGTGCCTCTCTCGTTTCAATTACGGATAGGGTTGCGTTTTGAGTTTTCAAACCAATTCTGTTATAGGATGTAAATAAGCTGTAAATAATAGTGTTAAAAGCAACTGCCATGTTATCCGTTCTTTTTTTGAGCAGATAGGTATTTAGAATTTTTGGATTGAAACAAATTGATTCTCATGGATGGACATCCTGATTAATATTGGTAACACTAGTAGGATTTCTCTAAATTAATGGTGGTACAATGTCATGTTTAGTTTGTTATTATTTCATAATAAATAGCTGGTGTCAACTTAGAGTTTATTTGTAATATAGTTATGAGAGATGCCACTTTTTTTTTATATAATTTATAGTAAAATACTGTTAAATTTTTCAGCAATTGTGACATATTCAAACTTATCATGGCAATGATTTTCCTGGACATTATCAAAACAAATGCTTATCTATTATTTGTTATCTTACAGTAGGGTAAGAAAAAGTAGTAGCCTTCAATGGATATTGAATTTAATTTATAATTACGCTATTATGCTTTGAATGAAAGTTGAATACAATTTGTTCATACGGTGAGTGAATATAAATATACAATGATTCTTCCTTTGCAAAAATAGATTTTTTTATGGTAGATGGTATTATGTCAACGCCAATTCTTTGGTGCATCAAAATATTTTTCTAATTAAATTATGAAAAATTAAATCTTTGAAGTCTAGCACTTCTTGGATTTTTGGATGATCATTAGCGAGGTGTACACCTTAAATAATGTATTATTCAACTTTTCATTTTGAATACACTCTTTTTGAACAAAAATATATCATAGGAGTCTAGCACTCTTTGTGATATTTTCTTTGTTTATTCAAACATTATTTCTTAAATTAAATCAAAACCATCCTCGAAATTAATAATTTTCCTAATCTTCATTCAATTTATTTTCTAAACCAAAAATCACCTTTTATTCAGTATTATTAATGGGTTTGTTTTTATATTGATATTTTTTTAAAATTTTTTCAAACAAGGATCTATAGTCATTTCAAAATACACTTTTAAAGCTCTATTAAGTTTTTTTCAAAACTCTTAATTCAAATCTCGAAAATTGAACTCTTGAGGTATAGCACCTCTTAAGTTCTTGAATGATCACTATTAAGGTGTACACCTTGGGTAGTGGCATTCGACTTTTTGTTTTAAAATACGTTTTCATCTTGGACAAAGAAATATTATAGGAATCAAGCATTCTGTGTGATATTTCTATCGTTCAAATATTCTCCAAATGAAAAAGGTGTCGTCGAGATCCAACATTTCGGTAATACCCCAATTAATTGGTTGTGAGGCCTACGTCTCATTTATCAAATAATTGTCATTTCTCTAATTTTCAAATCCAATATCGTATTCTCACCTCTCGTACTACGATTCTTTTTCATACCCTCGATTCAATTCTTCAAAATATCTTTCTCGACCGAAAGAAGGAGGTTCTTGGAGTCTAGCATTCCTTGAATCTTCGAGTGAATAATTCTTGAGGCACGCCCTTTGAGTTATTATTCATTCAATCTTTTGACCTTTTTAAATATCTTTTTTCGATTCGCACCTCGAAAGAAGGAGGTTCTTGGAGTCTAGCATTCCTTGAATTTTCGAGTGAATAGCTCTCGAGGCACGCCCTTTGGGTGGTTATTCACTCAACCTTTCGACTTTTTCAAACTCAATCATTCCCAACGTCCTCCTAAGACGAGTGCTCGTACGCATTCGCAACCTTCGACATTTCGCACACATTCACAACCTCTCGTGGTCTCGATATTAGGAGCACCCTCAGGGACTAATATCGTTTCTCACAAACTTAACCCTTGACACGTCGTCAAGTCGATTCCATCTTCGATCAAATCCTCGACTCGTCGTCGAGCCAGTTCCAACCAACTTCCTTTGGCCTTGCATGCCATTTTTCGATTCGATCTTTCTACAAACGTTTTTAAAACTTACGAAAGAGGGATATTCTTAGAATCTAGCATTCTTTGAATATTCGAATGAGTAACTCTTGGGCGCGCCCCCGAGTTGTTATTAGTTCATTCTTTCGATTTCAAAACATCTCACTCTTTATCTTCAACCAATTCAGTCAGTTCCCGAAAGAACTGAGTTCTTGGAATCTCGCATTCCTTGGATTCTTGAGTGACAAGCTCTTGAGACGCGCTCTTGGGTTGCTTGTCAGTCACTCTTTCGTCTCTTTTCTCAAACTTCCAACCCATTCAACCTCATCTTTTCGTGGTTGTTACCACGAACTACGGACGCTCTGATTCTTTATTCATTCTTGAATATAAGATACGTAGGCACAAGATTGCGATGATCTTGGCGAGCACACTTCTATCCATCTTCCGTTTCCCCCTATCCTTTCCCGTAGTCGAACTAC
This sequence comes from Lathyrus sativus, assembly GCA_963859935.3. Lineage (NCBI taxonomy): Eukaryota > Viridiplantae > Streptophyta > Magnoliopsida > Fabales > Fabaceae > Lathyrus > Lathyrus sativus. Next base: position 651,872,811 of record OZ012738.1, on the reverse strand, counting down.
GACGCTCTGATTTCTCATTCTCGTCCGAATGAGCATACGTAGGCACAAGGGCCCCAATCCTTGGCGAGCACCCTATCTTCTAACCACCCATCTCTCCTTAGCGTCTTTAACCTTTTACCCTACCAATTCTACCTTTGGCAACGAGAAGAAAACAAGTAAACCTAGACAACACTCCCCACATTACCTTAAGAGGTTCCCGTCGAGTACGACGGACGTGAGGGGTGCTAATACCTTCCCCTCACGTAACCGACTCCCGAACCCGGAACTTGGTTGCGACAGCCCTGTTCCTATCCTTTCGTTTTCAAGAGGTTTTCTCGATATTTTCCTCTCCCGTTTGTTCGGGAAAAATAAAGTTCGGTGGCGACTCTGTCGAACCGCATTTCCGCGCCTTTCGCGCGAGGGTCGTATTTTCGAATGTGATTTTTTCGAGGTGCGACAGGTGGCGGCTCTGCTGGGGATGCATTGCTCCATGCAAAGAGAGAGTCGAGCCTATCTTTTGGTTTGTGAGGAGTGTTTGTTTCTATTTATTTTCTTTTTGTATTTGTTCTCTTGTAGATTTTATTTGTGCTTTGTCGCCTGTTGGTTACCGGGATGACATCATGAGTAAGGCTCTACACCCGAGCTTTGGTAAAAGCAGAGAGAACACATAGTTTAGAATTGGTAGTCGAGTAGTGTTAGTCTCCGAGGACTCGCTCCTTGTGGGCCTAGCATGAAAGCTCCTCCAGAGGAGACCTATTCGTAGATCTTGTTGTAACGCAGCTAGCCTGTTGCACGACTTGATTAATGAAGGGTCCGTGATTCTGGGAACCTTTTGTTAGCCCCAGTTCCGATATTGGTGGTCGTGTAGTGTTAGTCTCCAAGGACTCACTCCTTGTGTGCCTAGCACGAGGACCCCGCTCAGGAGAGACCTTATCGTCATTATCGTCGTAATGCAGCCAGCCTGTTGCGTGACGCTAATACGACTAGTGTCCGTGATCCTGGGAACCAAACATAGAAACCATCCCGTGAGGGGGTTTATGGGTAGAATGTTTAGATCTTCCCGCATAGGTCGTACCTGTCAATTTTCTTTGAGCAGGAACTATGGTTACTTACCTGTTACGGTTACCAGCTTCAGGAGTTGTTGGAGTTGTGATCCTGGATCTTGTATCTTGCATTGCATCTTGCATATCATTTGCATTGCATTTCATATGTTGTGCATTTTGCATCTCCAGTCCTTCAACAGAATCTTATGTCTCTGTTCCTTCTTCTCCAGTAAATCAAGCTGATTCCTCGACACCAGTACGCAACTAGAGCCAATACCAGACGAGTGATGGAGCAGATTCAACAGGAGCAAGTCGCCTTCAGGGAAGAGTTGGATTCCATGAAAGGAAAGATCGACCAGATTCTCGAAGCCATCCTCACAGCCAGGAGAGAGGAAGAACAGCGTGAAGCCGCCGCTGTCGTCAACCACAATGGACAAGGGTCTACCGCCATCCCTTTGGTTCCAATTCCGAATTCTCAGGGAATGCCGTTGAACTTCAACAACACAATCGAAGGAAACACTTCTCAGCCAATCCTAGCGCCTGGAGTTACTGTTGGAGTTATCCCGCACGCCCAGCCTACTGCTGTGCAGATCCCAGTTCCTCATGTCGAAGATACTCTGATGGATCAGTATGACGACGTTCAGAACTATCATGCTGCTATCCCCATTGCCAGTCCTGTTGCTGCTCAGGATTCAGAAGCCATGAAGATGTGCCGAGATCTAGCCGAGAAACTCCGCGCCATGGAGGGGCATAACTCAAATTCTTTCAGTGCTCTGGAATTGTGCTTGGTGCCTGATGTTGTCATTTCTCCAAAGTTCAAGGTGCCCGAATTTTCGAAGTACAAAGGTCTCAGTTGCCCAAACATTCATCTGAAGATGTACTGTCGCAAGATGGCTGCTTATGCCAGAGATGAAAAGCTCATGATCCATTGCTTCCAGGACAGCCTGTCTGGGGCATCACTCGAATGGTATATGCAGCTGGAGCGTAACAGTGTGCGCACTTGGGCTGAGCTAGCTGATGTATTTGTCAAGCAGTACAAATACAACACCGATCTTGCTCCAAATCGTACTCAGCTTCAGAGTATGACTCAGAAGGACAACGAATCCTTCAAGGAGTACGCGCAACGATGGAGAGAGCTAGCCGCAAGGGTGCATCCACCTCTTGTTGACCGTGAATTGATTGACATCTTCATGGGCACTTTGCAAGGCCAGTACTACGAAAAGTTGATCGGTAGTGTCTCCGCTGGATTTTCTGACTTGGTGATCGTCGGTGAGAGAATTGAAGAAGGGCTGAAGAGTGGGAAGATCCCAGGAGGTTCTAACAGCCAGGCTAATGCCAAGAGGCTTTTCAATGGATACAAGAAGAAGGAGGGCGAAACAAATGCCATCTTCGTGCAGAAAGGGCAAGCTTCTCAACAAGCTCCTGCTCCTATGCCTTATCAAGTTCCCTACTATCAGTATCCATATGTTGCTGCCGCGCAATATGCTCCAATGCCTTATCAGCCAGCTGTCCATGCAGCGCAAGCTCAGATGCCAAGGCAACAGGCTCCTCAGCAACAAGCCTACAACCAGCAAGGATATCAATATCCTCCTCAGCAACAGCAGATGCAAGCAACTCAGCAACGACAAGGTGCTCGCCCACAGCGTCTGCAGAGAACATGGAGGCCAGATAGAGTCTTTGATCGTCTACCAATGCCATATGCCAAAATCTTTGCTCAGTTGATGGAGAAGAAAGCTGTTGTTCCCAGAGATTTAGCTCCTCCAACTGTCATTCCTGCCGGCTACGATGCAAATGCTCATTGTGAGTTTCATAAAGGCGCTCCAGGTCACACCATTGAGGACTGCAGGGCTTTCAAGCACATAATTCAAGACATGATCGATAGGGATGCTATCAACTTCAATGGGAAGTCTCCAAATATCATCAACAATCCGATGCCACCAGTCAACTAGTGCCAACATCAGATTGATTCCAGTCAAGTTCATTCCCCGAAGAAGGCAGCCATGTTGCCATTTCATTATTCGCAGTTTCTTATGTTTTGTCTTTGCTTATTTAAGTATTGTATGCTTTGAACAATTGCCATTCATATTTGGTTTTCATTAATGTATCGTTTATGCATGTTTTAAATTAGTTATGTCGTATTCACTCATTTTCACTTATCACCGACACATTTATTCACTCCACTCCATTCACTGTTGATTAGCGTGATTTGCGGGAGGATGATGAAAACGAGATACCCATAATTGCAAATCGTGTGCTTTCAGACCGAATCTCGTCAATGATGTACAGGCATTGCTTCAATTCCCCAAACACTGGAGATATAAGGAGTTAATCCCTAGTAAACCACTTCGAGCCCAGGAGTAGCAGTTTCCTTCGGATATTCGAACCTTTACACTCAACCTGGGGCAGGGTAGTGTTCAGTTAATCTAATCTCGCATTCAAACCAACCAAGTAAAATCCAAAAGACGGGTGTTTATTAATGACCCACGGCATGACAGTCACAACCTTCCAACAAAATCCAAAAAAAAAACATCGAAAGCCAGCTAAGTCAGACACCTTAGAGGGGACTTAGGCAAAATCAAGGCAATCCCGATGGATCTGACAAACGAAGTCAATCCATGCAAAAGTTAGGGATCAGAAACAAAAGCAAAAGAGGACCCCGAAATCCTCAACAAAAACAAAATAGGATTCAGTGGCCACCCAAGTCAAGGGGCACTAACATCTATCAAAAAACCAAAATAAAGGTGACTGCCGCGTCGAGCAAACCTTGAACCATCAAGTTTATACCGTCAAGACAAGTGTAGGATTAACTGAGCGTAGGACTGGAGATCATTACGAAGAAGGGGTGGGTACAAATCATACTTGGAGCCTAATATCCTTTGTTTCATAACCGTGAACCAGACCACGTTACAGCCCTCGAAAGTCCTAATTGAGGCGAGGTTTATTCTGAAAGCATACTATCGCAAGGTTGCGTAGCCTGACTCCTCACATGATTTCTAATCATCAGTATTGGTGTCATTTCTCTTGATATATCTTTCGCACCAATCAAATTAGCACAACGTTTGGGCTAGCAGTCCATTCGTCTCACTATCACGACACTTCCAAATAAATGACACATCTTTTTCAAATCTTGCATCAAACTTTGCATTAATATTACCATCTGTGAATGTACAAATTTTGCAAATCAGTGCTAGGTATTCAAAGACACTCCAGCAAGGGGCAATCGAGGAGGAACTTGACTTTCAGTGGCGTACACGAAGCAATATTATCTCAAGGCCTACAGGCTGGGGCAAATCACTCAACAGCCTGAGTAGGGGCATATCATTACCACGTTCAGACTGGGGCAAGACCAAGTTACCTTAACCAACAAGCAGAGTTGCAATCTTCTCTGAAGGAAATTGACAACAAATCACTAAGTACCCAGACTCGGGGCATATAAAGTATCTTCGCCTGTGTCAATCATGACGTCTTCAGCAAACTGCGTGTCGAGGAAGTCAATCCCTCCCACCACCCGAAGTCCAATTCGCATTGGCGACTACCAAAAGTCCACCACGCTGGCATTTCCACCCGCATTTCCAATTACCCGTCTGCATCATATGCATCATACGCATTACATTTGATATCATAAGCATCTTGCATCATATGCATACTCCAATCATACCATACTTCCCCAGCTCTTGCATCTACGCTCGTCAGCATTTACATTTGCACGTCCACTCATATGGAATGTCATTTATCATCCAGCATTCATATATGCAAGTCAAGGTCCAGGATCAATCTCGAAAATTTCCAAGACCGTCGACCGCCCAGTCAGGGGCGTCTTCCGCAAGATGGTGGGTTTACCCCACGATTTTCAAGAGCTTCGAAGCAAGATTCAGCCCAGTCAGGGGCATCTTCTTCAATACCATGGGCATCTCCCGTATAGAATTTCAACCTCGTGGTTGATCAAATATGCAAATCAACATTCAGCCTAATCAGGGGCATACCATTCAAGACCGTGGGCGTTCCCCACGAAGCTGTTCAACCTTTTGTTGGGCAAATCCAAGAAGTTCAGTGCAAGATCCAACCCGAGCAGGGGCATCTTCAGTAAAACCGTGAGCGTTCCTTGTGGAGTTGTTCAACCTTTTGTTGAGCAAAACAAGACATCAAGACAGACTCAGCCTAGTCAGGGGCGTCTTCTTCAGAGATCATGGGCGTAACCATGAAATCATTTCAACAATTACGAACTCCAAGCAAGTCAGTGGTCGTCCCCATTGATTCATTTCAACCCAATTTTCTTCTTGGGTATTCCCCAATGAGTTGTACCCAGCAAGCGTGACCGTTGTCAATTGCCTTACTATCATCCTTTTGGTGATAGTCGAACTTCGTCAGTTCAACCTAGCCTGCATCCTTTTGATGTTGGTAAACTTCAAATCTGTGTTGTCCTATCATCCTTTTGGTGATAGCGACTTGTGTTGTTTGTGTTTTCGCTCTATCATCCTTTTGGTGGTAGGTCTGGTACTTCATCGGTATCAGATTGCGCGATGTTTTCTTTTACGTCTTCGCTCTACCATCCTTTTGGTGGTAGGTCTGGTACTTCGTCGGTATCAGATTGCGCGATGTTTTCTTTTATGTTTTCGCTCTACCATCCTTTTGGTGGTAGGTCTGGTACTTCGTCGGTATTAGATTGCGCGATGTTTTATTTGTGTTTTCGCTCTACCATCCTTTTGGTGGTAGGTCTGGTACTTCGTCGGTATCAGATTGCGCGTTGCTTTCTTTTGTGTTTTCGCTCTACCATCCTTTTGGTGGTAGGTCTGGTACTTCGTCGGTATCAGATTGCGCGATGTTTTCTTTTATGTTTTTGCTCTACCATCCTTTTGGTGGTAGGTCTGGTACTTCGTCGGTATTAGATTGCGCGATGTTTTATTTGTGTTTTCGCTCTACCATCCTTTTGGTGGTAGGTCTGATACTTCGTCGGTATCAGATTGCGCGTTGCTTTCTTTTGTGTTTTCGCTCTACCATCCTTTTGGTGGTAGGTCTGGTACTTCGTCGGTATCAGATTGCGCGATGTTTTCTTTTACGTCTTCGCTCTACCATCCTTTTGGTGGTGGGTCTGGTACTTCGTCGGTATCAGATTGCGCGATGTTTTCTTTTACGTCTTCGCTCTACCATCCTTTTGGTGGTGGGTCTGGTACTTCGTCGGTATCAGATTGTGCGATGTTTTCTTTCATGTTTTCGCTCTACCATCCTTCTGGTGGTAGGTCTGGTACTTCGTCGGTATCAGATTGCGCGATGTTTCTTTTGTGTTTTCGCTCTACCATCCTTTTGGTGGTAGGTCTGGCACTTCGTCGGTGTCAGATTGTGCGATTGTTTTATTTGTGTTTTCGCTATACCATCCTTTTGGTGGTAAGTCTGATACTTCGTCGGTATCAGATTGCGTGATGTTTTGTTTGTGTTTTCGCTCTACCATCCTTTTGGTGGTGGATCTGGTATTTCGTCGATATCAGATTGTGCGATGTTTTGGTGTGAGTTTCGCTCCGTCATCCTTTTGAGGGGGGAGTCTATCATGATCATTAATGATAGATTGAGCGATATTGTTTGGCGTGTGTTTCGCTCCGTCATCCTTTTGGTGGGGGGTCTATCATGGTCATTAGTGATAGATTGTGCGAATTTTGTTTATCTCGCTCCGTCATCTTTTGGTGGGGGGTCTATCATGGTCATTAATGATAGATTATGCGATGCGTTTATTTGTGTTTCGCTCTGTCACCCTTTTGATGGCAGTGGCCGTGTGTGTTTTGTCCCATCATCCTTTTGGTGATGACGACTTGTGCCAGCTTACTCAGAGGTTTACATCATCCGGTGTTTTCAATTCTCAAGCATCTCTTTTTCTTTCGGACAAATTCAGGGTCTTTTTTATATCTAATAGACTTCTACCTCAGGAATATGAGTGCCAATGCAGTTCATTCTCCTAGGTTTAAGTCGATTAGATAGGGGCATCTGTCATACCCTAAATTTGTCCTACCCATTTGTAAAATATTTTTGCTTTCTTTCTATTTTATTTTCGCTTGTGCATTGCCCGTTTTTTTTGTTGTTATCTGGACAACGTGCACGCTTGAAATTGGTTGATTTTTCAGAACTTCATCTTTTTAACCAATTAAAGGGCGACACGTGGCCTAACCTTTTTTTTTGTGAATATTATTTTCTTAAACTTTTCCTCTTTTAATATTATTTCTTTTTTAGCTATTATTTTCTCGTTTTATGTATATATATATATATTTTTAGTTGGTCTTTTTATATATATTTTAATAGTTATTTAATCGTTAATTGTTAATATTTATTTAATAATTATTGTTAATATTTGTGTTAAATGGTTGTTAGAATACTAATTTATTTAGTTATTATTTAGTATTTGTTAATATTTATTATTAATTAAGTATTGATATTTAATTAAGAACATAAGAAGTTGGGGTAAGAAAAACTAATGGTGAGTAAATTGAATTGGGGGCCGTAAGTGGAGGCCCATTACGGAGCCCTTCAGAAGCTGGAGCTGGCTGAGGTTATAAAGAGGAAAGGGAGAATTGATTAAGAAACCCTAAAAAAAAACTACTGTTCACTAAAATCGGCCGCCGAAGAAACCTTCTCATCCCTTCTTCTCAAACCCTAGCCGCCGCCACCCTTCTTCTTTCCCAAACCCGGCCGCTCAAACTTCTCTTTCACTATTATTCTCGCCATCGACACCATTACCAACCGCTTTCAAGTTTCGCAGAAGAAAAAACTTTTGTCTCGGCCGTTTTCTCGCATCAAGTTTCGCAAAGTCGATTCCGTTGTGAAGCATTCAAATTCAATGGCCTCCGTGAGAAAAATTTGGTCCTCTTCCATGATTCAGAGTTCGAAACGTTTGTTGGATAAAAAGATAGTTTCTGTGTAGATTGCGACCACCGAGCGAGGATTGGAGCCACATCTTAGCCGTAACGACATCACATCTGAAGTATTTCGCACAAAAGTTAAGTTGAAGCAGCTTTTGAGATTGTTTCTGCGACAACCTTCACACCAGTCAAAGCACAACGCACAGCGTAGCCGACAATGAAGCATCCACGAGGTTCTTGACAAACACGCGACGGCAAGTTCCAGATCGCAGTTTCGGTTGGTCTTTTGTTTTATCTTTTGATTATACCTCTGTTCTTATGACTTGCTGCATATTTAATAGATGGATTAATCTTTATTAATGTACTGGTTGGTTGTGAAGAATTGTGGTTCATCCGAATCGTGTTTACTTTATTTTAGTGTCTGGAAATGTTGGATATTGTAAATGTTTTTTTCTCTCGAATAAGTTTCGATATTGTGATGGCAATGTTTTGTGTAGCAGCTTCCATTATCTAACAGACACCAACTCAATTTAGTAATGATTGTGACCACCACTTCGGCCGGCAACGATATCCAGTTATTTGAGTAACCTTATTTTATTGTGATGAGTTTGAAGTTGTGATTGATTGTGAATTATTGTTGCGCCATTTTGAGACTTCTCTCCTGGATTTGTTTAAGGCATGTATAAAGTATTATTTGTTCTTGCTGTTGGTTCTATTTTCTATCGTGTTTCCGTGTCCGTTTTAATTCTGCGACAATGTTTGTTTATGGTTGTTTATGGTTGGTCTTCATTTTTGTGTGTTTTCTCTCTCGGAGAATGACGATTCGTAGCATATATTATGTGTTCGTGTGGTGAGGACTGGTTTCGACTAGGGCTTCTTTTCTAAATCATTTGCTGCCATTGTAAGTATTGTTAGACCTCACGCATAGTTGTTGATATTCTGCTGTTGTTTTTTGTCTCCCCATGTGTGTGTTTTCTCGTTTATAACTCTAAAATCATTTCAAATAATACAGGACGGTAGGACTATTGTGTTTTCTTGTTGCGATTAGGTTCTGTCATCAACATTTTATTGTAAATAGCATTATTAATATTGTTTTTTTATTTTTAGCAAGGTATCATAGAACTTGCTGCAAGTTAGATCTGATTTTTTTTCATCCTGGTTTTAGGAGTTTGTGATGCTAGCAGTGTCCGTGTCATCGCGTATCGACCTTAATGTTTCATTTGAGTCATAAAGATGGTTGTTATCAAGTTTGTTTGTTTTTTATATATGCCGTTGTTGTTGTTAGTTGGGTATAACTGATCTTTTGATGGATTTATGGTGTGACTAATTCACATTGATATTTAAACTTGTATATAGATATGAGTGATTTTTTTTCTTGTGAATGAAGGTGATAACAGCCTATAGCAGCAGTTGGTTTATATCAGTTGGGTTTTGTCTTCATTAATGTGATGGTGTTCATGATTCTAATCTTATTATATGCTCTTATGGAGTCTTTTGTTTCACGGTGCAGCTTAATGTTCTTTGCCGTTGGTTGTATGATGGTGTATCGACTTGCTATTTCATGGTTGTTTTTTTGTTTATTGAATTTTATTACGTAGTTTGTGCCTCTCTCGTTTCAATTACGGATAGGGTTGCGTTTTGAGTTTTCAAACCAATTCTGTTATAGGATGTAAATAAGCTGTAAATAATAGTGTTAAAAGCAACTGCCATGTTATCCGTTCTTTTTTTGAGCAGATAGGTATTTAGAATTTTTGGATTGAAACAAATTGATTCTCATGGATGGACATCCTGATTAATATTGGTAACACTAGTAGGATTTCTCTAAATTAATGGTGGTACAATGTCATGTTTAGTTTGTTATTATTTCATAATAAATAGCTGGTGTCAACTTAGAGTTTATTTGTAATATAGTTATGAGAGATGCCACTTTTTTTTTATATAATTTATAGTAAAATACTGTTAAATTTTTCAGCAATTGTGACATATTCAAACTTATCATGGCAATGATTTTCCTGGACATTATCAAAACAAATGCTTATCTATTATTTGTTATCTTACAGTAGGGTAAGAAAAAGTAGTAGCCTTCAATGGATATTGAATTTAATTTATAATTACGCTATTATGCTTTGAATGAAAGTTGAATACAATTTGTTCATACGGTGAGTGAATATAAATATACAATGATTCTTCCTTTGCAAAAATAGATTTTTTTATGGTAGATGGTATTATGTCAACGCCAATTCTTTGGTGCATCAAAATATTTTTCTAATTAAATTATGAAAAATTAAATCTTTGAAGTCTAGCACTTCTTGGATTTTTGGATGATCATTAGCGAGGTGTACACCTTAAATAATGTATTATTCAACTTTTCATTTTGAATACACTCTTTTTGAACAAAAATATATCATAGGAGTCTAGCACTCTTTGTGATATTTTCTTTGTTTATTCAAACATTATTTCTTAAATTAAATCAAAACCATCCTCGAAATTAATAATTTTCCTAATCTTCATTCAATTTATTTTCTAAACCAAAAATCACCTTTTATTCAGTATTATTAATGGGTTTGTTTTTATATTGATATTTTTTTAAAATTTTTTCAAACAAGGATCTATAGTCATTTCAAAATACACTTTTAAAGCTCTATTAAGTTTTTTTCAAAACTCTTAATTCAAATCTCGAAAATTGAACTCTTGAGGTATAGCACCTCTTAAGTTCTTGAATGATCACTATTAAGGTGTACACCTTGGGTAGTGGCATTCGACTTTTTGTTTTAAAATACGTTTTCATCTTGGACAAAGAAATATTATAGGAATCAAGCATTCTGTGTGATATTTCTATCGTTCAAATATTCTCCAAATGAAAAAGGTGTCGTCGAGATCCAACATTTCGGTAATACCCCAATTAATTGGTTGTGAGGCCTACGTCTCATTTATCAAATAATTGTCATTTCTCTAATTTTCAAATCCAATATCGTATTCTCACCTCTCGTACTACGATTCTTTTTCATACCCTCGATTCAATTCTTCAAAATATCTTTCTCGACCGAAAGAAGGAGGTTCTTGGAGTCTAGCATTCCTTGAATCTTCGAGTGAATAATTCTTGAGGCACGTCCTTTGAGTTATTATTCATTCAATCTTTTGACCTTTTTAAATATCTTTTTTCGATTCGCACCTCGAAAGAAGGAGGTTCTTGGAGTCTAGCATTCCTTGAATTTTCGAGTGAATAGCTCTCGAGGCACGCCCTTTGGGTGGTTATTCACTCAACCTTTCGACTTTTTCAAACTCAATCATTCCCAACGTCCTCCTAAGACGAGTGCTCGTACGCATTCGCAACCTTCGACATTTCGCACACATTCACAACCTCTCGTGGTCTCGATATTAGGAGCACCCTCAGGGACTAATATCGTTTCTCACAAACTTAACCCTTGACACGTCGTCAAGTCGATTCCATCTTCGATCAAATCCTCGACTCGTCGTCGAGCCAGTTCCAACCAACTTCCTTTGGCCTCGCATGCCATTTTTCGATTCGATCTTTCTACAAACGTTTTTAAAACTTACGAAAGAGGGATATTCTTAGAATCTAGCATTCTTTGAATATTCGAATGAGTAACTCTTGGGCGCGCCCCCGAGTTGTTATTAGTTCATTCTTTCGATTTCAAAACATCTCACTCTTTATCTTCAACCAATTCAGTCAGTTCCCGAAAGAACTGAGTTCTTGGAATCTCGCATTCCTTGGATTCTTGAGTGACAAGCTCTTGAGACGCGCTCTTGGGTTGCTTGTCAGTCACTCTTTCGTCTCTTTTCTCAAACTTCCAACCCATTCAACCTCATCTTTTCGTGGTTGTTACCACGAACTACGGACGCTCTGATTCTTTATTCATTCTTGAATATAAGATACGTAGGCACAAGATTGCGATGATCTTGGCGAGCACACTTCTATCCATCTTCCGTTTCCCCCTATCCTTTCCCGTAGTCGAACTACGACGCTCTGATTTCTCATTCTCGTCCGAATGAGCATACGTAGGCACAAGGGCCCCAATCCTTGGCGAGCACCCTATCTTCTAACCACCCATCTCTCCTTAGCGTCTTTAACCTTTTACCCTACCAATTCTACCTTTGGCAACGAGAAGAAAACAAGTAAACCTAGACAACACTCCCCACATTACCTTAAGAGGTTCCCGTCGAGTACGACGGACGTGAGGGGTGCTAATACCTTCCCCTCACGTAACCGACTCCCGAACCCGGAACTTGGTTGCGACAGCCCTGTTCCTATCCTTTCGTTTTCAAGAGGTTTTCTCGATATTTTCCTCTCCCGTTTGTTCGGGAAAAATAAAGTTCGGTGGCGACTCTGTCGAACCGCATTTCCGCGCCTTTCGCGCGAGGGTCGTATTTTCGAATGTGATTTTTTCGAGGTGCGACAGTGCAGCAAATGAAATAAGAAGACGAATAGATTCTAATCTTGCCACTGGAGCATATGTCTCAGTGTAATCAATACCTTCTTGTTGACTATATCCTTGAGCAACTAGCCTTGCCTTATTCCTTTCTACTTCTCCCTTTTCATTCAGCTTATTCCTGAAGACCCATTTTGTTCCAATGACATTGAATCCTTTAGGTCTAGGAACCAGATCCCAAACTTCATTTCTGGCGAATTGATTCAGCTCTTCTTGCATAGCTATAATCCATTCATTATCTTCCAGAGCCTCATCTACAGATGTTGGTTCTATCATTGACACTAAGCCAAATAAGGAAGATTCAGAAGCTCTGAGAAATGATCTTGTCCTTATGGGATCATCTTTCTTTCCAATTATCACATCTTCTGGATGAGAAGCTTTGATTCTGGAAGAAGATCCTCTGACGGTTGGTCTTTCAGAAATATGCAAGTTGTTTAGTTGGGAAGTCAAAGGTGTAGCATCTGGGGTTGCGTCAGATTCTTTGTTCTATGCCTTTTCTGCCTCTGAGCCTTCAGAGTCTGTGAGAATCACTTCTCTATCTGCAGAACTTTCAAACTGCTTTGGCTTTTCAGAGCCAAGCTTATCATCAAATCTGACATGAATAGATTCTTCCATAATCTGTGTTTCAGTATTGAATACTCTGTAGCCTTTAGAGCGTTCAGAATAACCAAGCATGAAACACTTCTGTGCTTTGGAATCAAACTTGTTCAGATTATCTTTAGTATTAAGCATATAACAAATACATCCAAAAGGATGAAAATAAGCAATGTTAGGCTTTCTGTTTCTCCACAATTCATAGGGAGTCTTTTTCAGAAGAGGTCTTACAGACACTCTGTTCTGAATATAACAAGCTGTGTTAATTGCTTCTGCCCAGAAATATTTTGCCAGATTTGTCTCGTTGATCATGGTTCTGGCCATTTCTTGCAATGTTCTATTTTTCCTCTCTACAACTCCATTTTGTTGTGGAGTTCTAGGGCAGGAGAAATCATGTGCAATGCCTTTTTCAGAAAAATATTTTTCAAAATGTTTATTTTCAAATTCTCCACCATGATCACTTCTGACTTTAATAATTTTACAATCTTTTTCAGTCTGGACTTGATTGCAGAAGTCAAAGAACACAGAATGAGACTCGTCCTTGTGTTTTAGAAACTTTACCCATGTCCATCTGCTGTAGTCATCTACAATGACTAACCCATACTTCTTGCCTCTGATGGATGCAGTTTTCACTGGTCCAAACAGATCAATGTGAAGTAATTCCAATGGTCTGGAGGTAGAAACAACATTCTTTGATTTAAAATGAGATTTTGAAAATTTGCCTCTTTGACATGCTTCACACAGAGCATCTGAGTTGAACTTCAACTTAGGAAGTCCTCTGACCAGATTGAGTTTATTAATCTGAGATATACGTCTCATATTAATATGCCCCAATCTTCTATGCCAGACCCATTGCTCATCATTCACAGATAAGAGGCATTTTACATTTTGAACTTTAAGTTCTGAAAGGTTAATTTTATAAATTTTGTGTTTCCTCTTTCCATTGAATAGGATAGAACCATCCTTTTGACATACAGCTTTGCAACATTTTTGATTAAAGATGATATCATAACCATTGTCACTTAATTGACTTATGGACAATAGATTATGTTTCAATCCTTCAACTAACAGAACATTAGAAATAGAGGGTAGGTTGCCATTACCTATAGTTCCAGAGCCAATGATCTTGCCCTTCTGGTTCCCTCCAAATTTCACGTCCCCTCCAGATCTAAGTTCCAGACTTTGGAACATAGACCTTTCTCCCGTCATGTGTCGTGAGCATCCAGAGTCCAGGTACCATGATTGGTGTCCTGACTTTGCTGCTAAGGACATCTGCAACAGGGATTATTTTGTCTTTAGGTACCCAGATCTTCTTGGGTCCTTTAGGGTTAGTTGCCTTGTAGGTTTGTCTAAACTTTTGTTTTTCAACATAGTTTTTGTTTAGACTTGCCTTAGATCTAAACACATGAGTATTCTTTTCAGAGCTCGTGTGTTTAATATCATTTAAATGACCAAATTTAAAATTAGAGTATAAAGGAGTTATCTTAATGATCAGATCATCTACAGGTATTGGTCTTACATCTTTTTCAAGAGAAGAAGATTGAAATCCAATTCCCTTTCTTTTATTCCTACTAACTCCATAGATCATAGAAGCCATCTTGCTTCTATCTATGCTTTTAGTGAGGAACCTCTGAAAACTAGAGTCATATTTTTCCAAAATATTTTCAGATGACTTAGCTTCAGAGTCAGATTCTTGTTGAACAATTTCCAAATCATTCTTTATTTTTAAATTTATTTCTCTCTGCTCAACAAGTTCTGTTTTCAGATTATCAATCTCAGATTCAAGATTGCTTTTCAGCTTCTTGTTCTTGAGTTTGATATTATTGTAGCTTTTCAAAACTTCAGATAACACCTTTATAAGTTCATCTTTGGTAAGTTTGGACATTACCTCTTCAGCATCAGAGTCGGAGTCTGACTCAGATTCAGATGATAATTCTTCATTCTGATCTTCTATTCCAGCCATTAATGCCATGTTGGCACACTCTTCTTCTGCTTCAGATTCAGATTCAGATTCATCTGAATCATCCCAAGTTGCCATAAGAACCTTTTTCTTTTTATCAAACTTTCTCTTGGGTTTCTCCTTGAGAAGTTTGGGGCAGTCATTTTTGTAGTGCCCAGGTTCCTTGCATTCATAGCATGTGACCTCTTTCTTTCCAGATCTTCTGTATCCAGAAGATTCCTTCCTGTGGTCAGCTTTCCTGAAATTGTTAAACTTCTTTCCCTTGTGCTTCCAGAGCTTGTTGATTCTTCTGGAAAGCATGGACAGTTCATCTTCTTCTTCAGAAGACGATTCTTCAGAACTTTCTTCTTTTACCTGCAAAGCTTTAACAGGTTTGTTAGATTTTAAAGCTATGGATTTACCTTTATCTTTCTTCTGGGGCTCATCTTCCTCCAGCTCTATTTCATGACTTCTCAAAGAACTGATAAGTTCTTCTAAGGAGATCTTATTCAGATCTTTTGCCATCTTCAATGCAGTCACCATTGGTCTCCATCTGGTGGGAAGACTTCTGATGATCTTCTTGACATGATCTGACGTTGAGTAGCCCTTATCCAGAACTTTCAGACCAGCAGTAAGAATCTGAAATCTAGAAAACATAGTTTCTACATTTTCAGACTCTTCCATTTTAAATGCCTCATACTTCTGTATGAGCGCCAGCGCCTTGGTCTCTTTAACCTGAGAATTTCCCTCATGAGTCATTTTGAGTGACTCAAACATGTCATGAGCAGTATCTCTGTTTGTAATCTTCTCATACTCAGTATGAGAGATTGCATTAAGCAATATAGTTCTGGCTTTGTGGTGATTCTTGAAATCTCTTTTCTGTACTTCAGTCATTGACTTTCTATCAATCTTTTTGCCATCCTCATCAGTAGGATGTTTATATCCATCAATGACCATATCCCAAAGATCAGCATCATACCCGAGGAAAAAACTTTCTATTTGTTGCACCCTAAAATTTGCTCAACCTTATTCACTTGGTTTATGTTTTAATATCATTAGCATTTGCATATAGAGTCATGTACATAGACTAACCATCTGCATAGCATAAGCATAGCAAATCATTCAACAGGGGACCAATCATTATTCTCATCTCCAGAGGCCTATCAAGAGGTTATTATCCCAATTTTCGCAGTAGCGACACTATTCTATCTTTCCAATAGTCAAATTTTTCCCCATCAAACATGGGTGGCTTGGTATTGATCCTATCTCCTTCATATTTGTTGTTGCAAGTTGATGTAGCTGTTTCCATAATGACAACAACACAAATATCAAAGTATCTTTCTCACAGGATCTTTAACTGTCACGGTTAAGTGGAGCACACGCAGAACCGGAGCTCTGATGCCAACTGAAGGTGAGAAAATTACTTAGAAGGGGGGGGGGGTTGAATAAGTAAGACTAAAAATCAAAGATTAGAACACAGATATTTTTATCCTGGTTCGTTGAAAACAACTACTCCAGTCCACCCTCTCAAGAGTGATTTGCCTTTCTCTGTCAAGGACTTAATCCACTATTTTAATCAAACAGATTACAAATAGCAACACCTAAGAACAACCGTTCTTAGTCTTCTCAAGAGCAACTGATCCCAACTGGATCCTCTTAAGGAAAACCTTTTACAAACAAAGTAAAACTTTTACAAGAGTAAGAATGCTTCTAATAAGCTGTTATCACAACAGTGATATTTCTCTTAAGTTAAGAATAAAGATAAAGCAAAGTAATATGATTAAGAGCTTTGAAAGATTTGCTTTGAGGAGTGATTTTGCTAGAGATTCGATACTGAAGAAGAAGGAGTGGACTTCTTTATATAGGCACTAAGATCCAAGAAGTCTTGTTACGTTGAGGGCTATGCAGAAAAGCCTAGAGCCTTTTGTCTTCACATTGGAGGCTGTGCTGAAACAGGCCTGATGCTTTTTGTCTTCACTTGCAGAATACTTTCCTCAGAATGGAATGCACAGATAAAACCTTTTTGTCTGTGTCCTTGTGTCTAGCACAAAATAGGAAAGAGCTGTTGAGAACAAACTAACGTACATATTTAAAACTTCTTCAAAGTAAGTTCAGCTTTCAACATTAGAATCTGAATCTTCAGAGTCTCCAGACTAGAGATCATCTGGATCTTCAGAGTCTTGAATATTCTTCAGATTGAGCTGAATCAGAGTATGTGCAGCTTGTGTGCTTGAGCGTGTAAATCCTTCAGAGCAGAGTCTTCTATGCTTTAGAGGCTCCTTCTTCAGAATCTTCAAGAGACAGTAGTCAGATTCTTCTGGGAGCAGTGTTCAGATCTTTACTTAAGATGCTCTTGAACTTATGAAGTCTTTCATACAAACAATGTTCAGATGCAATTTTGCTTTCTTAAGATAATTTTCTTTAGTGCCTGTAGCAAACAATTTAGAACACGTTTAGAGTATATAATTCTTGAATACAAAATTTATAGGTGTTATCATCAAAACATAGAGATATAACTAAGACACAATCTGTGCTCTTACAATGACATGCTGATTTATTCTAAGTCTGAGGAAGAGCATGCGGAGCATTTGAGGATTGCTTTGCAAGTGTTGAAAGATAACGAGTTGTTTGCTAAGTTATCGAAGTGTGAGTTCTGGTTGAAGACTGTGAGTTTTCTGGGGCATGTTATTTCAGGTGATGGTATTTCAGTAGACCCTTCGAAAGTTAGTGCGGTGTTACAGTGGGAACCACCAAAGACGGTAACAGAAGTTCGGAGCTTCTTGGGTTTAACTGGTTATTACCGAAGATTTATTGAAGGCTTTTCTAGATTGGCTTTGTTGTTGACTCAGTTGACGAGGAAAGATCAAGTGTTTGTGTGGGATGTTGCGTGCGAAGAAAGTTTTGTGGAGCTGAAAAAGAGATTGACTTCAGTGTCGGTGTTGGTGTTACCGAATCCGTGTGAGCCTTTTGTGGTGTATTGTGATGCGTCCAAGATGGGATTGGGCGGAGTTCTCATGCAGAATGGAAAAGTGGTAGCTTATGCATCGCGGCAATTGAGGGTGCATGAGCGGAATTATCCTACTCATGACCTTGAATTGGCTGTGGTGGTTTTTGTTTTGAAGATCTGGAGACATTATTTGTATGGTTCAAGGTTTGAGGTGTTCATTGATCACAAGAGTTTGAAGTACCTGTTTGATCAGAAAGAGTTGAATATGAGGCAGAGAAGATGGTTGGAATTCTTGAAAGATTATGATTTCAGTTTGAGTTATCACCCAGGGAAAGCGAATGTAGTTACAGATGCATTGAGCAGGAAGGTAACTCATATGTCAGCTTTGATGGTGAAAGAGATGGAGCTTATTGAGCAGTTTAGAGATTTGAGCATGGTTTGTGAATTCACGACAGATGGTGTGATATTGGGTAAATTGCAAGTGAAGAATGATTTCTTGGATATGATAAGAGAACATCAGAAGTTAGATGTGAGACTTGTGGATTTGATGCGAGGAGCCGGAAGTGACTCCGGTAGTGATTTCAGGTCGGATGATGCAGGTGTGTTGAGGTTTCGGGGTAGGATTTGTGTGCCGGATAATGATGAGCTGAAGAAGTTGATTTTAGATGAAGGGCATCGTAGCAGCCTGAGTGTGCATCCAGGAGCTACGAAGATGTATCAGGATTTGAAAAAGTTGTTTTGGTGGTCGGGCATGAAAAAGGACATTGCTCTTTATGTGTATGCTTGCTTGGTATGTCAGAAATCGAAAGTGGAGCATCAGAGACCTTCTGGGATGATGCAACCGTTAGAGATTCCGATTTGGAAATGGGATTGTATCGCCATGGATTTTGTTACAGGTTTTCCGAATATGGCGAGAGGATTTGATGTCATTTGGGTGATTGTGGATTGGCTTACTAAGTCTGCACACTTTGTGCCGATTAGTGTCAGCTTTCCATTGGAGAAGCTCGTCGAGATCTATATTCGGGTAATTGTGAAGTTGCATGGTGTGCCTTTGAGTATTGTGTCGGATAGAGATTCGAAGTTCACTTCTGTATTTTGGAAGAGTTTGCAAGAGGCTTTGGGTACCGAGTTGAAGTTGAGTTCAGCTTATCATCCGCAGACGGATGGACAGTCGAAGAGGACTATTCAGACTTTAGAGGACTTGTTGCGGGCTTGTGTGTTAGAGAAAGGTGGTACGTGGGATACTCATTTGCCTTTGGTTGAGTTCACGTACAACAACAGTTACCATTCCAGTATCGGGATGGCGCCATTTGAAGCTCTTTATGGTAGGAGGTGCAGAACTCCTTTATGTTGGTATGAGTCGGGTGAGAATGTTGTGTTGGGACCAGAGTTGGTGCAGCAGACTACTGAGACAGTGCATATGATCCGTGAGAAGATGGAAGCAACTCAGGATCGGCAGAAGAGTTATTATGATAACCGCAGGAAAGAGTTGGAATTCAGTTAGGGTGACCATGTATTTTTGAGGGTTAACCTAGTGGCTGGGGTTGGACGTGCATTGAAGTCCAAGAAGTTGGATCCAAAGTTTATCGGGTTGTATCAGATTTTGCAGAAGATTGGTGTTGTGGCCTATAGGTGGCGTTGCCACCGGAGCTTTCGAACTTGCATGACGTGTTCCATGTGTCGCAACTTCGGAAGTATGTACCCGATCCGTCTCATGTGATTCAGAGGGATGAAGTTCAAGTTAGAGAGAATCTGACTGTGGAGACGTTGCCGTTGAGGATCGAGGATCGCAAGATGAAGCGACTCAGATGGAAAGAGATACCGTTGGTGCGAGTGGCGTGGGGAGGTGCTACAGGAGGCAGTGTGACCTGGGAATTGGAGAGCAGGATGCGGGAAGCGTATCCAGAGCTGTTTCCATCAGGTATTTTCGAGGACGAAAATAATTAAAGTGGGGGAGAGTTGTAACGCCCATTTTAATTATTTTTAGTTCCGGTGTTATTTTATTCGTCAACATGTTTTGGTGTGGGAATTGGTGAAGAATAGAGGCATAATATTAATATTAGATAATTGATAATGATAATAATTAATAATTAATATTAATGTTGATATTATTATTATTATTGTTATTATTATTAATATTGGTATTATAAAGTGATAATATTAATTTTTGGAAATTAAGAAAATGAGATTATTAATATAATTGGAATAATAAGGAATTATTTGGGATGATGGGTAACATTGGCATTTTGGTGGAAATAGAATTGGAAGAAGGAAAAAGAACAAATGGTGGAAAGAAGAAGAACACGAGTGAGGAAGAGAAGGACACGGTTTAGCAAGCTTGAAGAGATCATCGAAGCTGTGAAATTGTGAAGGTTCATCATTATCAGAACTTCATTTGAGGTAAGGGGGGATTGATCGGTTAATTGGGTATATTGCATGAAATTGGTAGAAATGGGAAAATCCCTAATCCCCATAGATAACGATTGTTTGATGTTGATTGCACTTGTATGTTGCTGTAATATCGTGTTGGATTGTGTTAATTTCGTTGCATGTGGTTGTGAGAGTCGTTTGAGAGCGGTTGGGGTTTCCGGGTAATTCGAAGTTAATGCCAGAAGTTGGTGAATTGAGCAGAGGTGCGAATTTATCGGGTGAAATCAAGGATAGAGGTATAGTCAGGTTGTGGAACAGTTGTCGGGTATGATGGGGTTTGGCTTGGAGTAGAATCGGCCGAGTTCAGAGCGTGTTGTCGACTCTGAGCTGAGAGTTTAGTTTTCTGCAATCGCAGGCATTCGCTGGGCGAATGTGGGGGCGAGCCTTCGCCAGGCAAACTGGGCAACGAACGCTGCCAGTAGCTTCTGTTTTGTTTCGCCAGGAGTTTCGTCGGGAGAGTTCCAGCGAGTGTTCGCTGCGAGGCTTCGCCAGGCGAATGGCCAGCGAGTGTTCGTTGCGGGGCTTCGCCAGGCGAATGCGCCAGCGAGCCCGACAACAGTTTGTGTTTTGGCTGCGGTTTCGTGCTGATTTTTCCTTGTGATTTTTTACCCTTGTTGGTCATGCTTGGTGAGTAGCTTATTAGTGAGCTGTGGTGAGTGTATGAAGGACATCGGGACACGATTCTGTGATGTCCATATGATTATGATATTGCATCGGAGTATGTTATGAGGGATGACGGTGACGATGAGTGAAATATCTTGATATATGATGAATTGTGATCAGTATGATCGATACGCTTTATATGCGTTGTGGTTAAATACTGTTGTGTGATGGATTGTGATCAGTAGGATCGATATGCCTGATGTGCATTGTATTGATGTGTTGTTGTGATGGATTGGATCAATAGGATCGATGCGCTTTGTGTGCTTGTGCGTACATGCATTATATGATGAGTGGATCAGTAGGATCGTGTGCACTGTGTGTGCCATGTGGTTATGCATAGTGTCTTGCATAGCATGTGGACGTGGTGAATCGTTGCTCGGTGGAGTGTATGCGATTCACTTACGTGCTCCAAATGGGGAGCGTGGACGTGAGGCATGAGTTGCTTACGTGCTCCAAATGGGGAGCGTGGACGCGGTGTATGAGTTACTCGCATGCTCCAAGTGGGGAGCGTGGACGTGGTGTGTGATACACTCACGTGCTCCAGTGGGGAGCATGGACGGGAATTTGGATCGTTGCTCGGAAGGAGTGTATGCGACCACCCGTGTCCCAAGTGGGGGACGTTGATATGTGATTATATGAGCTCATGAGGAGCGTGGTAGGGATAGATCGTTGCTCAGAGGGAGTGTATGTGATCTATCTTGAGTTGAGTCGGTATCGCATATTGTCGATGCGAGTGCATGTGTTGCATTGTGGTTGTGTGTGTGTGATTGTTGATGATGGGACAGTAGGTCCGGGTGTGAGAAATATGAAATAATTGATTTGTTGTTTCTGCCTTTTATTTCATGTACGTTTATACCGTTAATATTTGATCGTGATTCTCACCCCTTTGTTGTTGTTGTGGTCTGTGCTTCTTCAGAAGTACAAACAATCCAGGTGTTTAGCTAGCTTGGATTGTGGCGTCGTCGTAGGATTGCTTTGATACGCAACACCGGGGCTTTGTGGGAGTTTATTGTCTATTGTTGATTGTGTGTGCCCCTGTGGCGTATCTGTTTTTTTTTTTGCGTGGGATATGTGTTGATATATGACATTATGTATATTTTGGGCAGATGACTGATTGTTGTAGGTGATAATATTGATGATATGGATGATGTATATATGTGATATGTGGTTTATGACAGACTAATCTTATTTCCGCTGCGATATTATTGAATATCTATTTTTGAAAAAAAATGACTTTGTGGACTTTGTTGAAATTGTGACATTCCGTTTTGGAAGAAACTCTGATGTGTGCTTATTTTAAGTGTTTATTTTCTAATTTGGGAATCGAGGTGCTACACTTACCCTGGTTAGAACTTCTTTGGCTAGGAAATCCATGCAGCCAGAAACATACAACTCTAATGTGGCCAAGTTTACCACAATGGTAGCACCTATGCTCTTGGAACTGTCTTTTGACTTGGTTGCAGTTTCTGTGAGGTGGATGTTGTGACATTGGTCGTGACATCCTCTTTAGCTTCTGAATCTCAGGTTGAAGTTTCTTGAGTTTCAGCACAGGGTTTTGTCTCTCAATAAACCCCAGTCCAGACCTATCTCCTGAGTTCTGACCACTTTGCAGAATCTCTTCTAGAGTGTCAGTTCCAGGATTAAGCATCCTTATAGTTTTGGACATTTGGTCTAAGCTAGACTTTAGCACTCTGACCTCACCTTCAAGTGACTCTATAGTGACTAGATGCTCCTCCTTTTCAGATTCTAGCTCATTGATGAGTTTCTTCTGATGTTCTCCCTGCTGGTACAGATCAGAGCTTTTAATGTGAAACTTCTCATATGAGGCTGCAAGCTCCTCAAATGTCATGTCTTCTTCACTTGAGTCCCCATCAGTGATGCACACACTGTTGAGAGCAGTGAAATGTTTGGCAGCCTCAAAATCTGACTCACTTTCTGAGTCTTCATCAGACCAAGAGACAGTTAGACTCTTTCCCTTTTTCTTGAGATATGTGGGACATTCTCTTCTAACATGACCATATCTCTCACACTCATGACATTGGACACCTTTGCTTTGGCCAGTGGTGTCTTCAGCTTTATCTTTGCCACTGTCAGAGGTTCTATTCTTAACATAAGGCTTTGATTTCTGATCTATCCTTTTGATCAGTTTACTAAATTGTCTTCCAAGCAATGTTATTGCTTCTGTCAAGTTTTCTTCTTTTTCCCCATCTTCTCCTTCTGTCTCTTCTGCAGTGCTTGAAACAAGAGCAATGCTTTTGTTCTTTTTCTCCACTTCCTGGTCACTTAATCCCATCTCAAAGGTTTGGAGAGAGCCAATGAGTTCCTCCACCTTCATGTGACATATATCTTGGGCTTCTTCAATGGCAGTGACCTTCATTGCAAACCTCTTAGGTAGGGACCTTAGAATTTTTCTCACCAGTTTTTCTTCAGACATTTTCTCACCCAGGGCCCCTGAGCTGTTTGCAAGTTCCAGTACATTCATGTAAAATTCATGAATGGTCTCATCCTCTTTCATTTTCAAACCTTCAAATTTTGTGGTTAACATTTGAAGTCTAGACATCTTTACTTTGGAGGTTCCCTCACGAGTAGTGTTGAGGGTGTCCCAAACCTCTTTAGCTAGTTCACAATGGTGTACCAGCCTGAAGATGTTCTTATCTATGCCATTGAATAGGGCATTCAGTGCTTTAGAATTGCCAAGAGCTAGAGCCTCTTGATCCTTAATCCAGTCTTCTTTAGGGATCAACACTGAAGCTCCACCTTTATCAGTTTTGACTGGATGTTCCCATCCAGAATTCACAGCTCTCCATGCCTTGTAGTCTATATACTTCAAGAATGCACTCATCCTTGGTTTCCAATAGTCATAGTTAGACCCATCTAGAATTGGTGGTCTATTTGTGAATCCTATGTCTTTGTCCATAATAGCAGAGTTTATCTTCCCTAGATCTCACCCAGATTCAAACAGGCAGGGTGCTTGCTCTGATGCCAATTGAAATTCTGCTTGCGCACAGACTGATGTTATAACTGATGTTATGACATAGGCCACTTAATAGTTAATTAGCAGTAATTGAAAACAGTAAATAACACACAACAATTGATTACCCAGTTCAGTGTCAACAGCACTTACATCTAGGGGCTACCAAGCCAGGGAGGAAATTCACTATTAGCAATATCAATTCAGAGTTAAACCTCCAGTTTACACTCCTCACTTAATCACTACCCAATGACACTTCAACCTAGAGACTCTCTAGTACCTGAGTATACCCACTCACTTCCCCACTATCACACACATGTGATATCAGTTACAATTACAGAAATAGTTTTGAAGAGACACTCTAAAACGCACACCTTGATCTTGCTTCACAGCTTTGATCAAGAACACGCCACTCTTGCTTAAAAGCTTTAAGTGACACAACCTAGAAACTACCTAATCAAGACAATTATGTAGAAGCTAATTGCATGAATTACAAGTGTTCCTAATACACAATCGTGAAGAACAACCTCTTCACTTCTAAACTACTATGGTGATTTCTCTGTTTCTCTATCTGGAACAACTGCCTTCTAGGATTGCTTCTCCTGTTATTTATAGCAGCAGATCAGTCCTTGGGCTTGGGCGCATACATTAGGTTTTATCCATAATAAAACCTCTCTTCAGTATTCTGCATGCTTGCCACTTTGATCAGGTACATATTAGTTCCCCTATGGATTCTAAAATGTCTCCTGCATTCCAGCTTGAGCTTCTGATTTGTTTCCTGAGTTCTAGCTACCAGAATAACAAACCTGCGCTTGATGTCATACGACCTATGTCATAACATCGAGTATGACATCCAGCTTAACTTATAGTTAGCTTAGTTAACTTACCCCTGCACAGTCCATATTATGAATGTATCAACATCAGACATGACATTCATACATACACTAATATTTTGCCACAAAATGCAGCCAATCAAGAGCACTTACAATGGTAATTTTGATAATTCACACAAACAGATACCAAAAGGCAACTCATATATGATATATCTTATCTAATCATTTTTTTAGTGTTTCAGAGCTAATAATTCTCATCTGATAAAATTCTAAGAATTAACTCTGAACTAAAAGTCTGAGAATCTACAAGTTTGCTCTGAAGCTGAAAAGAATATAAGAGCTGAAAGGGAAGTATTTATTCTTTCCAGAAGTATTCATTTCAGGGGGAGATTAATATTCTCTAGGGGGTTATATTTTTTTCTGTTTGAACAAAATTTCCCCTAGTTTTTGTCATCATCAAAAAGGGGGGGACTGTTAGAACACAGATTGGTGTTTAATATATCTCATTGTTTTGATGATAACATTAATGAAATTTTGTATAAAAGAAATATATACTCTAATTCTGTTCAAGTGTTTAATTGTTTCAGATATCAAAATTAATATTATTCTGGAAGCAAGAACGCCTCTGAACACTACAAAACGATAAAGCTTTGAGCGTCAGAAGCAATACATCAGAAGACTCTGATCTGCTACAAATGACTCTGAGCGAAGCTGAGAAGAATTTGAAGTAAAGAGCATACAGTAACGTTTCAGAAGACTCTGGAAGCACTTAAAGATGCAAGTACAGAGGCTCTGATAAGCAAGTCTGCTCTGATAAAGATTTTCACGCTAAAGCACTTTGCTGCAAACTCTGATAGAGTAACTCTGATCTAAAGAACTAGGAACATCATCAGAGGATCTGATGCAAGACGTTCCAAAGTTGTTGAAGAAGATGCTGTTCAAATAAAGATCCGTTGGCATATTCCTTATCCTTATCCAAACGGCTCTCTCCTCATTTGTACATGACACAGGAATTCAGACAAAAAGGATTTGTCTGAACATTCCCCTTCTGAGAAAGGAAAAGTCAATAGAAGACAAAAGCAACAGAATGCACAGTGTTGCACAATCTTTGAGAAATGGACTTCAAGTACTATAAAAGCAAGTCTCAGCATCACTTCAAAGTTGATGAAATTATTGACCAATCACTTAACAAATTATTCAACAAGCAAATCATACAAACTTTCTTCAAAGCTGAATAGTTTTTATTTCGTTCTTAAACTTGTGTAAAAATCACAGTTGTGATATAGCGTTTTAGAAGCAACTCTTAAACACATTGTTAGTTTATCTTTTATAAAAGATTCCTTAAGAGACCAAGTGTGGTCAGATTTCTTGAGAAGACTAAGACTGTTTGTCTTAGTGGTTAACATTGTAATCGGTTTGATTTAGTGGATTAAGTCCTTGTTGAGAAAGGCAAATCACCTTGATTGGGTAGACAGAAGTAGTTTGAGTTCAAACGAACCAGGATAAAAATACCTTGTTATTTTTCTATCATCTTAATTGTTTTTAAAACCCTTATTCAACCCCCCCCCCTTCTAAGTGTTTTTCCTACCTTCAGCGAGAAGCTGAAGAGTCATATTCAGAAGCTGATGAATGACGGTATTTTACAATTTGGCCGAGTGTCAGAGAAGAAAGAGGGCGAAATAGTTGATGAAGAAAAGAATGAAGTTGCGACAATTTCGATTCCATACAAGACTATCACTATTTCTGTGCCTCCAAGGCCGCCTACCATCATTATTATGAAAGATGGACCCGTACCTTATGAGAGTACTAGAGCTATTCCGTGGAATTACGGAGCCGAGGTTTATTGTAATGGTCAAAAGCAGGAATTGAAAGGTTCACCATTGGATTCTGTTGACAATATGGTAGGGACCGGGGGTATAACCCGAAGTGGAAGAGTATTTTTACCCCCCGAAGTGAGTATTGAGAAAGATGATAAAGGTAAAGGAAAAGCGGTGGTCGAAGCGAGTTCTTAGGCTGGTGAGAAGGAGTCCTTGTTGAAGGAAGCAAAAGAGTTCATGCGGTTGATTCGGAAGAGCGACTACAAGATTGTAGATCACTTACATCAAACGCCATCAAAGATCTCTATTCTGTCGTTGTTGTTATGTTCTGAAGCACACATAAATGCTCTCTTAAGAATCTTGAATACAACATACGTGCCGCAGGAGATATCTATGAATCAGCTCGAAGGAGTAGTGGCGCACGTTAATGCTCGTAATGGGCTGGGCTTTACTGATTTAGATTTGACGCCCAAAGGAAGGAATCATAATCTAGCGTTGCATATATCCATTAAATGTAGAGGGTCTGTGATGTCACACGTGCTATTAGACACTGGGTCATCACTGAATGTGTTACCCAAGAAGGCTTTAATGAAGTTAGATACCCGAGGGATAATGTGCACCCCAAGTGACATGGTGGTTCGAGCTTTTGATGGGACTAGAAGGTCCGTGTTTAGGGAATTGACTCTTCCGATCCAGGTCGGTCCAGAATTTTTTGATGCGGTGTTTTATATCATGGATATTCAGCCAGTATATATTTGTTTGTTGGGACGACCATGGATCCATTCAGCAAGCGTTGTTACGTCAACTCTGCATCAAAAGTTGAAATACATGGTGGGTGGCAGTGTTGTTACTGTTTGTGGGGAAAATATATTATGATAAGTCATTTGTCTTCGTTCAAATAAGTTGAGGTTGACGGCGAGATCCATGAGACCTTATGTCAGGCTTTCGAGACTATGCAGATTAAGGAGAAAGCGCCAGATGTGAGCAAAGTACCTGAGGTTGCCATGTCATCTTTTAAAGAAGCACAGGCGGTGGTGAAATCAGGGGCATCTCAGGGTTGGGGTCAAGTTCTGAGCATGCCCAATAAGCAAGACAAGTTTGGAATGGGGTACAACCCATCCTTCTCTTCACGGAGCGTGCCGTGCTACAGAGGACCAATCCAATTCACCAGCGGTGGGGTGATTTTTGAGCAGATCAATGTTGTGTTCGATGAAGAAGGGGATAGCGACTGCGAAATGGATTCATGGATTCGACCATGCATTTCGGGTCAGAGCCTAAGCAATTGGACCGTCTAGGAAGTCATCCAAGTGACTAAAGAAGAGTAATGATTTATTTTCCTGATTATCTGTAGCCCTGTGCTCTAGCCGGAGCACAATGGTCTTTGTATGCAGGGCCTAATCTTTTATGTTAAACAATTGTTTTATCAATTAATCAAATGGGCGTTTTTCTCGCATTCAAATATTGATATCTCTGTTTTTCCTGTTTTATTTTTAACAATAAAATGGAAATATGGTTTGTGCTTGTTTGCATATCATTTTAAGCATTAAATTATCATCATTGCAGATTTCACATTGTAGATGACATCGCTCCAGAATCGTCTATGACCCGCTTTGACTTTGATAATCTGATATTTCAAGCCGAAGAAGAGATTGATGAAAATGAAGACCTACCTGAAGAGCTCGTCAGGCTACTGAAACAGGAAGAGAAAGTCATTATGCCTCATCAGGAAGAAATTAAGATCATCGACTTGGGTACCGAGGAAGTTAGAAGAGATGTCCGGATAGGGGTTGCATTGCAGAGTGATATCAAGCAAAGATTGGTTGAAATGCTCCGTGAGTATAGTGATATCTTTGCTTGGTCATACAAATATATGCCCAGTCTCGACATAGATATTGTAGTTCATCGCTTGCCTTTGCGTGAAGAATGTCCACCTGTCAAGAAGAAGCTCAGGAGAACCAGACCAGACATGGCGGTAAAAATCAAAGAAGAAGTCCAGAAGCAGTTGGACGCAGGGTTTCTCGTCGTAACAACTTACCCTGCGTGGGTCGCTAACATTGTACCTGTACCAAAGAAGGATGGTAAGGTAAGGATGTATGTTGATTATAGGGACTTGAACAAAGCGAGCCCGAAGGACGATTTCCCGCTCCCCCACATTAACGTATTGATAATACTGCTCAACATTCCGTGTTTTCCTTCATGGACGGCTTTTCCAGATATAATCAGATTAAGATGGCGTCAGAGGATATGAAGAAAACAACTTTTATCACACCATGGGGTACTTTCTGTTATAAGGTAAGGCCTTTTGGGTTGAAGAATGCAGGGGCAACCTATCAGTGGGCAATGGTCACTTTGTTTCATGATATGATTCATCATGAGATTGAGGTCTATGTTGATGACATGATAGCAAAGTTGCAAACGGAGGAGGAACATCTGGTAAACCTTTTGAAGTTGTTTGAAAGGCTAAGGAAATTCAGACTGAGGTTGAATCTGAACAAGTGCACTTTTGGTGTACGGTCAGGAAAGTTGTTGGGGTTTATTGTCAGTGAAAAAGAAATCAAGGTCGATCTTACAAAGATAAAAGCAATTCAAGAAATGCCAACACCAGAAACGGAGAAAGAGGTTCTTGGTTTCTTGGGTAGATTGAACTACATCGCTAGGTTCATATCTCATCTCACAGCCACGTGTGAACCCATGTTCAAATTATTAAAGAAAGATCAGGCGGTTGTCTGAACAAAAATTGCCAAAGGTCATTTGACAAAATAAAAGAGTATTTGTAGGAGCCTCCGATACTGATACCTCTAGTAGCTGGAAGACCATTGATAATGTATTTAACGGTTCTTGAGAACAACATGGATTGTGTTCTCGGTCAACACGATGAGACTGGAAGAAAAGAGCATGCCATATACTACCTGAGTAAGAAATTCACAGATTTTGAATCCAGGTACTCAATGTTGGAAAAAACATGTTGTGCACTTGCTTGGGCTGCCAAATGCCTGAGACAGTATATGCTAAATCATACAACCATGCTGATTTCGAAGATGGATCCGATTAAGTACGTCTTTGAAAAGCAAGCACTTTCAGGGAGAATTTATAGATGGCAAATGGTTTTGACAGAGTATGATATTCAATATGTTTCCCAAAAAGCTATCAAGGGAAGTATTTTGTCAGAATATCTCGCAGAACAACCGATCGACGATTACCAACCGATGAAGTTTGAATTTCCGGACGAAGACATTATGTTCTTAAAGATGAAGGTGTCGCTACTCGAAAAAAATGCATCGCGCAACGACGGAGAGGCGAAAAAGATAGACAGAAGAGTCGCCACCGAACTTTATTTATCCCATGAGGGGAAAGGAAAATATCGAGAAAACCTTAAGAAAGAAAAGGATAAGATGGTCTCGCAACCATGAACGGGTTCGGAAGCTGGTTATGCGAGGGGAAGGTTTTAGCACCCCTCGCATCCATCGTACTCGATGGGAACCTTTTGTTTGTCGACATGTGATATATTTGCTTAAACATTATGCTATAAAAGTGTGTTCCAAAGGGAGAGAGATAAAGGGTTAGAAACGGGGAAAGAGAGGTAACGGGGAAGAAGAGAGAAAGAACAGACTCGGTAGGACTTCACAGTCCTATGCCTATGTATTCTCAATAGATATGAGAAAGTCAGAGTCGACGTAGTTCGGGGAACTACAGATATGGGGGGAATATGCTCGGCAAGGATTGTGGCCCTTGTGCCTACGTATCTTTACTTGAAAGAAGTAAAGAATCAGAGCAGCTGTAGTTCAACCAACTACGGGTGAAAGGTGAAAAAGGGAGCTCGCCAAGACATCGCCGTCTTGTGCCTACGTATTCTCATTTGACATGAGAAATCAGAGCAAACGTAGTTCGTGCCTACGATGCGGATAACCGGTGTGTTTGGGGATGATGTTATCGTGCGCGTTCTAGCAGTTTAGGTGTATTGATGCTCGCTCGTTGGAGACTTAGGCGTTACCTGTTTGCGGTAGAACGGACGTAGCATGCCTTGTTTGAAAGACTGGTTTTCGCCATGCGAGGCAAGGTATCATGTTTGATTGATGAGATTGTTTTTTGGGGCGAGATAGGTCCTCGGATAGTAACCCCTACGGGTAGTACCCAATTCATTGTCTCAAAGTTTTTGTTATAAAAAGGTGTGGCGAACGAGGCGTCTTTGTATTGAAAGACGAGCGTCGAAACCACCCTCACTACAGTGGGCATCCCTTCGTTCGGAGAAGAAGAGGTCTACACCCAATCCTCTCTCTTTAATTCAATGCAAAGAGAACTTCGTTCTCTTATTAAAGATGTTTTTGGTTTTGAATGGTAAGTGCTTTGCGACAGAGAACCCTACGGTAAACGTCAGCACTCGGGATAGGAGAAAGCCTACGCCTAACCACTCCACGACCATTCAAGTTTTTGTATGAAAAGGAAATTGAAAAAGCACTCGGTGCGGGACCGAGGCTTTAGGAGAGAGGGATATGGATGAGTGCGGAGAATACGAGCGTCTTTGTATTGAAAGACGAGTATCGAGACCACCCTCACTACAGTGGGCATCCCAACACTCGGAGAAGAAGAGGTCTACACCCAATCCTCTCTCTTTAATTCAATACAAGGAATTGATTTTAAGGAGATGAGGTTTGAAAATGGATGGGAAGCGTCTTCGTATTGAAAGACGAGTGTCGAAACCACCCTCACTACAGTGGGCATCCCAACACTCGGAGAGGAAGAAAGTATACACTTAATCCCCTCTTTTTAATTCAATACAAAGATAATTGGATTTTGAAGATGGTTTGACAATGTTTTTGAATCGAGTCGGGACAAGAAATGAAGAGGGAAAAGAGGTGGTCTCGGATCTATCGTTTCTCATCAATAATTTGACAGAAAAGCAATAGAGGTCTCGTCATCGACCAAAACAGATGAAATAAAATAAAATGTCCAATAACAAAAGAAGAATAAAATCCAACTTTTGAGATGATAATAAATATCCTAAACCCTAATATTATAAACTAAAAATAAATATATAATATTTACATAATAAAAAGTTTATAAAAGAAAATAATAATAGTTTACTTATAATAAGAAAATGCTATATATACAAAGTTATGAAAAAAAATTGTAAAAGAGAAAATAATATATATATATATATATATATATATATATATATATATATATATATATATATATATATATATATATATATATATATATATATATATATATATATATATATATATATATATATATATATATATATATAACAAAATAAAGTTGAATAATTATAATAATTTAAAACAAAACAGGGGAGGGGGTATATGAAACGGTGCAATCCAAATTGGAAAGACGGCCCGTAAGGCCCAGCTCAGCAGCACACAGTAACAAAAGAAAATAAGCAAAACGTTGACCCAAAGCAGAAACAATTTCTCGGCATCCTTTCTCCTCTGCATCCCAGTTTCAGTTTAACAACAACATTCGAAAATCCCAAGGAAATGATACCCAAATCAAGTCTCGTTTGCCAATCTATTTCCACCCTACTTCACCGATTCTTCATCTTTGATTTTAAGTCTTCTTGAATCTCTCTGTCTTTCTTTGATTCAGGGCCGTTTCCGCTTGGTTTTCATTGTTGAATGTTGGTGATGTTGAAGGTGGTTGATTGTTGTGTTGATTCCGTTTTGAGGTTTGAAGGAGATGAGAAATCTGGGTTTGTTTTGGGGGTGAAGAAAGTGGAAGGAGGAAAGTGGGTTTTGGAGTTTGAACGAGTTTGGAAGGTGAGATGGTTCGAAAATGGTGGTTCTGTTTGTTGATTTTTTACAGATTGATGTTAGATGGAAGGAGAAAGGAGAGGCGAGAGATGGTGTTTCTGGGTAGTTGTTGAAGAAGATGGTCGAAAGATTGGGTGAGCGGTGGTTTGATTTATGTTGAAATGGTTTTGCTGTGTTTGGTGGGAGGCAATTTCCGGTGAGATTTCGCTGCAAGTTGTTGAATGAGAAGAAGATGCGGGTCGTCGGAGGGAATGGAGATCTGCGGTGGTTCTTAGAAATCACACATGGCTGTTGTTGTTACTGCTAGCAATCGAGTTAACCTAGCATACCAACCATTTGTAAAAATGCTTTGAGAGGGTTATGGTACAAAAGAGCATTGAAATGAGAACAGGGAGTGTGGTTGTTTGGAAAGGAGCTACGGTTTGCTATTGTGACGTTTGTTGAAGATGACGTTTTGGTTTTTTTTGAGAAGGAGGTCGTGGGTAGGTTGTTTTTGTGTTTGAAGCTGGGTTTCAAACGTTTCGTGAGGTGGAGGCGGAGGAGAGATTGTGTGTGGTTTAGGTGATGGGAGTTTGAAGGCTTTGTTGAGGTCTGCAGATTCAAGAGAATTTGGGGAAGATGAAGTGGAAGAAAGGTTATGGCGGTCGATTTAGAAGTTGAAGTTCGAAGGTGAAGTTATGGTGTGAAGAGCTTTGGGAGGTTTGAACGGTGAGAAGTTTATTGATGTTGGTTGAACATTGAAGAAGGATGGACAAGACAAGTTTCTTTGTGGTTTTTTTTTGGAGAGAGTGAAGAGTAGTGTGTGAGAGGGTTCTTGTTTGGATTTTTCGGTGTTTACGGAAAGGGGATGATGAAGATGTTAATGGAGATGAGTCTTCTTGCTTCAAAATGGAGAAGGGAGTATGTTGTTGATGTTGGCTCAAGAGTAAGGAATGGTGTTGTTAATGATGGTTTCATATAAACAAGTGATAGCTGCGTGTGAGTTTGAAGCAGAGTTTAGGGAGAAAAAGATTTGATGGGTGAAGAGGTTGATGATGTTTATGTGCGTGGTGGCAGAAGGGTGTTCCGGCAATGCACAATGGAGGAAAATCGTGATGTGTTTTGTGTTGTTTGAATGGTTTTAAGGTAAGTATTAAAAGAATAGGGAAGGTTGATGTTATGGTTGTGTGTTTTGTGCAGGTACAACTTGCAGCAGGTTTTGTCTGGCATGATGAGTAGCAGCTTATGGCAGGTTGTTTGTCTGGTGTGGGAGGAGTAGTAGCAGGTATTGTCTGGTATGGGATTTGTGTTAGCTGCAAGTTTGTTGTCATGATGCTGCAGGTTATTATATGGTGTGGTATTGGTGCAGGATCATTCTTCCCGGTATTATTTTCACCAGCGGCCTGTTTCCAGTTAGAATGAGTATCATCAACCTTATCTCCTTGCAATGAACTTCCTTCAAGTCCATCACGCCCTGGCATTACTCTCCTAGTCTTTCTAGGAGGTGATAAGACTGTGGGCCCCTCACGTGGATTCAAATCTGATTCCTTGATTTCCTTCTTAGGGGCAGGTCTTGGAAGCTTCTCTGGATCTGTGGGCAGAGGAGGACAGGTAAAGTATCTGTGTTCTAACGCCTGCTGCACTGAAATTCGCTCCTTTGGGTCATATGTAAACATCTTAGACAACAAGTCTAAAGCATCATCACTTGCCATTGGAAATAAAGAACGCAGAGGAGGGGCAGGCACATATTGATATTCAACATAATCAGGAAGGTATACCATATCAGACCACTGAGAAGGAGATGGAGTTCCAAATGCTGCAAAAATCTTTCCTAATTGGTCCATATCACTTGAACCCTGCAAAAATGGTCGACGAAGAAGAAGTTCAGCAAATATACAGGCTGCAGCCCAAACATCTACTCCTGGACCATACTGCTTCGTACCAAATAATAGCTCAGGTGCTCTATACCACCGTGCAAACACCTGATGAGTGAACCTGCGATCTGGGCTCCCAAATATTCGTGCTAAACCAAAATCAGCAAGTTTCAGCTGTCCATTAGGTCCTATCAACAAATTATTAGGTTTCATGTCCCTATGCAATATCCATTTTTTGTGACAATGAGCAAGACCTTTAAACGTCATTTGAAGGTAAGATTTGATATCACCCGGTGAAAGGAAAATATTTCGGTCTCTTATGACAACTTCAAGGTCTGTCTCCATGAATTCAAACACAAGAAGCAAATTCCCTTTATGTGGGAAGCAATCAATCAACTCAATTATATTTGGATCATTGAGCTCTTTAAGCAATTTGATTTCTCTAAGAGCTGTAAAATTCACCCCTTCTTTTTTTTTAAAATTTGGCAATGTAATTGGGCCCAAAGGAAACAAGACACAGACTTATATATTTTTGTAGAGATTCTTTCTTCTTCTTTTTTTTGAAATTATGAATTAGGCCCTCAAGAACATTTGTTTGTAACCTTTTTTGTTGGATTGCTATAAGAAGAAAGATAAAAAGTACAATGGGCCTCTTTGGAGTTTATGTTTCATGATTTTTTCTTGTAGTGTGCTTGAGATGAGCTTTTGGTAATTTTGACTTTGAATTCTCTTTTATCTTTGTAGATAATTGATGATAAGAAGGCATGATAATGACAATGTATTTCTAAAAACATGTGAGTATGCAGTGGGATTTGAACATAGATGATATTGGATGTAGATAAAAGAAATGAATGGATTTAAATGGATAACTAAAAATGGGTAATTGGCAAGGTGGATGGAAATTGGATTGGTTTGAAATGGGTTTCGTAATGTGCCACCACACTTAAAACCTCGAGATTGCACCTGGCCGCCATAAATCATGAATCACATCACAATCCTTGAATCAGCTTCTGATGAATGGAATCAAAGCAACGAAACTATCTGAACCTGGCCACTTAAGTACTGACAAATCCTCATTATAAACCAATTGAGCAAGAAAGTGCTTCTAAGATCAGACGATTATGAATTGTGCTATAAACCTCAATATACCGCACCAAACCCTGATTGAAAAGCACAAATCCTTACTGCAACCCTAAATACATATTATCTGAATTGCACACCCTAGTCTCGTTCCTGAAAAAGAACTCTTGACTGACCACGATTAAGTTAGGACCTCTTGAACTAGAAATAGCATCATACACAAAAACCTGCCCTGGAACACTTCTGACAGACCCCAACTGATACTTGATTCAACCCTACTTGCAGAAAACTCTGCACCTTGACCATAAGTAGAGTCACATATTTTTTTGGATTTTCTTATTAACAACTGGTAGATGAATATACAGATGAAAGTAATATACAGGTGGGCAAATTTTAGGGTGCAACAGAAGGATTGTGATGAGCCATTACCCGATGAAGGTCCGGAGAAGGGTTCCTAGTGGCAAATGATCTTTGATGGTACTGTTAACTCTTACGGCAGCGGAATTGGGGCAACCATCACGACTCCCCATGGTTCCCATATACCATTCACTGCCAGGTTGACATTTCCTTGTACCAACAACGAAGCCGAATACGAAGCGTGCATAATGGGGTTGGAAGAGGCCATTGATCTGAGGATCAAGAATCTAGACGTGTATGGCGATTCAGCGCTAGTTGTTAATCAAATCAAAGGGGAGTGGGAGACTCGACAGCCTAACATGGTTCCATATATGAATTATGCAAGGAGATTGTTGCCCTTCTTTGACAGGGTGGAATTTCACCATGTGCCAAGAGCAGAGAATCAGATGGCAGATACCTTAGCCACTTTATCCTCGATGTATATGGTGAATTTTTGGAATGATGCTCCAAGAATTGTCATCTCGCGCCTTGATAGGCCGACATTCATTTTCGCAATAGAGGACACTTCTGATGGCAAGCCGTGGTATTATGACATCCAGAATTTTCTCAAGAATCAGAAGTATCTTCCTGGGGCCTCGGCCTGGGATAAGAAGACCTTGAGGAGGTTAGCTGGAAATTTCTATCTGAACCAAGATGGTGTACTCTACCGGAGGAATTTTGACTTGGTATTGTTGAGATGTGTGGACGAGAAAGAAGCAAGTATGCTTATGGAGGAGGTCCACGAAGGTGCCTTTGGTACACACACAGGCGGACATGCCATGTCTCGAAAGCTGTTACGAGCAGGGTATTATTGGTTGACTATGGAGTCTGATTGGTTCAAGTATGTGAAAAAGGGCCATGAATGCCAGATTTATGCTGATAAGATCCATGTGCTGCCGAGTCCTCTGAACGTCATGGCATCTCCTTGGCCCTTTTCCATGTGGGGCATTGACATGATAGGTAAGATCAAGTCGACCGCATCTAATGGACATCGCTTCATCCTAGTGGCAATTGATTATTTCACTAAGTGGGTCGGAGATGCTTCCTATGCCAATGTCACTAAGAAAGTTGTAGCCGGTTTATCAAGAAGGACATCATCTGTCATTATAGAGTGCTTGAAAGAATCACTACTGATAATGGTTCGAACTTGAATAACAAGATGATGAAGGAGTTGTGTCAGAGTTTCAAAATTGAGCATCACAATTCTTCTCCCTATCGTCCGAAGATGAACGACGCTGTTGAAGCGGCCAACAAGAATATAAAGAAGATAGTGAAGAAGATGGTTGTAACCTATAAGGATTGGCATGAGATGTTTCCTTTTGCTTTACATGGATATCTTACTTCGGTACGTACCTCAACTGGGGCAACTCCTTTCTCGCTGGTGTATGGTATGGAAACGGTCCTGCCATTGGAAGTCGAGATTCCTTCATTGAGAGTTCTGGTCGACGTCAAGCTTGATGAGGCAGAATGGGTGAGAAACAGATCGAATCAGCTCAGCCTGATGGATGAGAAGAGGCTGGCATCCATTGTATACGGTCGGTTGTACCAGAGCAGGATGAAGAAAGCTTTCGATAAGAAGGTGCGCCCTCGAAGCTTTCAAGCAAGCGAGCTAGTGTTGAAGAGGATCCTCCCTCTATAAACAGATCACAAGGGCAAATGGACTCCCAACTATGAAGGTTCATATGTCGTGAGAAAGGTTTTCTCCGGAGGAGCCTTACTGTTATCAACCATGGATGGTGAAGATTTCACATCCCCTGTGAACGCAGACGTAGTTAAAAAATACTTTGCTTAAAGAGACCCGCTGGAATGAAAAAAGAATATCCAGGGAAAAATGGGGCATCCCGGCGAACCATAAAAAGAATGGGTTCGGGCAAAAGTTAGGGATAAAAAGAAAAGATGTAAACCCGCAAAGTTGAAAACCTGAAAATGCGACTTTGGCAAAAATGGGTATCCCGGGGAATTGAAAACCCGAAAGGGCGATTCAGGAAAAAGTTAGGGATTTTGAAAAGCAAATGACTGCGGTCTGCGTATTGATCTTCAGAGGGTAGTGGATTGAGGGAGGACCTGAGGACCGATCATCCAAATCAATCTCTTCAGAAGACGAAGCATTGGAGAAGCATCGAAGTCATGCGAGTCATAGATGGATCCATACATGGTATTTGTCTGTGCCATATTACCGACATTTTGTATATTTCTGTGCATTTCTGTAAAAAATTTGCGCAACTTCCTCTTTTCAAGGGTTGCATCTATTGTAAAATCTGCCTATTTGCAGGCCATTTGTCAATAAAGCATATACTATTCAGTAAATTGTTGTTCTTGCTTTGGCTTTACTATTTTGTTTGCGAAAAAACGCTTGATGTTTTGATAAAACTTTACGTACAAAAACTTGCAGACTTTGCCAATAATCATTAAAACTTTGATTTATTTGAACAATGTCACGTATGATGACCGAGATAGTTTCTAGTGTGCAGGATATCTTGTTGTCTGTTCATTGTGCAAGGTCGTTACCCTTGGGGCAAGTTTTCCGGAGGTGTATCCCCAGTAGGATCACCATTTCCCACAAAAATAAGGTGTGTAGTTGAGACTCATTCATCTCCAGCAGCGGACCTGATGCACCTTGGCCCTAGAAAGAGTCTGCTTCTACAGGAAAGGATATGCAAGTGCGCGGTTGAGTGTATACATTTCTCCCTAGCAGTTTGTCTGTATGCACTTATTCCTCAGCGGTTCAGGTTTGATTTGTTCGATAGAATGAGGTCATCCCAAGAGGGTCGAGATTGGTATCCCCCATGTAGGTCAAGTGTGTGTGTGTTTATCCCCATGCAGGTTATAGGTATGCACTTACTCCCCAGGGAGACAAGACTGGATTTCTTTCCACCAGGCAGATGTGGAACTTTTTCCCAAGCAGCGGAGCAAAGTCAGAATTTTGTCTCCCTACAGAGTCCAAATATGTTTGACTTTGTACCCCCCAGAGTGTGATTGCTGACTCAATCCCCACTAGCAGAGGTTGATGTTATTTCCCTTATTGCTTATTCCCTAGCGAAGTCGGCAGGGTATACCATTCCTTAGCAGAGTAAATTCTTCCCCGCAGGTTGGAAGTGTTTCTGAGAAAGTTTATTGGTGCATTCCTAGCAGTTGGGATGTATTTTGATGTTGATTTCCCACTGAATAATCCTCGGCATGGTAGATTTAGATCTCCAGTGGAATGGATTTATCTCCAGATGTTTACTTTGTACCCTAGAAGGTTTCGGTGTTCTAGGAGGCCATTCAGGGCTGCTTTCCCCGTTAGAACACAGGCTAATCTCAATGGTTATTTGTGGTTCCCCTGCAGGGTCATTGATTTCCCCAGTAGGTTGGTTTTGATTCCAGTGGTTGGTTGTCTTTCCCCATCCAGGTCTTTTGTTCCCCAGAAGAGTGGTATTCTGGAAGGCCATCCAGAGCATTTCCCTCAGCAAGAGTTGATTTGATTCCCAGCCGAGTGGATTGTGTTCTCGTTAGAACAGTGTTACCCAGGAAGGTTCTTTTTCAGGAGATCATCCAGGGCTTGTTTTTCCCAACTTAAGTCCAATCGTAATTGGCATGTCCCATCTCTCCCCGGCAGAGTTGGTCTTGTCCTTTCAGCATTTATTTTGCTGATTTGGTTCAGTTGCATTTTGCATTCGTGCATAGCATCCTCAGAAACGCGTAGCATTTCCATTTCGCATGGAGCATTACGCCATATTCAAACATATGTATTTGAAACATAAGTCAGGTTGTTACCTCTTTGTTTTCGGGTGTATCTTCAGCAAACGGTTGATTTTACTTTGCTCGCGGGGTATTCAGACCCCGACAAATGATGTTATATCCTTTTAGCGCGCGGTATCCAGACCCGACATATTATCAGTTAATTTCTGAGCCTGTGTGGTATCCAGACCATGGCAAAACATTTTGACAGATGTGTTTATCTTACTATCTCATCTCCCCAACATAGTTGCTTGTTTAAGTTTC
Source organism: Lathyrus sativus (assembly GCA_963859935.3). Taxonomy (NCBI): domain Eukaryota; kingdom Viridiplantae; phylum Streptophyta; class Magnoliopsida; order Fabales; family Fabaceae; genus Lathyrus; species Lathyrus sativus. The sequence continues at coordinate 651,833,218 of OZ012738.1, read as the reverse complement.
ACTTTCCCCAGCGGAGTTTTCTTGTGAATTGTTGTCAGATTCACTTATCAACTACGTGTTGATCCGACCTTCAGGTTCGATGCTCGCCTTTATTTAGCAAATGCCTGCTGGTTAGCAGATGTTATCAACTGTGTGTTGATCTGGCCTTCGGGTTTGATGCTCGCTTTTATTTAGCGAATTCCTGCTGGTTAGCAGATGTTATCAACTGCGTGTTGATCCGGCCCTCGGATTCGATGCTCGCTTTTATTTAGCGAATGCCTGCTGGTTAGCAGGGATTTTCAACCTCGTGTTGATCCAGCCTTCGGGTTCGATGCTCGCTTTTATTTAGCGACTGCCTACTGGTTAGCAGATGTTATCAATTGCGTGTTGATCTGACCCTCGGGTTTGATGCTCGCTTTTATTTAGCCAATGCCTGCTGGTTAGCAGATATTTTCAACCTCGGGTTGATCCGGCCCTCGGGTTCGATGCTCGCTTTTATTTAGTGAATACCTGCTGGTTAGCAGATGTTATCAACCTCGTGTTGATCCGGCCCTCGAGTTCGATGCTCGCTTTTATTTAGCGAATGCTTGCTGGTTAGCAGATGCTATCAACTGCATGTTGATTCAGCCCTCGGGTTCGATGCTCGCTTTTATTTAGTGAATGCCTGCTGGTTAGCAGAGATTTTCAACCTTGTGTTGATCCGGCCCTCAGGTTCGATGCTCTCTTTTCTTTAACGAATACCTGCTGGTTAGCAGAGATTTTCAACCTCGTGTTAATCTGGCCTTCGGATTCGATGCCTGTTTGTTCAAACAGATGCCTGATGGTAATATCAGATGATCTTTATGACTTAGTGTCGTTGCCTGCGTGTTAGCAAATGCTTTTCCGACTGCGTGTCGAGGCTTCTTGATTGGTAATTAGTTAGCTTGTTGTCGTTGCAACTATCAGATTCAGTTATCTCCGGAGATTTTTGTTCCCAATGACGAGTTTGCAGATCTATTTTTGCGGTTGGCAAATTTTTGGGTTCTTTGGCGTTTAACTGTCTTTTACCTTGATTGTTTGAAAGTCGTTCGCTTTTCAACCATTCAGGTCTAAGTCGTTTGAATAGGGGCAGTTGTTGCACCCCAAAATTTGACCAACCTCTTTCTTTACTTGGCTTATGTTTCACTTCATTCTTTAGCATTTGCATTTGCATAGCATTGTCCTTTCCAGGGGATCAAGGGAGGTGTGCCATTCAAGAGAAGAGTGTCAAGGGTTTCAAGCTCAAGCAAGAGTGATTATTTAAGTCATCAAGTGCTTACAATAATCAAGAGGTGGTCAGAGCTCTTTGAAGAATAAGATGGATGTGTGTTGCTTATCTCCTATCTTGGGGGTCAACAGAAGATCATCAGGGGTTCACAAGTTCATGGTTATGGATAAGAGGTCTTTGAGAAGCTTATTGAGTGCTTTGTAAGCTATTGTGGAGCTTGTCTAAATATTTATTTCACCTACAAGAGGTCACAATCAAGGGTTGTGCACTTAGGGTTTCATTTGTTTAGTTCAAGGTCAACTGAGGGCTTGAAAGAGTTTGAGACTTAGTTCTAAGTCATTGGAGTCATGGAAAGTTATGTTGAGACATATAGGATGTCATGCTAATTTCAAGTCAAGAAGAATCAAGAGTTCAAGAGGTTACTAAATTAGGGTTTTAGAGGATCTCAGTGTAAAATCCCCTTCTTTAGTGCCTAACTTCAAGGATAATTTACCTCATGATACAAGTTCAATATCATTTTCATATAAACATGAGACTTGTAGGGCATATTCTAAGATTTATTTTGAGTACTAGAACTCATACATTGGGTTTGTGGAACTCAAGTCATGATGCCATCAAGTTATGGGTCTCAGATGAGCATATTTTTCAGTCAACAAAAGTCAACTCACTTCCAAGGCACTTTTCACCTAGAATCAAGTTTCTCTTTAAATTTTGGTGAACACGAAAGTTTTTCTTCATGATCTTAGCTTTCCAAAAGGTCCTAGAAGTCCTTGATATCATTTGTGGAACTCAAGTTATGGATCTTACAAGGCAAGGGTATTTTGGGAAACTTTGATTATAGGCCATTTTGATTATGGGTCATTTACATACACTTAAGTACTTCAAATGAAACTTCAAACAACATGAAAGTTGCCCCAAATGACCTCTTTTACATCATGAAACTCAAGGTTGGTGTGAATTATGCTTGGTTATGGACATTGGGTGAGAATATTCAAGTGGAAAATGGATTTTTAAGTGTGATTTCAATTGAACTCATTATAGGTCATGTACATGTCTCATTTTGATCCAATTTTGTTCACATTGCATTAACAAGTGAAATGCACATTTTGGTTTGGCACATGAATAACAAAACCACGTGCATTTCAAGTTTACTTCACAAAGAAGTTTCTCATTCAAACTTCCAATATGGACCAAATACAAGGCCCAATCCAATTCCATCTTGAAATTCAACTCTCCAGCTGAAGAATCAAGTAATTTTCATGAGTGTAGGTGGCTGTTTTCACGTGTGCATGAGAAAACTCCAAACTGGACATTTTTGAAAATTCATCACAATAAGGCTTCATGGGCCTCCAATTTCATTCCAAATCCAACATATATAAGTTCACAATGTGAATTGAGAGCTCAGAAGCGCATCTTGAAGCCAGAGCAAGCAACTTCCATTTTCAAACTTCCAAAGAAAATCTCAATTTGTGTTTTCAGTTTCAGGCTAATTCAACTTCAATTGAGGTGTGATTCTTCTTCCTTGAGCAAATTGGAGTGGATCTGGACGTTTTCAAGCAAGCAAGCAAGCTGTTGAAGCACCAACGGAGTGTCTCCGTTAAGTAAGTTTCCAATCAATTTTTCTCTCATTCTAGAGCTTGATCTAGGTCCATATTGGCTGTATCTGAAGCCCTACCTCGTGTAGGCCATGTTTGAGTGCTTAATTGTCATGTTTGATGAAGATCTCTGATGTGCATTCCAAACTTGATTTGTTTGATTCTATTTATTTAGTCATGTTTAAAACCAATGGATCATGGATTTGGAATATACATGAGCTTAGCTTCATTTTAGTATGCATTTTTCTCAATTTGGTGGTGGTTGAATGATCTGAGCTCCAGCCATCTCGCCGGAGAAGACGACCGGAGCTAGGGCTTTGGCGTCTGGTTCAAAACCCTCAGATCTGAGGTGGATTATGTTGGAACTTTTGAATGTGTATGTGGCCACTTCTTATTTTCTTGACTTGCACACGTGGATGTTGACTTCCACGTCAATAAATGAAACGGTGCATTTTGATTTTACTGAGTTAGATTGGGCTTGCCTTGCTATACGCACCCCTCTGTTTATGAGCCCAATGCCATTCCGACGTGGATCCTTTGCATTATGAGTTTACTTATGCACCCTCCTTTGCTTTTCTTTTATTTTCTTTTTTATTTTAATTTCTGTTTTGATTTTTAATTGCTAAGAATACCTCAAAATGTCATAAAATCCTACAAAAAATATTTTCCAACACCTTAGAGTGTTATTTAATTTTCTATAATTTTTAATTCCATTTTTATTTTATTTTGTAATTAAATTTGGATTTTACAATTGAAAGTGTTTTTAATATGGTTTCCTTTTGTTCTTGTTTGTTTTTAGACCATTTGCATCCACCTATGAGCAAGGCTTCCTCTCCATTTTGATGATGGATTGAGCACCCTAGTGGATCAATTCTTTTGGTGATGCTTTGATTGGATTTTGGTTTTGATATTTTGGCCTCTAGTTGCCAACTTGTTTATGAGCTTTGTGTCTTTTATTTGGCATTTATTGAACCATTTTCCTATTTTTGGTGAACCTTGCAAGTCAAGTCACCCTAATGGAGGTTCATACAAACTAGTTGACCTAGTTCTTTTGGGAAATGACCTTTGTGGATCCCATATGCTTCCAAAACCTCTTGATTCACATTCTTAACATGTTGAAGTTGTTGGTTGCAAGTTTGTAGGCCCTACACTTGTTTGGTTTGTGTTGCAAGTTACTTCTAATTAGGGCTTTCCATTTGCATTTGAATGTTGAAAGTGGTTTGAACTTAGGTTCTTTCCCATGCCCTATCTTGCAAATTGTCTTGTTTCCTCTTCTTTTTTCATTTGTGAATCTTCTTCCCTTGTTCTCGCTTCTGTCCATGGGACTTTGGAACTCATTCAAGTTGATTTGGTGCTCTTTGTTTGCACTTTGAGTTTAACTTGTATGAGATGCCACTTTGAGAAGTCTTTTGTGCTTTCTTGTTCGCATGATCATTTTGATGCCTGTGGTTGAGATTTCTTTCTTTGTTGCTTGTTGTCCAAGCATATTCTCGCATCCTCGTCTTGATCATGTCTTCTTCTCCTTATTTTTTATTTTCCTTTTGGTTTAGTGATTGATGCTTGAATGGTTGTAGGAGTTGTGACTTCTCCCATTGCATCTCACTTTTGCTTGGTTTTGTTTGAGTGCTTTTGCTTGCATTCTTATTTTGTTTTGCATATTTTGTTTGCATTTAAGAGGTTGATATGTGCTTGTGGTGGTTTATGCCCCACACCTTTTTCCTCCCTCTTTTCTTTGTGCTGCATTGCATGTTTGCATCTCTTTCTTTCTTTTCGATTGTGATTGATTTATCTTGTGTTTACTTGGTGTTCATTGCCATGATCCCTTAGGATTCCTAGTCCCATTTGTTTAAGATGGGAGTAGGAGAGACATTAAGTGTTCAATCCAAGCATGATAAGATTAGGATAGTCTTTTCCCCCCTTAATCTCAATCTTAGGAGCACATTGCATGATAACATTAGGGTTGAGTTAGTTTCCCCTTAGTTGTGTCTTCTCTCTTCTCATCTCAAAACTTCTTCAAAACATGTAATAAAGGATAAAGAGTGTTGTATGCTACGAGCCTTAACCATTTGGGAAATGATGATTGGGGGGCCTCCTCTCAATTGTCTAGAGTGTTTAGCGTATGCCCTTTGGGCGATATGTGACGCATTCGTTCCTAAGTCATAGTCTTTAGTGCAACATGAATTACAAACACAATTCAATTCACTTTTTCTTCATAAAAGACTCAAAAACAAAATATCAAACCTTTTTATCCTTCGGAATTGTTTGGAAAATCATTTTCAGAAAGAGTGTGTTAACCCTTGGTTCTACCGCAAACAAGTAACCCCTAAGTCTCCAATGGTCGAGCAGCAATACGCCTAACTGCTAGAAAGAAGGTTTAACCCTACTCAGTTAAAACACTTGAACCAACCTGTGGTCGTGTTAGCCCTAACTAAGTTTGCTCTGATTTCTCATGCCAGATGAGGATACGTAGGCACAAGACGACGATGTCTTGGCGAGCAACCTTCCCCACCTTCACCCATAGTTTTCCGAACTACGTTGACTTTGACTTTCCCATTGCACGAGGGAGTACGTAGGTTTAGAGCGGCGATGCTCTATCGAGTCTCTTTTCTTTTCTTTGTCCCTGTGGCCTGTAGCTTAGATAGATTAACACCCTTTAGATAGATAACAAGTGTGGATCCCGTTGAGTACAACGGACGTGAGGGGTGCTCATACCTTCCCCTTGCGTAACCGACTCCCGAACCCAAGATTTGGTTGCGATGACCTGCCTTTTCCCTTTTTCGTAGGTTTTCTCTGATCATTCTCTTTCCCTCTCTTTGGGATAAATAACGAACAATGGTGACTCTTCTGTCCTTGTCGGCCCCTCTCTTCGCAGCGATGTGACATAAAGCATGAAAATAATCAAGGCAATTTTGTTTGAATTTGAGAATAACCACTTAACCAAAAGTTACCTACCTTGTGAGTGAGAGAGAATTATCTAACCCCTTTGAGCCTTAGTGTCAGGATCTGTATAAATTTTGAACTGTGGTATTTTTCCTTTGCATGGAAAGAGTAGTTCATCATTAATTTTAGATGGATTATGAATTTTTTTCTTGAACCTTAAACCTTCATTTAATGGTGTAATTTTCCCTTGCTATAGAAAATAGGGGAGAATTCATACTACAATGTTGGTTGTATTCAAGTTGGGGAGAAAAATGTGGGTTGCTAAGAAGTTGAAAAACAAAGAAAATAGTGAAAAAGAATTGCAAAAGAAAAAGAAATGAAAAAGTTTGAAAGAAAAAGTGGCAAATAATTGGTCCCAACAAATAAAATCAATGATGTATCATTTAAAAAAAAAAGAGGAGTGGTAAATGAAGTTGTGAATGATTAAGAGTTAGAAAAATGAATGTTCTTCTATATTTTGGCAACTTTGTTTAAATACCTTTAGATATGACCCTTATTTGATAGCCAAACCTCGTTACAAACCTTGAAAGTCCTTTGCGATTTGTGCTTTAATGCTTTTAATTTGATTTTCTTGAATGAGTGCATAAGTTGATCAATATGTTAGCAATATTGATGGGTGTGAGTCAAGTCCCTCATTTTTGTTCTTCATCAAAATTTGAAGTTGTGTACTAGGCGTGATTCATAATTGAGCATGTGTTATTTTAGAATTTATGACATGAGTTTTGTGTTTAGAATTTGTTTCATGATCATGGTTTGGTTGTGGTATAGTGAAATCTTAAAACTTGTGTGATCATGTGAGATCTTGATAGTTGCTCTTATTTTTTTAGGTTTGTAAGACTTTTATTTAAGGACAAACAAAGTTCTAAGTGGGGAGAGTTTATAAGTGCCAAATTATAGTTAATTTGTATATGAAAATATGGTATTTATTAACCAGTTTCATTAGATTCTTGTAGTAAAACCTCACCTTTTGCTTAAATATCTAACTATATTAGTTTATCATGTAATTAGTTGTAGTTTTCTTAATTTTAACCCATTTTGTAGGTATTTATGCTTAGGAGGATCTTTGGTCATCAAAAGATAAAATATGGCTTCAACATGCATTTTTTTTGGATCAAAGTAATCTTGCAGACGGGGCTTAACGCCAAATGTGGAGCTTTGCGCCATTTTGGCATAGCAAGTCAAGGGCTTTTGCGCTAAGCGCCAAATCTGGGGCTTAGTGCCATTCACTTTTTCAGCTTTATATAAATAGCTTTGCACTTCAAATTTTGGAGGGGATATTACATTTTGGAGAGAGAGAGAGAGAGAGAGAGAGAGAGAAATTTAGAAAATAACAAGAGATGGTGCTTCTTGAAGATCAGAAGTTGGGTTCACATCAATTGTTGGGAAATAACGATTGATGCATGTTCATCTTCATTCTTCTTTTTGTATCAAGCTACCGTAAGTAGCTAAATCCATTTCTTGTTGGGATTGGATATAGTTCACTGTCACAGTGTGTGTTTTTATTGATTATGACATTATGTACAACCGATTCATGCATTAGTATCGATGTTATCCTTGTTTACTTGTTTTACATATTGATTTGTTATGTTATTGAAAAATACTCTTCGAATCTCGATATAGGATAATCATTTATTAGTTGCTAAACTCTAGTAATAGATTTATATTTAACATTCACTCGAGTATCGAGTGTTAATGCTACCATATGTTTTAATAGGATGAGATATTGTCAATTCAGCAATACGGTTGAACTCTCGTCAGGAATTTAGACATAAACACTATCAGCGAGCAATACATGATGATATTGATAAATATTTAGATTGTGTATAACTGATTGATAAATTAAATATTCTATTGGTGGATAAAATTCAATTTTGGCAAGCTCTCATCTCTCTAAAACTTTATTTATCATTCATTTGTTTTAGATTTTGTAGCTTTAAACCATCAAATATCTTGCAAACTTACGCCTAAAATCATAATAACTGTTGAACGACATTGATATCACACCAGTCGCCATGGATATGATAAAACAAATACTTACGCTTGATAGCTACTACAACATTAGAAGGCTAGTCGTGTCGATCTCTTCATGAGGAGGCGAAAGTCCATGGAACTCCTTCTTATTTAGCTTTTATAATTATTGAGCTTGGGTCCTCTTTAGAGATGGAGAATAAGTTTCTATATGATATTGGAAATATGAATTCACACACAAGAGGGGAGAGGGGGTGAGTTACGTGGTTCATAAAAACTTGATTTTGAAAAACTTTTTTTGATTATAATCAGAGTTTAAAATCATTTTGAAAACATTTAAGTATTAAACAACAGAAAAAGAAATTGTAAAATATCAATTGTGGAAATTAAAGAGTTTAAAGGAATAAGAGAACACCGAGAATTATAGATATTCACTCAAACAAGAAAAAATACCTACTCCTCTACCCAAAAACGTATCTTGAGAGTATCCAATAAATTTTGAGATCTTTTAATAGGTAACACTCACAAACCACCTTTTATAAGAAAAATGGCTAGCTTCCGACCAAAATAATAAGACATGGAATTTAGCAGTTTGAATCTTCTACTCCAAATGGTGGATTGAAGCAATTAGTCTTCTTTCCATAAATGGTAGATTGAATTAGTTAGTCTTCTTTCCACAAAATAGTATATTGAAGCAGTTAGTCTTATTTCCATGAGAATCTCAGAGTGGTTACTCTTCAAGCTTCTAAACAAACTTTGTAAACTTTTACCACGGGATGAACTCCCGAACCTTAAACCATGGTTTTACAGGGGCTAACCAATAACCTGAAAGATTTTAATACCGGGTGTAATACCCCAAATTTTACCCTTAGATTAGTCGGTTCATTTCGCATTGCATTGTAAACTAACTGCTAACCAGTTTGCTCAGTTTGTTGGTTTTGCAGGAAAAATTACGTTGTGTGCGAGTTAATTTATAAAGGGGAAAAGGGGTCATTAATTTGCGGTATGCCGACAATTTATGAAGCAAATTCGTCGTCAGGAATTCTTCAAGCGATTAGGGTTCCAATATTCGAGTCATGTGACTTCAGTTGAGAATGAGCTGAATTTTACGACGGTTGACGTCAAATTTCTCGTGACAAAGTACATCTTATTCAAGAGCCGAGATTGAGTTGTCGGTGGGATTTCAGAAATGTTGTTCGATTCCGAAACCATATGGAGCTGAATGTGTCGAGATATCAGTGGATTCAGGTTAAATCGATGCGAGAATTTGCTTTGCGGAATTTATTTTAACACACGCGCGTTTGCCTGCTTTCGGCAAGTCACTAGTCGATTTTTGAAGAAAACAGTGGAATTTCGGTTCGTGTGGAATTTATAATAAACATATGTGGGTTTGATCATAGTTATCAGTCGAGCTGATTCAGGTTATAGATTTAAATCATTCGAGGTACAATTTGAATTTTCAATGCGGAGGACAATCCGTTTCACCGTTTAATCGGATTTCTCTGCTTATCCGTGCAAGGCCATATTCACTGACTTTATTATCAGGTACAAATTAATTTACAAAGGGATTTGTTCGAACTCAGCGGACACATCAGATTTAAATCGTGCAAAATGATTAATTGTCGAATTCGGAGTTGGAACGTCACAACTTAATCGGATAATTTTCATTGGATAAAGTTAATTAAATGAATTTGTTCGTTTAAGTTTAATCATATGAATTATTTGAAGATTGCAATCGGAGAAATGTGATTGGAGAAATAATTTGAATTTATTCATTTAAATTCTATATTATTACAATATTACATTTATTACAATATTACAAAAAATTTACAATTAAAAAATGCTAAAAGTCCTAATTTTTCTAAGTTTGTCTCTAAGCCCGATTCGTCAATCTTCGACTTTTGATTTTTTTCTGAACCTGCAAAACAAATCAACAATAGATGAAGATAATTTATCAATAAAGTTGGTTTTTTCGATTCCGATACCCTCAATTAATTATCATCATCGGGTATGTCGGGAGGGCAACAACGACAAAGTCGGCGCCAACTCCCTACTTTTTATTTTTTCCAACCTCGGAAAATCCGACAATATCTATTCCAATTTAGTCCGGGAGAATCTTCAACGTCCAGTTATTAGACAAGACCAGTATCAAAATAGGAATCAATTTGATCCTATTCCCATGACTTACACAGAACTTTATCCTTACCTGGTTCAACAAGGGCTGATCACTACAAGGGCTTTACCACCTCCTCCTAATCCTCCTCCAGCTGGATTTAGGGCTGATTTCCAGTGCGCTTTTCATGAGGGTGCCTTAGGCCATGACTTGGAGCATTGTTTTGCACTGAAAGCCAGAGTGCGTGAGCTGATGAGAGCAGGGATACTTGATTTTCCAGACAATCCTCCAAACATCCAGAAGAATCCTTTGCCAGGGCATCAGAAGTGAAGCTTCAGGCTGACCTCAGTAGGCTATTTATTTGTTTTAGACATGACAGTTTATCTTTGTATTGTTTTAATCACAGACCTTTGTTTCTCATTGTTTGTATTTTCCTTATTTTATTAGCTGTTTTCTTTCGAACTATGTTTGTACTTTTATATCGGTGAACTGAGCATTGCAACTTTTGATTTAATTAATTTTATCTATTATTTTTATCTCTATCTTTCAAATATTTACCTTTGTCCGAATTTTTGGTATGCAAAGATTGGAGAAGATTGGAGGGAGGATGACGAAAACGTTATACCCATAACTGCTGTCAGTATGCTTTCAATCAATCCTTGTTGACGATGTGAGGCATTGTTTCAACTCCCAAACACTGGAGAAATAAGGAAGTTATCCCCTTGTCACCCCCTTCGAGCCTAGAAGTTGGAGTTTCTTTCTTTACAAAAAAACCCGCAATCTTAGCCTGGGGATGGGTAGTTCTCAGTTAACTCGGTTGTGCTTTCATGCAATACACCTTTCATATAAAGGTTGAATTCACAAGTTTTCCTTCGTACACAGCAAGTAAGTGTCGAAGATGTTTTCCAATTCAAAAACCGATGATGGTTCATCGTGATCATTAAGCTAGGCAGTCACTTTCTTTCAAAAAAAAAAAAAAGTCTGCTAAGTCAAAACCTATAAAGGAGACTTAGGCAAAACTGGGGCATCCCGATGACTGTAATCTTCACAAGAAACAGCTCAGGCAAAATTTAGGGATAATGCAGAGAGGAGTTTTAAATCCTTACCCTAAAAATCCTAAATGTCAAAACAACCAAATGTTATAGGAAAGTAGTGACGACCATCTCAAGAGTCCCTTGACTTTCGAACCATCATTACTACCATCAGTGCAATTCCTAACCTATAGGAACCTGAATGCATAATATGAGTTAACTGAGCGTAGGATTGAAGATTATCACGTAGATTGGGTGGGAACAAACAAATTTTGAGCCTTTATCCTTTGTTTCATAAACCGTGAACCAGGCCACGTTACAATCCTCAAAAGACCTAATTGAAACAAGGATATTTTGAAAGCATGCTACATCAAGGTTGCGTAAGCTGACTCCTAAAGATCTTTGTGAATCATTTATTTTGGCAGTATACCTGTATTAAACTTTGAGCGTCCTGGACCGCCGCGTTCTAATCGATGACTCATTTATTTTTCATCTTTCAAAAATAATTTTGATTTCAAAAGTTGCATGAACTTTGCATTACCATGTTTGTATGAATATTTTTGTTTGCAAACTGGCTTTCCTCTAAGGAATTTTCAAACAATGAGAAACTTGGTCAAGTGATCTTATCAGGGGCAAGTTCCTTTTACATCCTGTCAAAGAATCAGTTCAAGATTTGTTCAAGGCAATATCTTCTCAGATTTGGTTTATCCAGAGAATTGTTCAAGACTCAGACTGGGGCAAGCCCTCCGAGGATACAACAAAATAGTCGATTCCACGAATCAGACAGCTGAAGCAATTATCAATTCATTTGACCTGGGGCAGTTTACTTGCATAATCCCCAAGCAGTTATTCATCATTCCTACAGTGACTATCAACTTGATACAGTTTAACAGAATGACAGTGATCTCCGTGTTGAGGAATCAGTCCTCCAGTTTTGTCATCTCACAGAAAGAGTCGAGTCTTGTCGTCGACGTCTGCATTTGCATTTGATCATATGCCATAGCATAACTCCTATACATGTGCACATCTTGGGTGCTTTACTCCCCATTTACATTTCTATCCTGGGTGCTTTACTCCCCATTTACATTTCTATCCTGGGTGCTTTACTCCCCATTTACATGTCTATCTTGGGTGCTTTACTCCCCACTTACCTTCTATCCTTGGGTGTTTTATCCCCCATGTACCTTTATCCCGGGTGTTTTATTCCCCGTTTACCAGATATTCCTGGGTTTACCTAACATCATGGTGTTTTACCCCCATTTACTTTTTTTTCCCTGAGGTCGTGTTTTACTCGCGTCTTACCTTGTGGGCAAAATTTATTTACTTGGCATCATGGGTGTTTTATCCCCATTTGCTTCTTCTCCCGAGGTCGTGTTTTACCCGCGTCTTACCTTGTGGACGAATTTAGTTACTTGGCAGCATGGGTGTTTTATCCCCATTTGCATTTTGCTCCCCGAGGTCGTGTTTTATCCGCGTCTTACCTTGTGGACGAATTTAGTTACTTGGCAGCATGGGTGTTTTATCCCCATTTGCATTTTTCTCCCCGAGGTCGTGTTTTATCCGCGTCTTACCTTGTGGACAAAGTCCAGTTTACTTGGCACCCATCGACTATTTCGTGTCATGTCTATCTGACGTTCTTCCAGATACGATGTGTCTCCTTTTCGATGTTCTTCCGAAATGTTCTGATGTTTGTCTCTCCCTATATGTTTTCCGGTGAGTCCTGAAGATCCCGCTCGATCTCTTCAAGGAATGTCCCGAAAACTCTAGCGTCTGTCGTTTACCTGGTCCTGCCTCCGTGTGGATCCTATGTTACCTTGTCACCACCGCGTGTCTTCTTCCCCAGTGAAATTCTTCGCTGCGCTGTCCCCTATGACGTCGTGTCGTCTGCATCCTTGCATTCATCATTCCATCATACGCATCATATTAGATTCATGGCATTGTCAGCATTATAGTTCGTGTTATTTTGTCCATATCATTGCATATCACTGCATCTAGAGGCCAAATTTTCGGTTATCTGTATTTAAATCCCTTTCACCGCGATTTCTCGAGTCTCCGCTGCTCAAATCATCCGGTGAAGCTATTTAAATAGGGGCATCTGTTGCACCCCAAATTTGTCCTACCTTTACATAGTTTCTAGTGCCACTTTATTTTGAATGAATAAAATGGCACAATTGGCAAGAGACCGTGTGTAAGGAGTTTTGAGTGTGAGAGGTCGAGAGTTCAAATCCCACCTTCTTCACTTTTTGTTTTTCTTTTATTTTTGTTCTAACTTTTCTATTTTTCATAAAAAAAAAATAACAAAAATAGTTTTTTTAATTATTTAATTATTATTTTCGTATTTTATTTAAATTATTTTTTAAAAAATATTATTTTTCACTTTTTTCCATATTATTCATAAAAAAACATCAAAAAATCAAAAAATTAAAAATATTAGAAAATATTTTATTATATTTAGTAAATAAATAGAGTTTTAAGTTGTTTTAAGTTTGTTTTAATTTAGTTTTGACTAATTCTTTAAGTTGGGCTTTAAAGTGGGAATTAGGTTAGAGCTAACCCTAATTTGTTACCTATATAAACATAAGTGATGGGAGGAAACTTCATTCACATCAGAAAATCAAGAACAGGTCATCAGAAAAGGAGACAAAAAGAAAAACGGCGGTCGTCAAGATCCGGAGGTTCAGAAGAGTTTCGAAGCTCATCATCATCACCTCCATTTGAGAAAGAGGAAAAGAGATCCAAAGAAGTTCGTCGAGAACCATTGCCGCCGGCGAAGAACAAGCGAAAGCATCACCAACCGACAACTGAAATGTAAGCTTTTATGTTATCCCAATTAAAACCTCTTCCAAATAATTAAACTCTCATTTCATTTTTTAAACCTTTTCTTTTTTTCTAACTAAAAACCCTTTTTGTGAATTATAACTAAAACCAGTTTTTGATTATAATTACAGTAAGTAAAAAACTTAAAACTTTTTATTAATTAAAACACTAACCACTAATAATTTTTTTTAATAAATAAACAGTGTTTAAAACACTTTTATAGTTAAGTGAAAACATTTTTACTAACTTAAAATTAACCCAGTCCTAAAATTAAAACTTTTTTTTAAGTATTAAAATTAACATTTTTTTTAAGTTTTAAAGATTAAAAATTAAAACATGTTAGAAAGGGTTAAAACTTTTTTCTAAAACTTTCTTTAAAATTTTAAAACTAACATTCTTTTAAAGTAAGACTAACGAACCTGTTTTTTTTATGTAAACTTCTTCTTTTAAAAAAAAACTTATGATTAGAGTTTTTTTAATTTAAGACTTTCTCTTTTAAAAATTAAAATTAAAATTAAAACTTTCTAAAGATAAAAAGTTAAAACTAAAGTTTTGTTTATTTAAAAATTAAAACCTTTTAAAATTAAGACTAAAATTTTAATAAAAAAAATATAAAAATTAACAAAACAATAATAAAAATTCCAAATTGCATTTTCGTGTTTCTTTTAATATAAAATATGTTTGCCATATTTTCGTCTAACTTTTCACTAACGTTCTCTGTTTCTCTCCTCAGATTATACATAGATTATGATTCATATTTATTTTGATTTATTTTGTTCCATGGATGTAATTTACGCGAGGCCATGGTCGCGATTTATTTTGTTTTTGTTTTTTTTGGGATTTGTAATTTACGCGAGTGATCGTCGCGACGCTTTCTTTACTTTCCGCACTTTAATTTTGCCGTATAATATTTTGTCATGTTTGCATGTTTTACCGTTAGAATTCCCTCCGAAGGAATTAGGTCTAGTTGTTTGACCGCCGAGTCAATAACCCTAGTTTTAGCCGTCTCAAACCCTAATTAACCTAGGCGTCCCGCCGTGGACAAAAATACCCTTTACCCTAGTTTTAGGTCAAAGAGTCGCCGTACTTTGTTTTAGGGTTTCCCGCCGTGGAATCCCTAATTTCAACCCTAAATTTTTAATTAACAAATTCAACGTAGAAATAGGAGTTTCAAAGACTCCACATAAGCGTGTCCTTAAGATACGTTTATTCCCCATTGAAACCTTGACCACAGTCAAGACGTTTCTAACCTCCCTTTCGAGGGGAACTACAATTACTCTGATTCCATTCCCGTCAGGATATGTAGGCACAAGATGCGATGTCTTGCCGAGTAAACTTAGGACTAACCCTTAGGTCTTTAGGTCACTCTATCCCTTAGCTCAATATATATTAAAACAGATAATAAAATATAAAAAAAAGCATACAATAAACAAAAGGTTCCTGTAGAGTACTACAGAAGTTTAGGGTGCTAGTACCTTCCCTGAGCTTAACCAACCCCTTACCTAGATCTCTCCCCGCATTGTCTTTACGATGCAAAATTAGGTTTTCCTCTTTTGACCTTTTCCTTCAGATAAATCAAAGAGCGGTTGTGAACTAAAGATGCGATTCAAATTAATTAATAATTTGATATCATATTCTAACCGCAACAGAAAATGGCGACTTCACTGGGGATCCTCCTAATTTTTAAGGGTTACCCCTATTTTGTTTATTGTGTGATATTTTATTAATTATTTTTATATATCATTGTACCTTGTGGGGATACCTGTTATTGTGAGATAAGTCCTAACCCGGACTTGAGTGACCTTATTATAGGAAGGTGAGATATTCGACGAGGCTTGCCGGGAGTGAGTCCCGACCAAGTCAACTCGAGAATCACCGCTCAGTTGAGACCCTTTCGAAAATGGTTCGGTTGATCGAGTGCAGTCGTGAAAACTTTTACTATTTTCAATTGGAGTCTGTGATACTGGGGACCGTAGTACCTTAACACCACCTTGGCCTTATATAGGACGTAGTGCGGGAACTATGTGGGAGTAGTCCTACAATGGTTGCTACGCGATACTACACTCAAATGAGGTTCTCTTGAGGATATTATCGACCTCCAAGTTAGTTGGAAAGTTGATAATATCCGAAAGATGGATTGATGACTTTGGGCACCGCTTTAGAACCTTGTTCTGCAGGTACAATTAACCTATAGTACTTACCTTTTGGGAAGGGTAGACCTTAACTCCATTCGCTGTCCTCTAACCTAGGACCTTTGTGTGTGTATTTGTGCTTTGCATCCATAAAGCATCATATCATTTCCAGTTTCAAGGAATTCAACAGTCTTTTGCAAACTCAAAAAGGTCCTACATTTTAGAGTCAAAAAATTTTTTTCCAACTTTCCTAAAAGGGAATATTTGCAATCGACCGTTGAAATTCTTGGAACCATTACATGGCATTAGCATCACATTTTTGCATTGCATTTTTCCCCCGGTTTCTCATTCTCGATTCTCTCGTCTTCCAGTGTACCTTTGAGTCGTCAAGCTGATTCCTCGACACAGATATCAGACTAGAGCTAACTATAGACGCCAAATGTCAGAACAAGAGGAACATAATGCGGAGGTCCGAATGGAGATTGATGAGTTGAAAGCAGGCATGACCAGGCTTACCGAGATGCTTCAAGTGTTGATTGCTAGAGGAGAGCCACCTCAGAGGACTGTCATTCAGGAAGTTTCAAGTGTTGATCCACCTCTTGTTTCAGTGCCTCCCTCTAGTTGGCCTGAGTTTGGTTTACCTCCTAACTACTCTCCACCTATTGCATCTGCTGCTATGATTGGTCAGGCTGTCAGACCGGTTTTTCAAGCTCCTATCCTTACCGAGGCCCAACCTGTGGTCCACACGGTTAATCAAACTATCCAAGCTCCCGTTGAGAATCCTCCCTATGAGTACAATGTTGCCGATGTTCAAGAAGATTTTGTTGAGCCTGAGATCACCCGGGAACAGTTTCAGATCATAAACAAGAGACTCCAAGCTGTCGAGGGTACTGATTTCTTCAATGTTGATGCCGATAATATGTGCCTAGTTTCTGGTCTTGTTTTGCCTGCCAAGTTCAAGACTCCTGAGTTCGTGAAGTATCAAGGTCATTCATGTCCAAGAGCCCATCTAGTCATGTACTTCCGAAAGATGGCAGCTTACACCAACAATCAGAAGTTGCTCATTCATTGCTTTCAGGATAGTTTGAGTGGTGCTTCTCTTAAATGGTATATGAACTTACAGCATAACAGTGTCCACTGCTTCCAAGATCTCGTCAACGCTTTTATGAAGCAATACAAATACAATTTGGATATGGCTCCCGATCGTCGTCAGCTTCAAAGTATGTCTCAGAAGGAAAAAGAGTCGTTCAAGGAGTATGCTCAGCGTTGGAGGGAGTTAGCTTCTCAAGTCGAACCCCCTATAGCAGAGAAGGAACTGACAGGAATATTCATGGATACTTTGTCTCCTTTCTATTGGGAAAAGATGATTGGGAGCGTCTCTTCAAGCTTTACAGATCTGGTGACTATTGGCCAAAGGTTAGAAGAAGGTTTGAAAAATGGGAAGGTATCCAAAGCTGCCGAATCTTCTAATGGTGCAAAGAAATCCTATGGGAATTTCCATAAGAGGAAGGACGAGCAGACCAATGCTGTCATGACTGAATCAAGAAAGCCTCGCCAGGGATCTCAACCTGTTGTTGCTCCGCAGCCAGCTCAGAATCTTCAACGTCCAGTTATTAGACAAGACCAGTATCAAAATAGGAATCAATTTGATCCTATTCCCATGACTTACACAGAACTTTATCCTTACCTGGTTCAACAAGGGCTGATCACTACAAGGGCTTTACCACCTCCTCCTAATCCTCCTCCAGCTGGATTTAGGGCTGATTTCCAGTGCGCTTTTCATGAGGGTGCCTTAGGCCATGACTTGGAGCATTGTTTTGCACTGAAAGCCAGAGTGCGTGAGCTGATGAGAGCAGGGATACTTGATTTTCCAGACAATCCTCCAAACATCCAGAAGAATCCTTTGCCAGGGCATCAGAAGTGAAGCTTCAGGCTGACCTCAGTAGGCTATTTATTTGTTTTAGACATGACAGTTTATCTTTGTATTGTTTTAATCACAGACCTTTGTTTCTCATTGTTTGTATTTTCCTTATTTTATTAGCTGTTTTCTTTCGAACTATGTTTGTACTTTTATATCGGTGAACTGAGCATTGCAACTTTTGATTTAATTAATTTTATCTATTATTTTTATCTCTATCTTTCAAATATTTACCTTTGTCCGAATTTTTGGTATGCAAAGATTGGAGAAGATTGGAGGGAGGATGACGAAAACGTTATACCCATAACTGCTGTCAGTATGCTTTCAATCAATCCTTGTTGACGATGTGAGGCATTGTTTCAACTCCCAAACACTGGAGAAATAAGGAAGTTATCCCCTTGTCACCCCCTTCGAGCCTAGAAGTTGGAGTTTCTTTCTTTACAAAAAAACCCGCAATCTTAGCCTGGGGATGGGTAGTTCTCAGTTAACTCGGTTGTGCTTTCATGCAATACACCTTTCATATAAAGGTTGAATTCACAAGTTTTCCTTCGTACACAGCAAGTAAGTGTCGAAGATGTTTTCCAATTCAAAAACCGATGATGGTTCATCGTGATCATTAAGCTAGGCAGTCACTTTCTTTCAAAAAAAAAAAAAAGTCTGCTAAGTCAAAACCTATAAAGGAGACTTAGGCAAAACTGGGGCATCCCGATGACTGTAATCTTCACAAGAAACAGCTCAGGCAAAATTTAGGGATAATGCAGAGAGGAGTTTTAAATCCTTACCCTAAAAATCCTAAATGTCAAAACAACCAAATGTTATAGGAAAGTAGTGACGACCATCTCAAGAGTCCCTTGACTTTCGAACCATCATTACTACCATCAGTGCAATTCCTAACCTATAGGAACCTGAATGCATAATATGAGTTAACTGAGCGTAGGATTGAAGATTATCACGTAGATTGGGTGGGAACAAACAAATTTTGAGCCTTTATCCTTTGTTTCATAAACCGTGAACCAGGCCACGTTACAATCCTCAAAAGACCTAATTGAAACAAGGATATTTTGAAAGCATGCTACATCAAGGTTGCGTAAGCTGACTCCTAAAGATCTTTGTGAATCATTTATTTTGGCAGTATACCTGTATTAAACTTTGAGCGTCCTGGACCGCCGCGTTCTAATCGATGACTCATTTATTTTTCATCTTTCAAAAATAATTTTGATTTCAAAAGTTGCATGAACTTTGCATTACCATGTTTGTATGAATATTTTTGTTTGCAAACTGGCTTTCCTCTAAGGAATTTTCAAACAATGAGAAACTTGGTCAAGTGATCTTATCAGGGGCAAGTTCCTTTTACATCCTGTCAAAGAATCAGTTCAAGATTTGTTCAAGGCAATATCTTCTCAGATTTGGTTTATCCAGAGAATTGTTCAAGACTCAGACTGGGGCAAGCCCTCCGAGGATACAACAAAATAGTCGATTCCACGAATCAGACAGCTGAAGCAATTATCAATTCATTTGACCTGGGGCAGTTTACTTGCATAATCCCCAAGCAGTTATTCATCATTCCTACAGTGACTATCAACTTGATACAGTTTAACAGAATGACAGTGATCTCCGTGTTGAGGAATCAGTCCTCCAGTTTTGTCATCTCACAGAAAGAGTCGAGTCTTGTCGTCGACGTCTGCATTTGCATTTGATCATATGCCATAGCATAACTCCTATACATGTGCACATCTTGGGTGCTTTACTCCCCATTTACATTTCTATCCTGGGTGCTTTACTCCCCATTTACATTTCTATCCTGGGTGCTTTACTCCCCATTTACATGTCTATCTTGGGTGCTTTACTCCCCACTTACCTTCTATCCTTGGGTGTTTTATCCCCCATGTACCTTTATCCCGGGTGTTTTATTCCCCGTTTACCAGATATTCCTGGGTTTACCTAACATCATGGTGTTTTACCCCCATTTACTTTTTTTTCCCTGAGGTCGTGTTTTACTCGCGTCTTACCTTGTGGGCAAAATTTATTTACTTGGCATCATGGGTGTTTTATCCCCATTTGCTTCTTCTCCCGAGGTCGTGTTTTACCCGCGTCTTACCTTGTGGACGAATTTAGTTACTTGGCAGCATGGGTGTTTTATCCCCATTTGCATTTTGCTCCCCGAGGTCGTGTTTTATCCGCGTCTTACCTTGTGGACGAATTTAGTTACTTGGCAGCATGGGTGTTTTATCCCCATTTGCATTTTTCTCCCCGAGGTCGTGTTTTATCCGCGTCTTACCTTGTGGACAAAGTCCAGTTTACTTGGCACCCATCGACTATTTCGTGTCATGTCTATCTGACGTTCTTCCAGATACGATGTGTCTCCTTTTCGATGTTCTTCCGAAATGTTCTGATGTTTGTCTCTCCCTATATGTTTTCCGGTGAGTCCTGAAGATCCCGCTCGATCTCTTCAAGGAATGTCCCGAAAACTCTAGCGTCTGTCGTTTACCTGGTCCTGCCTCCGTGTGGATCCTATGTTACCTTGTCACCACCGCGTGTCTTCTTCCCCAGTGAAATTCTTCGCTGCGCTGTCCCCTATGACGTCGTGTCGTCTGCATCCTTGCATTCATCATTCCATCATACGCATCATATTAGATTCATGGCATTGTCAGCATTATAGTTCGTGTTATTTTGTCCATATCATTGCATATCACTGCATCTAGAGGCCAAATTTTCGGTTATCTGTATTTAAATCCCTTTCACCGCGATTTCTCGAGTCTCCGCTGCTCAAATCATCCGGTGAAGCTATTTAAATAGGGGCATCTGTTGCACCCCAAATTTGTCCTACCTTTACATAGTTTCTAGTGCCACTTTATTTTGAATGAATAAAATGGCACAATTGGCAAGAGACCGTGTGTAAGGAGTTCTGAGTGTAAGAGGTCGAGAGTTCAAATCCCACCTTCTTCACTTTTTGTTTTTCTTTTATTTTTGTTCTAACTTTTCTATTTTTCATAAAAAAAAAATAACAAAAATAGTTTTTTTAATTATTTAATTATTATTTTCGTATTTTATTTAAATTATTTTTTTAAAAATATTATTTTTCACTTTTTTCCATATTATTCATAAAAAAACATCAAAAAATCAAAAAATTAAAAATATTAGAAAATATTTTATTATATTTAGTAAATAAATAGAGTTTTAAGTTGTTTTAAGTTTGTTTTAATTTAGTTTTGACTAATTCTTTAAGTTGGGCTTTAAAGTGGGAATTAGGTTAGAGCTAACCCTAATTTGTTACCTATATAAACATAAGTGATGGGAGGAAACTTCATTCACATCAGAAAATCAAGAACAGGTCATCAGAAAAGGAGACAAAAAGAAAAACGGCGGTCGTCAAGATCCGGAGGTTCAGAAGAGTTTCGAAGCTCATCATCATCACCTCCATTTGAGAAAGAGGAAAAGAGATCCAAAGAAGTTCGTCGAGAACCATTGCCGCCGGCGAAGAACAAGCGAAAGCATCACCAACCGACAACTGAAATGTAAGCTTTTATGTTATCCCAATTAAAACCTCTTCCAAATAATTAAACTCTCATTTCATTTTTTAAACCTTTTCTTTTTTTCTAACTAAAAACCCTTTTTGTGAATTATAACTAAAACCAGTTTTTGATTATAATTACAGTAAGTAAAAAACTTAAAACTTTTTATTAATTAAAACACTAACCACTAATAATTTTTTTTAATAAATAAACAGTGTTTAAAACACTTTTATAGTTAAGTGAAAACATTTTTACTAACTTAAAATTAACCCAGTCCTAAAATTAAAACTTTTTTTTAAGTATTAAAATTAACATTTTTTTTAAGTTTTAAAGATTAAAAATTAAAACATGTTAGAAAGGGTTAAAACTTTTTTCTAAAACTTTCTTTAAAATTTTAAAACTAACATTCTTTTAAAGTAAGACTAACGAACCTGTTTTTTTTATGTAAACTTCTTCTTTTAAAAAAAAACTTATGATTAGAGTTTTTTTAATTTAAGACTTTCTCTTTTAAAAATTAAAATTAAAATTAAAACTTTCTAAAGATAAAAAGTTAAAACTAAAGTTTTGTTTATTTAAAAATTAAAACCTTTTAAAATTAAGACTAAAATTTTAATAAAAAAAATATAAAAATTAACAAAACAATAATAAAAATTCCAAATTGCATTTTCGTGTTTCTTTTAATATAAAATATGTTTGCCATATTTTCGTCTAACTTTTCACTAACGTTCTCTGTTTCTCTCCTCAGATTATACATAGATTATGATTCATATTTATTTTGATTTATTTTGTTCCATGGATGTAATTTACGCGAGGCCATGGTCGCGATTTATTTTGTTTTTGTTTTTTTTGGGATTTGTAATTTACGCGAGTGATCGTCGCAACGCTTTCTTTACTTTCCGCACTTTAATTTTGCCGTATAATATTTTGTCATGTTTGCATGTTTTACCGTTAGAATTCCCTCCGAAGGAATTAGGTCTAGTTGTTTGACCGCCGAGTCAATAACCCTAGTTTTAGCCGTCTCAAACCCTAATTAACCTAGGCGTCCCGCCGTGGACAAAAATACCCTTTACCCTAGTTTTAGGTCAAAGAGTCGCCGTACTTTGTTTTAGGGTTTCCCGCCGTGGAATCCCTAATTTCAACCCTAAATTTTTAATTAACAAATTCAACGTAGAAATAGGAGTTTCAAAGACTCCACATAAGCGTGTCCTTAAGATACGTTTATTCCCCATTGAAACCTTGACCACAGTCAAGACGTTTCTAACCTCCCTTTCGAGGGGAACTACAATTACTCTGATTCCATTCCCGTCAGGATATGTAGGCACAAGATGCGATGTCTTGCCGAGTAAACTTAGGACTAACCCTTAGGTCTTTAGGTTACTCTATCCCTTAGCTCAATATATATTAAAACAGATAATAAAATATAAAAAAAAGCATACAATAAACAAAAGGTTCCTGTAGAGTACTACAGAAGTTTAGGGTGCTAGTACCTTCCCTGAGCTTAACCAACCCCTTACCTAGATCTCTCCCCGCATTGTCTTTACGATGCAAAATTAGGTTTTCCTCTTTTGACCTTTTCCTTCAGATAAATCAAAGAGCGGTTGTGAACTAAAGATGCGATTCAAATTAATTAATAATTTGATATCATATTCTAACCGCAACATCGTTCCTCTCATATTTCTCACTTGTACAGTTTATTGATCCTTTACTTTTCACATTTTCATTTTTCATGGTTGTAAATTATGCGAGGCAATCGTCGCTTTTATTTCGTTATTATTCTTGTAATTTTCATGGTTGTAATTTATGCGAGGATATCGTCGCTTTTGTTTTGTTATTATTCTTGCATTTTCCCATATTTCAATACCGCCTTGATAATTATTTTCATTGTATTATTTACCGATAAGATCCCCTCCGAAGGAATAGGTCTAACCATTTGAATGTCGCATCAATAGTCCTCATCTTTGACCCTTTCATTTTCCAAAACCCTAATTGCATAGGCGTCCCGCCGTGGACCGAATTACCCTTTATCCTAGCATTAGGTTAAGGAGTTGCCACACTCCGTTTTAGGGTCCCCGTCGTGGAATACCTTTCATACCCTTTTCAATTCAATTCAACTATTTCAACCTAGAAATAGGAGTCACTGCACTACATGTAAGCGCTTCCCTAAGAATGCTTATTCCCCATTAGAACCTTGACCACCGTCAAGAAGTTTCTCTACCTCCCTTTCAAGGGGAACTACGATTACTCTGATTCCATCCGTACCTCGGATACGTAGGCACAAGATGCGAGTCTTGGCGAGTAAACTTAGGACTAACCCTTAGGTCTTTCTTTTCACCTTTAACCCTTAGCATATACCCTTAAGCAAATAATTAAAACAAAGTAGCAACATTAAAACAAGAGGTTCCTATAGAGTACTACAGAAGTTTAGGGTGCTAAGACCTTCCCTAAGCTAAACCAACCCCTTACCTAGATCTCTCCCTGCATTATTTACGATGCAAAAAGTAGGTTTTTTCTTTATTTAACCTTTCCTTCGGATAAATCAAAGACCGGTTGTGAATCAAAGATTTGCGATTCAAATTAATTAATAATTTGATATCCTATTCTCACCGCAACACCGGGCTAATCTTAAACTTTATCTAAACTTTTAATACCAAGCTACACTTCAACCTATCTTTGGTTTTACCACAGGCTAACCAAGAACTTAAATAGATTTTACTACAGGCATATCTCGAACCTAAAAAAGGGCTTGATCATACAATTCCCA
Organism: Lathyrus sativus; assembly: GCA_963859935.3. Classification (NCBI taxonomy): domain Eukaryota; kingdom Viridiplantae; phylum Streptophyta; class Magnoliopsida; order Fabales; family Fabaceae; genus Lathyrus; species Lathyrus sativus. The sequence goes on along the minus strand of OZ012738.1, from coordinate 651,809,206 downwards.
AACCAAAAGCTTTTTCGGGTTTAACTTCTAACCCAAACAATTCCTAAGTGGATAATATTCAACCAATGTCTAAAAAGAAATTCCCTTGGTGAACTTTACAATTCTACCCTTATAGAATTACAACTTATCCTCACTCACAAAGGAACTTTCTCATGGAAGCACTCCAGTTAAAATATTAGTGAGATAAAGTAAAATAAAAAGTTTAGAGAGAAAGAGAGAGAAGTGTCAAAACACTATTCTAAATGGTTTGAAATGAGGGAAGAGACCTCTATTTATAGGCTAGAGGTTGGATCAAAATGGAAATTTAATTTAATGTTTTTTAAAATAATCTAATCGATTATCACCTAATGCTAATCGATTAGAAACTTTAGAGTTAATTGATTGCCAGTTCAAAATAGGAAAGAAAAGATATCTAGTCATTGCACAATATTAAGGGATGTCGTGATCACTTAGAACTCAATTTTAAACTGACCTAATTGATTAGATATATGTCAAAATTGATTAAAAGAGACAAAAAATTTCCCACAAAAATTTTGATAGCTTCCAACTCATCTGGCACAACTTTAGGACATTTTAGAAAGTGTTTTATTGAAAAAAAAATCATTTTGAAAAGATGTTTTAGTGTGTGTGTGTGTGTGTGTGTGTGTGTGTGTGTGTGTGTGTGTGTGTGTTTTATCCATGCACTTTTACTAGAATGCTCTTTTGATTTACAAAACATTCACTCAGACTAAGGTAGAGATTTCTTGCACTTCAAGACTTTGTTAGATGCTTTCTTTTGTAGATACTAGCTTAAGTTCAGTTGAGATGAGTTTTGAGCTTATATTCCATTTTGGTTTCCATTATAGTTTAGTCAAGCCCATCAAACTATATTACTTAAGTTTGCATATTTATCCATTTAATCACTTATGCTTGACTTGTTAGAAGACACTAGTTGACATCGTCAATTGCTTGTCATCAAAAGTTATTGTCCTTGTTAAAAGCATATCACCTACAAAATAAGGTTCCATATATGAAGCATTCATTGTTGTGTTAGCGATGAAGTCTCTTGTTGATAAAGCCTTGGGAGCACTTCAACAAGAGAAGGAATCTAGGGATAGAGACATTGAGGTCTACGAGAGACGGGTGGTTGGGCTAAGGAAGGAAGTTGATGAGTCTCTTCGACTAACTCTTAAGAGGGTGTATGAGGAATCTAGGGATATAGATGGTTTTGCAAGTTTGAAGATGAACACGAGGAAGAAGAAGGCCATGGCGCCATTTTTCAAACATAAACTCACTTTTAATATTTTTATTTACTCATTCATTTTAATTCACTGATGTATTACCACCCTAGTGGTTGAAGGCACGTGTTTTGTGTGTGTTTGTCCCAAAGGTCTGGGGTTCGAATCCCCCCACCCCAGACCTTTTGGCTTTTATTTTTACAAATTTCTCACTTGAAACCTTCACATACTATGTGCATTATTATTCACAAGACAAGCACATGGCGCATTGGATTAGTTTTGAGCCCACACCCAAGAAGGCGTGAGTTCAAACCTTGGCCAAGGCAAATCCTAATTTTTTATCACTAGTTTTCTTCAATTCTTTTCACAAGTTCAACCAATCATTCCTCATAGCAAAAATTCATTTTTTACCCAATTTTTTTCCCACACATCTCATTTATTCTCCCTATTTTATTAATCCATAAAAAAAATTTCCAAAAAAAGATAACTTTTAATTACTTTTTATTAGGATAAAAAAGAAGTATTTTTTTTTAGTGCTTTACACCTTGAAAAATGAGTTTCTTTTAAACCTAATTCAATTTTTATCCTCATGTGAATAAAATACGTTGATTTTAATCTTTTTAAAGTGTTCATAACATGTTTACCTTAACTCACACCTCATTTATACCATGACTAAATCATCTTCTTTTTGAAAATACCATTGATTAAATATTTCAAAATTAGGGTTTTCAAATTGTTTTAAATTTTGGGCCTCTATTAGAGTGCAAGTCCCTTCCCTCTTCTAAAAACTTTCTTCAACTTCTCAAAGCTTTCAATCTTTCAAAACTCAAAGCTTTCAATCTTTCAATCTCTTGGGCCTCTGCTCAGAGTGTAAGACCCAACACCTTTGTACATAGAATAAATCTTGGGTCTCTGATTAGAGTGTAAGACCCAATACCTTTGTACATAGCATAAATCTTGGGCCTCTTCTTAGAGTTTAAGACCCAATGCCTTTGTACATAGAATAAATCTTGGGCCTCTACTTAGAGTGTAAGATCCAACACCTTTGTGAATAAAATAAAACACACAAATAAAACATTCAACACATCAAACCCTAAAAGATGTGCAATCTTCCATGAATTCAAACATGTCTATACTTGTGAATCTTCAATCATGTTTGTTCATATTTTGTTAAGTTTCTCTTGACATTTACATCATCCTTAATTTAGACATAGGTCAAATAATAGGATCCTTCAATCACAACTTAATTCAAACAACTAGTTTCATGGCCTCCTCTTGGGCCTTATACAAGCATCATTTCCTTCTCTTGGGCATCATACAAAGAATCCCCCCAGCAAGATAACCTTCTCTTGGGCTTTATACAAGGAGACTTGGGAAGTCTCATTCAGTTTCTCACAACCTTATCTTGGGCTTCATACAAGGACCCTCAGGCTTCTCAAAAGCATAAGTCAAGTCTTAGTAATTTATGCAAAAAAATCTTTTAACCTCATCATCTTGGGCTTTGTACAAGATACAAATAAATTATTTTAGCCTCATTCATCATGGTCTTTGTACAGGATACAAATAAAAAATCCCCCAAAGAGTCAGTCAAATAGTATTGGGTCTGTATCTTCAAATTTCCTCAACAGTCATTAGCCTCCTCTCAAGTTTTTTTTATAATTTCTCCAGTCAGTCAGCCTCAATCTTGGGCTTTGTACAAGACAGATAAAACTTCTCAGTTGAGTCAGTTTTCAATCTTTTAGCTTCATATCTTGGGCTTCAATCAAGATACATAAATCAATCTCCTCATATATGAGACTTTGAGTCATCTCTGTAGGAAGACATCTCTTCCAATCACTACAATTCAAATCAAACATTAAAAACCCTTTTTCCATATAAGTGATGTAAGTGACATACATGTTGATTCAAAATCCAAGTTGGAGTCCCTCTCTTATCATGGTTCAAAAATGAAAATTCTGGCAAACACACGATGAATGTTATTCCCAAGGTTATAACATCCAATGTGACATCTGCTACTTAACAGCTAATACTCAGTAATAAAAGCAGTAAATAACACAACAATTGTTTACTCAGTTCAGTGTCAACAACAGTTACATCTGGGGGATACCAAGCCAGGGAGGAACTTCACTATTAGCAGAATTAATTCAGAGTCAAACACCACAGTTTTCACTCCTCACTTAAGACCTACCCAATGACAATTCAACCTAGAGACACTCTAGACCGGAGTATACCCACTCACTCCCCCTCAATCACACAACAGTGATATCAAACAATTACAGATGACAATATGAAGAGACTTTTCATACACACCTTGATCTTGCTTCACAACTTTGATCAAGGAACTCACACACTCTTGCTTCAAAGCTTTGAGTGAGACACAACCTAGAATCTACCTATCCAATGCAATTATCCACCAGACAATTGCTTGGATTACAAGTATTCCTAGACAGAATTCACACGTGAAGACTAGCCTTATTCACTTACAAGGACTCTACAATCTGCACTCTATATTCTTCTTCTGTTGTCAAGTGCTGCCGTTCAGGATTGCATCTTCTGATCTTTATAGCAGCTGTTAGTCCTTTTGGGCCTTGGTGCATTAATTAGGTTTTATCCATAACAAAACCTATTCTCAAAGATCTGCACACTTTCCACTTAATTCAGGGATCTTATAGTTCGCCTAGGGCTTCTAGAAAGTCTCCTGATATCTAGCTTGAGCACTTATTCTGTTTCCTAGTTTATAGATACTAGAAAAACAACCTTGCCCGCTGGATGTCATACGTTCAATGTTATGACATTCTGTATGACATTCAACTTAACTAAGTTAACTTATAGTTAAATTACCCTGCACACACATCATTAAGTATGTCCTAACACTCAGTATGACATACATGCACACTCTACAGTTTTGCCATAAAATTTAGCCAATCAATAGCACTTACAAACTCCCCCTTTAGCAAATTTTTGGCTAAAACAACCTGTAAACATATCAGAGTTTACACACAGCAGAAGACTTATGATGTGTCTAGTCATGCAGCTAGTTTCTAGCTCAAGCCACTCAGAGTCCTCACAGTTAGCTCTCACTGTTAGCTCATTCTGTTAATTATTTGGTAGTTACCACTACAAATGTCACATCTCTTTGAAGTAACACTCTGGTGTTCTCCCCCTCAACTGATCAGGCTTTATCAGTTGAACACTTCACCTGCACACCCTGCAGTCATAAAAACAAGCATTCATCCTATGGATGTCCAGACATTCAGAATGCCCTTCTGAAGTCACACATACATATGCTACTCCCCCTGAAGAGTTGCACAAGACTCTCTGCACATATACATCCAGTCTGCTCTGGATGTTATGACCTTCAGGATAACATCCTGAAGTACACACACAAGGTTTACTCCTAGTTCTAGCATACATACATTCCTATCCAGGCTAGACATGCATATCAATTTATTTGAACACTTTTCATCAGCTGCACCTGTATTTACACCTGCAAATAAGCAAGTCTAATATCATATGCACATTGGCATATGTGTGCTCAAGCTAGTTCTCCTTGTTCACCTGTTGTCCTCTATTATACCTATTGTCCTCTATTATGCACTCTCTCCCCCCTTTTTAGCCATAAATTAAACTTTAACTAAACCTTAAAAGAGATTATACATTGTAACAGAGCTGTAGTTAGACATGTTTTAAACATACTACTCATAAGGAGTATCACAGATATAAATTCATACATGTCTTTTCAAAATGTCAGACTAGTAGTACACAACCTTATCAGATCAGCAGAACAACAGCCTAAGCCAAGCATCACCAACAATTACTTTTCCTCCTCTTCAGCAGAGCTGGAACTCTCCTATGAAGTGTCTTCTGTACTGGTTTCCTCATACCCGTCCTTACCTGTTTCCTCATCTTCATCACTGGCTGTCTCAGAACCGTCATCAGCTACTTCCTGGTCATTATCACCTGAACTATTACCATCTCTCCCTTCATCAGTGAACTCAGACCCCTTATCTTGCTCTAGGGTTCTGACTAATTCTTCAAGATTTTTCTTTCTAGTATCCAGTTCTTTGCACATTTCCTTCAACATTGAAATTACTTCAGCTTTTATGGATTTTGATGATCCCTTTGATGTCTCAGCTGACGTTATAACAATATCAGGAACATGGATCCCCTGAAACAGCTTATGATGAAATGACAATGCAGTTTCTCTCTTGCTTGCAACATCATTCTTCTTTAGGATGTTGGGATGTTGATCACATATGATTACACAGATGAGAGAGGGAAAAGCAATAAGGCCCTTAATATTGTAGCTACCAGCATGTTTCATGGTTTGTTCATGAATGAATGTTCCATAATTAAGCTTAGCCTTAGTTCCTACAACATATATGAACCTTCCACGAATGGTTGCCACTGTTGTCTTATGATTGGTGGGCACCCAATTTGCAGCACCAACCTTGTGAAGCATATCATATTTAACACTTAGTTTGCTTGCTACAAGCTTCCCTTTGGAAGGCCACTTCTTGACCTGTTTAGCAGTTATTTCCTGACATACTTGATGGTTTGATACTCTTAGTTCAGTCAGGCCTTCATTAGGTCTCCCCAAGTACTTGTTGATGATAGTTGCTGTAAAGTTGATACATTCACCTCTTACAAATACTTTGCCAAACTCACTGGATTTTCTATCAGCACATGTACCTGATAGATTGACTATGAATTCTTTCACCAATGTTTCATAGCATTGGGAGAACTGAGTCACAGTTTTCACCAAGCCAGCTTCTCTGATGAGGGCCATGATTTCTTTGTTTTCAAGAGCATTCTGAGCCAGCTCTCTCTCTAGGTCCAACCTCTTGTGATACACATATTTCCATCTGATAACACTTGATGGATAGTGAAGTGAAATGTTATCAATTGGTACTTCAGAAATGCTTTCAATCAGTTTGCTTGTGGAAGGTTTTTTCTTGGTTTGGATGTCAATGATAGCAACATCTGAGTCTGTTTCTGATTCAGAACTAGATTCAACCCTCTTCTTCTTTGTGACAACTTTGCTCCAGCCTTTAGGGGGTCCAACCTGAGCCCTCTTGGTTCTAGCCTTCTTTGTTGAGGTTTCTTGCTCAGTACTCTTCTCACCATCTTTCTTCTTGGGGGATATTTGATCAGCTATCTTTTTCCCTTTTTGTGTCATTAGCCTTTTGGCTATGCCTGGATTGAGTTTGATTAAGAGGTCATTGTCAGAATAGTTATCTAGGTTTACCACTTCAGTATTTGTGGTGTCTTGCATGCTTTCACCCATTTATTTAGTCTCTTCACCCTTGTTCCTCCTTTTTGGTGCGGGTCCTTCAATGTTGCAACATTGGGTGAGACATTTGTTTGATCATGCAGTTTAGGATCAAACCCCTTCAAGTTAGAAGACATGGGTATGTTGAGTGTGTTGGCGACTATTTGTGCAATTGCAAGATGGGTTCGTCTAACTTCTGCGTTGTTGAGACCATCAGATGTAGTAGAAGGAAGAGCTTGACCCGTGACACGGTCATTTGGCCTTCTGGCAGGGGGTTTGCTCAGTTTATTCATCAATAGTCCGTCTGGTGTCACCATGCGCAATTGAGCTACTTCTAGAGCCTCATTAGGGTTTGACTCCCCGGCTTTGCTGGACATGCCTTTTGATGGGGATGATTTTGATTGTTGTGACATCGTTGGAGATGTTGATTGAGAACAGAGGAGGATTCTTTCGTTGGAGACTGTAGGGAAGATGAACAGTTTGATAGTGGACCAAGTGGTGTAGGAGTTTGATATGGAAAGGCTTACTAAGTGATATGGCAAATGAGGAGGGAACTTAATATTTTGACCAATCAGTAAATGATTGAATTTTAAATTATAATTCCCTGTTCCCATTAATTGCTATAACTCACCATTACTTAAAGGCCTCAATTTTTGTAACTTGCTTTTATGGGCCTTGACACTCAATGCACCAATTTCAGTCCTATTTGTTGTATCCTCATCAGGTATTGCACCAATCCCTTTCCATTTACACGAGTGACCCCTGAGCATGCCTCCTTTGAACTCACCTGCACTTGTTTGAATGGTGCGCTGGATGTCACAGAACAAGGTCATGACATCAGGTGTGACATTGCTTCTTTTAGGCAGAGTAGCATCCATGGACTCCATTAGGTTCTGGTATAGCCTATCTAGCTTTCCCCGATGATTAATGTATGGGTATCCCTTCTTGGCTTGCTTCCCTCCATGAGGTTTCTTGCATACCGTCCTTCTTTCTGAGGCATACTTTGAAGATTTTCTTGCTGGTGTGTTGGATCTTCTCTGTTGTCTTTCATTCACCAGCAATACTTTTTCCCTAGTTTCCTTTTTCTCTAGGTTATTGAGGATACTTCTGGGCTCCCATAGGTAGCAAGTGTTCTTTGCTCTGGATCCCCTCATTTCTTCCTCACCTTCTTTATTGACAACCACACACGTATCCTTTGAAAACTGAACTTTTAAGCCTTGATCACATAGCTGACTTATGCTTATTAGGTTAACTGTCAGTCCTTTAACCAGCAATACATCCTTCAATTTTGGGGCTTTAAGACTGTCAAGCTGTCCCACATCTGTGATTTTTCCTCTAGCTCCATCACCAAAGGTTACATGACTGGATGTATGAGAGTTGAGTTTTCTCAAGAGGTCCTTAATTCCAGTCATATGTCTGGAACAACCACTGTCAAAGTACCAATCCTCCTGGGTTGGTTTCCTTAGAGCAGTGTGAGCTGCTAATGCCATATTCTTGGTAACCCAATGTCTTTTCCTGTTAGGAGCACCTTTCTTAGTTCTTGCTTGATGCTTCCTTTTGACATGAGCTCTCTGTTCTTGATGAGGATGACTAGGAAATCCATGCAGCCAGAAACACACAGATTTGATATGACCAAGTTTTCCACAGTGGTAACACTTATACCCTTGGAATCTACTCTTGACTTGATTCCAGTTTCTGTTGGTTGGATGTTGTGACATTGGTCGTGACATCCTCTTTGGCTTCTGGACCTCAGGTTGTAACATCTTGAGTTTTAGCACAGGATTTTGTTTATCAACATATCCTAGTCCAGATCTATCTCCTGAGGTCTGTCCATTCTGAAGGATTTCCTCTAGGGTGTTAGTCCCAGAATTCAGCATCCTTATGGATTTTTCCATTTGATCCTTCTTACTTTTCAACTCCTGTACTTCACTTCTGAGTGTGTCAATTGTAGCTAGATGCTCTCTCTTTTCAGCTTCTAACTCCTTGATGGTTCTCTTCTGTTGCTCTCCTTGCTGAACCAGTTATGTGCTTCTGATGTGAAGCTTTTTGTATGAGGCTGCAAACTCCTCAAAAGACAACTCTTCATCACTTGAATCATCATCATAGATGCATACACTATTAAGAGCAGTGACATGTTTAGCTGATTCCTCTTCTGATCCACTGTCTGAATCTTCATCAGACCGGGTGACTGTTAAGCCCTTTCCTTTCTTTTTGAGGTATGTGGGACATTCCCTTCTAACATGTCCATATCCCTCACATTCATGACATTGGACTCCTCTGCCTTGGCTGACTTTATCTTCAGATTTCTCTTTATCAGAAGACATGCTTTTGATATAAGGTTTAGACTTAGCATCTATCTTTTTGACCAGTTTGTTGAACTGTCTTCCAAGCAAGGCAATTGCTTCAGACATATTCTCCTCCTTATCACCATCTGAATCAGCTGTGTTTGAGACAAGAGCTATGCTTTTGTTCTTTTTCTCCATATCCTGATCACTCATTCCCATTTCAAAGGTTTGAAGGGAACCAATGAGTTCATCCACTTTCATGTGGCATATGTCTTGGGCTTCTTCAATGGCGGTTACTTTCATGGCAAACCTTTTAGGTAGTGACCTTAGTATCTTTCTTACAAGCTTCTCTTCACTCATCTTTTCTCCCAGAGCTCCTGAGGTGTTTGGAAGTTCAAGAACATTCATGTAAAACTCATGAATGGTCTCATCTTCCTTCATTCTTAGACCTTCAAATTTGGTGGTCAGCATTTGAAGTCTTGACATTTTGACCTTGGAAGTTCCTTCATGAGTAGTTCTGAGAGTGTCCCAAACATCCTTTGCTAGTTCGCAGTGGTGGAACAGCCTGAAGATGTTTTTATCTATGCCAGTGAACAATGCATTCAATGCTTTAGAATTTCCAAGAGCTAAGGCCTCTTGCTCTTTGTTCCATTCTTCTTCAGGAATCATTACATCTACTTCATCCTTGTCAGTCTTCATAGGACGTTTCCACCCTGAATTCACAGCTCTCCAAGCTTTATTGTCTATAGATTTCAAGAATGCAATCATCCTTGGTTTCCAATACTCATAATTAGATCCATCCAGAATTGGAGGTCTATTAGTGAAGCCTAAATCTTTATCCATAGTACCAGAATTTGTTTTCCCTAGATCTCACCCAGATTTAAACAGGCAGGGTGCCTACTCTGATGCCAATTGAAAATTCTGGCAAGCACACAATGGATGTTATTCCTAAGGTTATAACATCCACTGTGACATCTGCTACTTAACAGCTAATACTCAGTAATAAAAGCAGTAAATAACACAACAATTGTTTACTCAGTTCAATGTCAACAACAGTTACATCTGGGGGCTACCAAGCCAGGGAGGAACTTCACTATTAGCATAATTATTCAGAGTCAAACACCACAGTTTGCACTCCTCACTTAAGACCTACCCAATGACAATTCAACCTAGAGACACTCTAGACCTGAGTATACCGACTCACTCCCCCTCAATCACACAACAGTGATATCAAACAATTACAGACGACAATATGAAGAGACTCTTCATACACACCTTGATCTTGCTTCACAGCTTTGATCAAGGAACTCACACACTCTTGCTTCAAAGCTTTGAGTGAGACACAACCTAGAATCTACCTATCCAATGCAATTATCCACCAGACAATTGCTTGGATTACAAGTATTCCTAGATAGAATTCACACGTGAAGACTAGCCTTCTTCACTTACAAGGACTCTGCAATCTGCACTCTATATTCTTCTTCTATTGTCAAGTGTTGCCGTTCAGGATTGCATCTTCTGATCTTTATAACAGCTGTCAGTCCTTTTGGGCCTTGGTGCATTAATTAGGTTTTATCCATAACAAAACCTATTCTCAAAGATCTGCACACTTGCCACTTAATTAAGGGATCTTCTAGTTCGCCTAGGGCTTCTAGAAAGTCTCATGATATCCAGCTTGAGCACTTATTCAGTTTCCTAGTTTATAGATACCAGAAAAACAACCTTGCCCGCTGGATGTCATACGTTCAATGTTATGATATTCTGTATGACATTCAGCTTAACTAAGTTAACTTATAGTTAACTTACCCTACACACACATCATTAAGTATGTCCTAACACTCAGTATGACATACATGCACACTCTAAAGTTTTGCCATAAAATATAGCCAATCAAGAGCACTTACAAAAAACGTTTCTTTCATCTAACTGATTTAAGTGGCACACTTGTCGGTCCTATATCCAAGTTAAGGTTCCTCTCTTAGTATGTAAAGAATTCATAAAGGAAAAAACGACATTGCTTAAACAAAATAAGCTTAAAGCTTTCTTCCTTTATGACATCATTCTCATATGATTGTAGTGAATAGGTGAGATATCTTCCTTAAAAATGACAATTTGTCAAATCTTTCCAACACTATTTTTAGCTTCATCATCTTGGGCTTTAAACAAGATACAAAACCAATTGTTTCCTTCCATAGATTAGGAGGAACTACAAACGCTCGAATTTCTCAATTTCCTTTTTGAGAATACGTAGGCATAAGATTGCGAGATCTTAGCGAGCACACTAATAAAAAACCCTTAGGTCCCAATACCTTCCAAAAACAATAGAAAACCATAGAAACACCAAACAAAAACATTCCCTCAGTTTTCACAAAGGAGAAACCTTCCCAATTAAACATCAGACAAACCTAAGCAAGTAAGTCATTCAACAATAGAAATATACAATCAAGGTTCCTATAGATTACTATAGATACTTAGGGTGTTAATAACTTCCCTTTGTATAACCAACCCCGGATTCCAAATCTCTTTGCATTTGTAGGGAAAACATTTGCACGTAGGGTTAATTTACAATATCTTCCTCTTCCTTTTAAGCTTCATAGGATAAATACTAGAAATCAGAAAGTAGCACAAAATGCGGTAGTGGTCGCGTCACGAAAACCAGAGCTGCAAGTATTACATGCCTTCCTAAATTTAGGACGCACTCATAAATGAGTCAAAACTGATAACATGTCATATCACATTATCAATATAAAGAGAGGTGTCGTGATTAGATCGTGATATATTGTATAATCGGTTCTTGAGAGAGGCATTGTGTATCAATAATGGCATATCACATGACCAATCCAGGTGAGAGGCATCATGTAGAGATCGTGACATATCATATCATCAATCCTCGAGAGAGTCGTCACGTATCTAATATGGAATATCACGTCACCAATCTAGATGAGAGGAACCACAAGTCTATCAGAGGGTTAAAACCCCCTCAAAATGGGTTCATTACGCGAAACAAGGCCATGGATGTTCAAGGTGACGATCTTACCATCATAGCCATAACGGTCATCATCTAGGTGATGCCTAACAGAGGTCACCCATCAGCATGCATACGGTCTTCAGTTGTCGGTCACCCCCGTAATTGGTTCCAGGGCGATAACGATCAACCCATCATCAAGATGACGACAATCATCCTTTCTTGATGCGTGACAGTTAGCTCGTCACACGGGTAAACATCATAAATGAAATAAAAGCATGTAATTCAAGAATCACTCAATGAAATTAATTCGGGGTATTACAGTCTTTCTCCCAAGGTTTCCCTCCGGATATTCTTAATTACAGTTAGAGGAGAGGTACTCCTCCGTATGGTTAGATATGGAATGAAATTCAGATGCGAGTTCTTTATGGTTCGACTTTGGATAAAAAGGAATTTAATCGTGGGATATTGCAAGAATTCAACGTCGATTCCCATAAACGACACCACTGTTCTGTACAAGAACCAAAATTCGTGTGATTGATAATGTAGAACTCAAGAATCAGCGACATCAAATCTCTAGTATTGTGGCGCGGGGTAGACCCGCATGGTTAGCACTGCACTCCTATGCCTAAGTATGTTATAAAGTCCAAATGAATGTAGTGAAAGTGGAGATCAGAAAAATGTATCTTGAATCTCACATGTACAAACTGTATACGTTAGATCATCTCGATTGGGCTATATATGATTGAGCCCTCGTATTGAGCCTCTGGTCGGTCCAGAACAATAGGCAGGGCTGGAACCCAAGAGGACAACAATCTTGTCAACAACAACAAACAAGGGAACTTTTTCCTTTTAGAGGAAGCCATGATTCAATATAGGAAAATTGAGCATGACCACTTAGAAGTTACCAACAAAAAGTTAAGAAACTTGGAAACTCAAATCGAACGATTTTTAAAACAGTTGGCTGCCCGGTTAAATGAAAGATATGCATGTACCACTATAAATACTTCAAGTTGCAATGGTAATATATTAAAGGGCCGACGACTCCTTATTAGTCCAATGAAGTTGAGAAATCGGGACACTAAAAAATTAAATAAAATGAAAAAATGAGGGAGTAGTTGAAAAATTTAAATTAAAACTGAGCATGAAGTTGAAAAAACAAATATTTTATTCTGAACCCAAATTTTAAAATATGTCCGTTCCAATCCCCATAAAACAAACCATTTTAAAATAAAAATAATCCATTTTTCAAAACCTAACCATGAACCTAAATTTTTTTCTGAACCCAAATTTTATTCTAAATCCTAACAAACATTAACATGTATCACAAAATAATAAAGTAATATAATCCCAAAAATTTTAAATATACATTTCAAATAATAAAATAAAAACTTATTATTCAGTGAAATTGCTAAGATATATAGATAAATCACCAATACCAAAATGTTCACGTCTCTATCTTTAAAAATTAAAGAAAAAAAAGAATGCAGAACTAATTTAAGCAATTAAGCCAATACACTATTGAGGGTAAAAGTATTGGAGCAAAAGATATAGAATTAAGGAAGTATCCACCAATCATTAATGGCTCCGTGGCATTACAATTTGTACGAACCAAACACAAAAAAGAAACAAACCACTGGTTTCCGTTTCCTTTTCCTTTTCTTCCCAAACCAAACTTTACACACTGCCAGAATCTTAATTCTTAACAACATTCAATTCTGTTTTTAGGGTTAATTATCATCATTCATTATCCCCAATCTCACAACACAAACTTTTCATCTTTCCTTTCAAATTATCATCATCAATCAAGATTTGATTTGATTTGATTTACGTGAATCCATTAATCCTTTCATCTTCTTCAACCTCCTTCGCGTTAATCCAGGTACAATCTCTGATTTCATTTCATTTTCTTTCTAAATTATGCAAGATTGTGTTGTACAGCAGTATCTTAGTTTTTTCTATTTTAGGTTATTGGATTTTTACTGGTTCAAGAAATGTGACTTGTTCTTTATGTGTTTTTGTTTTCAGATTTTTCTGCATAAATCTATTGTAGGGATTTAGATATCTATCTTCCTTTGGTTAGAAATTTTGGAGGTGGGAACTGTGATGCCATATTATTTACTCAGATGAAGTTTGGAAAAGGTTGGCGTTTAGGAAGCATGGGTGATATGCATATATTGCCCGGGTCTCGGCACCGTCCTCCCATGAAGAGGCCAATGTGGATTATTGTATTGGTTTTACTTGTATGTGTTTTTCTAATCTGTGCTTATATGTATCCGCCGCAAAGTAGATCCGCCTGTTACATTTTCTCTTCCAAAGGGTGTAAACGTTTGGCGGGTTGGCTTCCGCCTGTTCCTGCAAGAGAATACACTGATGACGAGATTGCGTCGCGTGTTGTGATTAAGGATATTTTGAGCTCGCCGTCGGTTGTTTCAAAAAAATCGAAGATTGCTTTTATGTTTTTGTCGCCTGGATCTTTGCCACTTGAAAGATTGTGGCACAGCTTTTTCCAAGTAAGAATTATTGGCTACTTTACTAGTCTGTTTTATTACATCCAAAATATTGTTTCTTGGTGGTCTCCTTGTCTGTTTGGAAGAAAGTTGATCTTCCGTTATTGAAAAATATTTGTGACACTTGTTTAATCACATAGAATATCTGCCAGTTTAGTAGTTTAGTTGATGTTCTGCATTTCTTTTATCAGTAAGAGATAAGATAAATGGTTGGCGGTATGCTCAAGTGATTCGTAAAAGAAGTACTATTACTATTAAGTTGTGTTGGGACTTGGAAGGTTTTGAGTGTGTCATTTTGCCAGTACCAGTTCTTTGCATGAAAAATGCTACTTCCCTTTCAATTTTGGGTAATTATGTGCAAAAGAAATGATTGGCATTTTTCAACGCGACTCATGTTCTAGTTTCCCATATGAGTTCTTGGAAACAGTTGTGACAATGATGTTCAGTCATAAGCATGGGCACTTGCCTCAAAACGTTATTTGATGCTTGGTATTTGACCTTCAAAATATACTGTGGCACTGATATACAATACATATTATAAAATATGTTTTTCAAATTAAATCTTCATAAATGTAATTGTTGTAATTTCATTGGTTAGTACTTGGCTAGCCATGCTTCTGAATTCTTCTTATTTAAAATGTGCATTTACCTGGAAGGTGTTCTCCTTTTTGGCAGGGTCATGAAGGGAAGTTCTCTGTTTACGTGCACGCGTCCAAGCATAAACCATTTCATGTAAGCCGTTATTTTGTCAATCGAGATATACGCAGTGACCAGGTACATATAGTCTTGCTACTATTCAGTTTACTATCATTTTTGAATTGTATTGTCTCGTATGTTTGAGTTTATGTTCTCTAATCATACTTTAAATATGTGTCATTTTTGTGTTTTGTTGGACTCGTGAATCTTTGGGTTTTGATTGTATGAAAATAGAATATTATTGTTGACTTGAGAAATTAACTTGACCTGTAACTATTTAATGCATGAGTTTCAAAGTATACTTATATACCTCTACATCATAGACGTTTTATATTGTCCAGAGCAGAAAGGAGTGTGATTCGTCACATAGCCTGGCCATCTAAGATGCCATTGTTTTGCACTGTCAATCTAAAATCGAAGTATAACACTCTATTGCACTCTTGCCAATATTAATTGGTAATAGTTGCTGCAAGCTGAAAGCATTTTAAAGTTCAATTGTTTTAGGTCTAATAGTTGTATTCCTGATGGCAAGTGTGATTATCTGTCTTCCAGTCACATGTGGTTTTCTAGTAGGGGTTCTTATAACCAGAAGCCATGTTGTTTGCAGGTGATTTGGGGAAAAATTTCAATGGTTGATGCAGAGAGACGGATATTGGCAAGTGCCCTTCAAGATCCTGATAACCAGCACTTTGTTTTACTTTCTGACAGGTAAGTGGGTTATGAGATTGCTTCTATAATGCTGATTAATTACTTCTATTGGTTTAATTAATTTTTGATTTTATTACATTAATTTTTGCAGCTGTGTGCCTCTATATCATTTTGACTATATTTACACCTATCTGATGTATACGAATATCAGCCATGTAGACTGGTATGTGAATTATCAAGCAATATTAAATAGTAGGGTTTTTATTGAGTTGGTAATTCTTCTCTCTGCTTTTTGCTATAAATCTGATGTCCTTTGCTAATACAAAATTTTACTTATTCTTATTAGCTTTAAGGATCCTGGTCCTCATGGGAATGGGAGGTACTCTGAGCGCATGTTACCTGAAGTTGAGGTGAAAGACTTCAGAAAGGGTGCACAGGTATATTCTTGTTGAAGCCATGTTGGAGATCGAATTCAGTATTGTTAATAGAAACTTTACATATCATACACATAATGCAAAATTTGAAAAGTGTTTTCACCCAATTTTATTTAGCCTCTAGCTTTTGAGATTCTCACTTAAATTAAGTTTTATTTTCTAACTTACAGAAACACCCTTATATAAGTTATAAGTGTCAAGTGTTACTGGAGAAGCTTGATGAAAGTGAGCATATCAAAAGTTATACCTGCCTGAAATTATTTACACTATCTCGTGTTTTCCCAATCAGTATCACCACACATCTATTCCATTCAAATATTTTGTTTGATATATCTGCATGCTTGCAACCCATTTAGTAGATTTGCCTCTGCTTCATTGTTCAACTTCTTCTGCAGTGGTTTTCTATGAAGCGGCAGCATGCTGTTATAGTTATGGCTGATCACCTGTATTACTCAAAATTTCGGGCTTACTGCCAGGTAGAGTTATTTTTATATATTGTTGTCTTTAAAACTTAAAGCAATTTTGTTTAATCTCAAAACGGTTTGTTAAACCATGTCTATTTCTGCTTTAAATTATCGTAGTCATCAAAGTAAACAAGTTTATCATTTCATTTAATGAGTTACATATGCATGGCTTCTGATTTTATCCCACTAGCATATAACGATGTGGCACTCTGTTACTTAAATTTATATGAATTTTTCAATCATTTTGCTCTAAATTATGCACTGAGTTTTAAGCAAGATGTTATTGAAACACACTGTCTTTTTTGCTCTATTTTGTTTTACCCTTAAAAACAAAACAAAAGTAGCAGTGTAGATGTATGACTACATGTATGTAAACACATCCAGGAAAAATTACAACTACCAAGTGCCTAAAAAATTCTAAAAGAATAGCGAAATGGAATGCCAAGAGTATTCTTACCTTATCAGTTCAATGTTGCCTAGGGTTATAAGGTGTTTCTTTTGTAGTTTGGGAAGCAGTATTCGTTGCAATGATTCAGGACTTCAAATTACATATATGATCTGCTTCCTAAACTACAAAAAAACTGCTTATTGTCTTAGGTGATATAGAACTGCCATGCAAATGATCTATAACTAGTCACCTTATGTGCCATTGTTGCGGCTTAGATGGTTAAGGTTATTAGACCATTTAAGCTTCGTTGTGATAAATCAGAATTTTTGAATCCCTGATAAGAACTTCTGTTCAAACTAGAAAAGCAACACCTTATTGTCCGAGACAGCATAAAATAACATGCAAATGTGAAATATGAATTGAATATTAATATGAGATTTCTTAATATCACAGCCGGGTTTCGAGGGGCGGAATTGCATTGCTGATGAACACTACTTGCCAACCTTCTTCCAGGTGAGAATTTCAGCAGTAATGTAGCTCTTTTGTATTTTTTTTTTTTGAACAATTTTCAATCTTCAGCTAGTTAAACTTATGCATTTTGTTTTAGATTGTTGATCCTGGTGGAATTGCAAATTGGTCACTAACCCATGTTGACTGGTCTGAGAGAAAATGGCACCCAAAATCATACAGGGCTGAGGATGTTACTTATCAGCTTTTGAAGAATATCACGGTATAGTTCTGCTGGCACTAAATTTATGTCATTATTTTTTCTTCATTTCATCTCTTTCCATCAATAGAAAGGGGTGGCAAATGGACATGCCCGCCCGTTTAGGCCCGTCCCGCAAAAGCCTGCACAGAAAAACGGGGCGGGGCAGGCATAATAGAGGGGCACGGGCCTAAAACCTTGGTCCGCCCTGCAAAAAAAATGAGGGCAGGGCGGGGAGGGCCTGACAGACCCAGCACCATAAAAGCCTAAAAGTTGCCAAATTCATGTAAATTCCCGCACCAGCAAAAGCCCACAAAAAACAGGGTGGGGCTGACATAGTAGACGGTGCGTGCCTAAAATCTTGACGCGCCACACAGAAAAATGCGGCCAAAAACGTGGACGCCCAGAATCTGGGGCTGATTTCACTAGATTAGCAGTGTTACAATTCACGTGCTTTCTTAGATTTTAGCAGGAGCGCCTGTGATTCTGGTTTAAAGGAAAAATGCAATTTTGCTATATGGGCACAATTAGCGTGTGAGTTTGTGGTCAATTTGTACTGACGATTCATTCCTTTTATATAATAAAACACAATTGGACTTTTAGGAGAATTAAAAGAGACATCAAGTTGAGGAACCCCTGATCCGTAAAGTTATTATAGTTATTATTTTGGTGTTAAGTCAAGTGTAGTTCTACTGTGCAAGTATCTGCAAATTCAGCATTGCCTTTTCATTTTATCCTGGGTTTCATGGATATTCACTGTAATCGTTCTATTTGCAGTCTGTTGATGTTAGTGTACACGTCACCAGTGATGAGAAGGTATGCTATATGAGATATCTACTTAATTGGTGAGAATGAATGAACCAGCTAGATGTATTATTATCTTGTGTTTCTGCAGAAAGAAGTGCAAAGTTGGCCTTGCTTGTGGAATGGGATGCAGAAGCCATGTTACCTGTTTGCTAGAAAATTCACTCCTGAAACACTGGACACGTTGTTGCATATATTTTCTAATTATTCAGCACCCTGAACTTGAATCCTCTTCAGCTAGTTTGATCGATTCTCTGGTCAGATAAGTTGTTGTTTTTGGCCCATATTGGTTTCTCATATGACATGAGAGTTGTAAATTGCAGCATTATTGAGGCTTGATCGCCTGCCGGCCGCAGATATTAGGTGCAAGGTTTTTAGCATTGCAGTTAGAGTGGCCTGAGTAACTCTAACGATGTAGCGTTGCTTCCTAGAGAATTGTTGGATGACCGAACTAATATTTTTCCCTTCCATTTTTGGTTATAGAAATTTTGGGGGAATCATATCAGCTCGTTATCTAATGCTTGATGATCTTATGTAAAACTTGCCAAGTATTAAGTTGAAAAAGTACGACCCCCTTAGTCTCTCGCTACTCAAGTTTATTGTTCAATTCTTATGCTAAACTCTGATTCTATAT
This sequence comes from Lathyrus sativus, assembly GCA_963859935.3. Classification (NCBI taxonomy): domain Eukaryota; kingdom Viridiplantae; phylum Streptophyta; class Magnoliopsida; order Fabales; family Fabaceae; genus Lathyrus; species Lathyrus sativus. The sequence goes on along the minus strand of OZ012738.1, from coordinate 651,790,183 downwards.
ATGTTTCATGACCTTAGTGTAAGCCTTTTGCAACTTGTAAACTGAATTTGAAATACACATTAAGAAGGGTTAATTTTGGAGTCTGATATGAGAGAGAAAAGGGCAGACATGAACCAAGGACAACTGCCGGGAAACAACAACCACCTTGGTTTTCAGGCAGCGTGCATGCTGGCCGCCGGCAAGTCATCCCTGGCTCAAATCTACTCTCTACACTTTCATACAAGACACATTAATATTGAGATTCATAGGTTCTCATATTCCAGTTCACTGCCAACACATTGTGCATATAATTATTTATAGGCTGAGAAGAGTTAAGGGTAGAATGAATCTTACATTACATCTCATCTCACAATTCACATAACTGGTCATAAAGTTGATTCCCAAATTCTTTGGAGCTAGATATGGCCCTACATCCATGCTATTTCTTATCCAAAACAATCTATGTTTCGGAATCAATTTTCACTTTAGCCATTAACTAGGAACTTTCAAAAGTTGTATATTTTCTTCCACACAATTAGTTGACTGCATCAATGTATCTCAGTTTCTGGAACTTCGACATGTGCACTCTTGACTATATTTAGATTTTCCAGTTAAGAATTTGATTCAAAGTGAAATTAATGAAATTCTTGCCGGTGATAGAATTTAGAAAAGCATAAAGGAAAATGTGATTAATGTTCAGTTATGTTTGTGTGTAAGTTTTTTAATTTTTATTTATTTTTAATTTCTTTTTAATTTTTATTTATTTATTTATATTTTATTATTTTTAATTTTAAAATCATTTTTGTTAAAATATTATTTTATTTTGAAAATGAAGCAGCTATATTGATTAGTTTAAAAAAACATGTTTTTTAATCAAAAAACTTTAATTCAAAAATGTCACTAAACACAAGACTAAGATCCAGCCCCAAATAACCGAAGACAAAGGCATAAAAAAAGGGAGCTACACTAGTTCATCACCATTCTTGCAATGTGAACTCAAAGCTTGCTATTTTTCCACTCCTATAAACAATACTAGATATGATTATTTCTTTTATCTTTGTGTTATTTACAATATTTTCACAATTTTTATCATTTCTATATTTCCAAACTTTGTATACTATTTCTTTCTTCTGCAGCAAACTTGAGAATACTAGCCCTCCAACATTTACCTGTGGAGTTTCTTGTAATCTAAGCCAATTCATCTTACTAACAAAAGCAAAAAAGTTGTCGTTGTCCACCATTTCAAATTGGACCAATCTATCTTTGGTAGCTAGTTTGGCACGTAACCTACATCACAAAAAGCGCTCTAGGTAGCGCTCTAGGTCTTGCTAGATTATTGTAGAATAGTTTCCTCCACTGCACAAATGAATATTCATCTTTTAACCTAATGTACATCTTTCTCATATCAAACTTACAAGTTTACTGCAGATTATTCCACTCTTGCAACTGTTGAATCTTGTCTCGCTACTTTATAATTGCCTTCACCATCCACTAACAATTGGATTTAATATTGACAGACATTAGACGATCCTTTTTAATATAGTATGTGTGGATCCATTTGATCTATGAATTGTCAGTTTTCTTGCTAAGGTTCCATAAGAGCTTTGCCATTTTAGCTTTATTCCATACTGCAAGATAGATGATATTCATGTCACCTTGAGCTTTCGGGCTGCACACATGCTCTCAGGCAATAGGGGATTTCATACTAAACTACTTTCCTCTTGTCCATAAGAAGCTTCTACAAAAGGCTTCAATCTTGGATACACTTTTAATAAGCTGGATCCTTCCAGCATAACTCAGAAGGCTGGCACTCCAATGTCTGACCCTTGCAACAATCTTGTCTACCAGGCACATGTAATGGTGTGTGATAAGCTTTTTACTAGTCAAGGGCACACCAAGGTATCTAAAGGGAAACATGCCTTCTTTGAACCCAATGATCTCTTTGATTTCTTCTTTGGTATCATTACACATCCCTCAAAAGTAAAAATAACATTTGCTAGGATTCCCTCTTAGTCCAGTTGAGGTAGAGAACTTGTTGAAAGTGTTCATCATCAACTCAATGGATTTCTTGTCTCCTCTGACAAACATTAGTAAGTCATCCGCAAAGCTGAGCTTAATTATGTTTAGCCTCTTGTATTTAGAATGAAAATTGAAATCAGGATTTCTTGTCATCTTCTGCATTGATCTGTTCAGGTATTTTGTTAATATTACAAAAAGAAGGGGTGAAATGAGGTCTCCCTGTCTCAAGTCTTTCATAGGTTGCATAATTATGGTTTACGCACCATTAACATTAAACTTGTATGATATAGTTGTCACTGCTAGCATTATCCATCTGATATACTGGTTAGGAAACCCTGTCTCTTTTAGAATATGCTCAAAAGCTCCTTAATCAAGTCTGTATCATAAGCTTTTTGGATGTCAAGCTGCATCATACACCTTGGTGTGCCTCCCTTCCTGCTATAGCCTCTAATTAATTTATAAGCGAGTAAGATATAGTCATGAATATGTTGACCTGATAAGGCAACCTGATTTTTATTCACAATGCTTTCGATCACTCTTTCAAGTTTTGTTGTAAGTATCTTGGAGATAATTTTGTATATGGTAGTGCGACAAGAAATGGGCATGTAGTCCTTGATAGTTTTGGCCTCCGAACTCTTCAGAATGGGGGTTACCACTGTGCTATTTATCGCCTTATACATTCTCTCGTTCAAGAAGAATTTCATAACTACAACTGTAACACCATGTTCTATAATACTCTAGATAACTGTAAAGAATTTTGCGCCATAACCATTTATCTCTAGGGCCTTCAGGTCTCCAATACCAGTGAGAGTTTTTTTGATTTCTTGGATAAACACAAAATTGATTAGAAATTTTCTCTGATCATTGTTGAGTTGTGCCTCCTCCCTCATGGCCACTATGTCAATGCCATCAAGATTAGAGTCTGCTTCCCCATAAGATTTCTATAGAATTCTAGAATTTCTTCCTCAATCTTTGTTTGGGGGTTCAGTTGGGTGGTTTTTTTAAATAGAAGTTAGACAACAATATAGATTATGATACTTACACATTTTATTATTATAATAATTTTATCGGTCACATTTATTTATATTTATATATTAATGTAACTAATTTGTTGATATTTATAAATTAATAATAAAAAAGAGTAATTATTTTATAATAATTTTAATACGCCTATAATTAAATTAATCCTTCTTAAAGTCTATTTTTTAATCATATTAATAAAAATATATTTTAACATGCATACTTTTTGCTATGGACCATCCACACGGTCCACAAAAAAGATCCAATAACAAGTGTTAAAGAAAGTCGTTCAAAATAGATGGACTTTCATCATTGTCGAGGTCACACGATCACGCATTTCATCACATTATAGCTGGATCTAATACAACGACAACTCGCACAAGTTGCCGAATCACCCATGAACAATTTTAATTGCCAATACTATGCAAATACCATATCGCACCATTTCATGGATTCAATTCATTCTCATTTTCAAACTATTTGTTACTTAGCTAGTATGCGTGTTAACCTTGCAGATCCATCCTATCCACTACACTGAAAGTCTAATCTACTACATTGGATGTGCGATCCACCGCAACGAAAGTCCGATCCACCACACCGAAAATATGACCCTACGAGTGTGAGCTCTATTCCATTACTAACCTACAGTTCCCTAAACAGAACAGTGACGTCGTAAGTGGGGAATTAATGGTTGATTGGTGAAGATAAAGTAGGTTGCAGATGCGAAGAAGAGTTTTCGAAAATTTACAAATGGCAAAAATGGGAACATGATCACCTCAAAACTCCTTATATATCCTCAAGGAAGATGAACCATGTAATCCTCGGCATTGGATAGCATGAATCGCACCACTAACGGCCAAGTTCTCATCGCACACTGTTCAAGAACATTCAAATGTCCTAATACTAGAAGGAATCATTATTTAGATGTAGGGACACATGTTCAAACATATCTTTAAAATATTGTGAATCACGAGGGAGACATTTAATACACATTTTTCCAAATACATCAACGCTCCATTAATGTCTTTTTGATTTTTTTCTATCTAAAACTGAAGATGAATCCAACAAAACTCTCGTTCTACGACGTAGGAACAAGGGTTTGGGGGTAATTATTCTAAGTCATCCGCAAGACATAAAAAAAGACCCAATAACAAATATTGAAAAAGAAGCCGCATAGAACAAATGGACCCTCATCCCTGCCGAGGACACACGATGAAACCCTCGAGTTTTAATTTAATAAACAATATTCAACCTAACAATATTAATACTTGTCACTTAAATTTTATTTACAACTTAATTTTGTTTTAATGTATAAGAAGTGGTTTCTAAAGCTGAAAAGCAATACTTGTTGTATACCTTATATAATTCATAGATAATTTATCGAAAATGTTGACTTGGTTATAGAAAAAAATGGTGCCAAGGAGAATATGTAAACATTGTTACTAATGCAGTGTTACTATCTTATCTTGAGTATGACACGTACTTTGTTTCTAGGAACAAATCATAAAAGTGCCCATATGATTTTCTTGTACACTACTTACAATGCAAAGTACTCAATCAGTAAACCAATAACGAAGTCAAAATGTGATTCATAAGAATCAGTTTTGAGATGAGTGAGAATAAATTCTGATATTGAAGAAGACATTGCCATATCAGAAAAGAATGGGGTAGGAACACCATTAATTAATTACTGTTTATTATTTTATATTCTATTCCCACAATAAGTAAATGAATGAATCAACACCAAAGTTTGGGAAGACTTATGGGCTGATGTTGATTATACCTCAGATTATGAATCCATCATCTTTAAACATGTGTTAAAAGTCAATGATTCTAAGTATTCACAATCCATATCTCTTTATAAATTAGCCTAATATGGTAGCTAGTGATGAAATATAACAAGTCTTGTTAAGTTATATTGTGCCTGAAAGTGTCCGTTATGAATGTAGAGAGAGTAGATTTGAGTCAGGATGGCTTGCCGGCGACATGCATTAAGTTGAGGTTGTTGCCGGAGGCCTTCCTGACCCACATTTGCTCACTTTCCTCTTATGTTAGACTTCTGATATATCTTTATTAAGATTAAGTTTGCAATTGAATGTAAATACTAAAGTGCTTTGAAGTGCATTGATCTACGTTAATTCTTAGACTTGAGTTTTCTCTTCATTAGCATTATTAACAAAATGCTTGGATTCTTTGGGTACCGAAGCTTTATGGCTTATATGAAGTTTTATTTAATTATACTCTCTTATGGTAAATTGTTTGTTTCAGGTTAAGTGTTTTGAAGATTTTCTGAGGTAACTAACAAAGGAAATTCTTTAATTAAAGATCGGATTATGCCATCCTTAATATATTTTTTAAATATTTATAGTGTTGATATGCAAGGATAAAAAAAATGCTTATCTATCAATTAGTGCATGAAGTTTAACAAATTTTCCATCTCCTTTGAGCCATGATGTTTGTTTTAGATCGAAGAATGATATATTTTCTCTGTATTACAGAGAGTGATTCAGTTGATTATTTTATATAAATTAAAAAAAAAATGAAAGAGAGAATGATAATTTTATCAAAATATTATTTATAAAATATTGAGAATGATAAAAACAATGCTTCATCTATCTCACAATAGATGTCTCTTCCCTATTTTTATTTGTCTCAAATGATTTGTTTCTTTAGAATAATAATGTGGTATTTATTATTTTTTCCCACTAACTTATCCTTATTTATTGTATTTTAATTCATATAACTATTTTACTATCTATTATTAATGTTATTTTAGCAAATAACACTTGTTTTATCATTAAAATCAACACAATTAATTATTAACTTAAAAAAATATAAAAATCTCAAAGAAGACATCTATTGTGAGACAGACGGAGTATTAATTAAATGGTAGAATTTGAAAAAATATATTGGAAATTATTATGAGTCATTCATTTTGAGACACTTTTTATTCTAAATGAGTCACTTATTGTGAGACGGAGGAAGTATAAAGAATGCCTCAATCCGTTAATGACACACTAATTACCTGCATAGGGGCACAATCCTCTATTCATCAAGACCAATAATTTACATCCAAGGGTTGCCCGCATTTTTGGACAAGAATATGAAGTATTCAATGGTCAAGAGAAGTTAACAGATCTTCAAGTTAAAACCTTACTTGAAAATGATTTTGAAATTTTTTTATCAGAGTTTTAACAAAAAAATGATTTGCGCCACTGAAACAATTTTAGCGTATGAAAGAGATTATATTTATCGATTGAGATTTGTACAGACAAGTCGCATCATTTAGAACTCATTGTCGGAGAATAGTCACCACCACACTAGCAGCGTTAATCACGCTGGTCGTCATCAACCTTTCACTAATTAACTATTTTAGTATGGAATAGTGGCGCCATACGTAGGAATCATGTTTTAATTATTGTGAATTCCTTTTTGATTCTTTCAAGTTTTCTCAGTTGCATCACCGCAAGTGTTTTGTGTTACGACTTTGGGCAATTGTAATTATTTTCTAATTGTTTTCTATTATACCTCCGATGGTCGATTCGAAAGTAGCACACAAATGAAATACAATCAACAATCTTTGATCAACTGTTCAAATTCTTTAATACAATCCTTCACTAGTTCACTCTCCCATAAATGAAGAACATCTCTAACAACATATGATCCTCAAACTTCAACGATGATTCCTTAACCATACTTCTCTACCTAACTTCTCACTTCCTCCGCCATGACCTCACATTCCTCCTCCTCAAGCTTTAGTTACACCACCATTACATGATCTTAAACAACTCCAAGCATCTCTCATGGTAGTGGTAAAATAGAAAGATACAGATAAAAGTAGAGCAAGTCAGATGTCTTTAAGAAGCAAGCAATGCAAAACATAAGTAACATCAGAAAAGAAAAAAAGACAGGAATATAAAGATATAGCCTAAAAAATATAAAGGAAAAAGGCGAAAACAAATTTCAAAGAGTCACAATTCAAACGCCCCCACACAGCCCCTACCACCTTTTCCTTATTTATTTTTATTTTTATTTTAATATTTTTTCTTTATTTTCTTTTTCTTTTTTATAATTAATTAATTAAATTGATTTTAATTAATTAATTTTGTTGATTGATTTTTTTAATTAATTTAAATAATTTTAATTGATTAAGTTAGTTAATTAATTAATTTAATTAATTGATTAAATTTATTTTAATTAATTAATTTTATTAATTGATTTTTTTAAATTAATTAACTAATTTTAATTGATTAATTTAGTTAATTAATTAATTAAATAACTTGACTGAATAAAATTATAATTTCAAAAATCAAATTAGATACTTGATCAACATTAAGTTGGTTTTCAAAAAATCTCACCACTTCGTCATAATCAAACCATTCTTTCATTTAGAGAGCAATTTAATACTTGGTCAATACCAAGTCTTTTCCTTATAATCAAACCATTTTCATAATTCGTTCTGCAACACACATAAAAACGCTTGACCCAACATCAAACTCTTTTCTCAAACAAAATCAAAATGATTAACTCATACTTTGATCCTTTTCAACAATAACGGAAGAAAAAGACTACCTGAGTATAATGTCTAGTCATAGTCCCGAGTCTTAGACCCAAGTCTAATAGTTTGCAAGTCATAAATACTCATCTTTCACCAAAATTCAAGTGCGTGTTCCTTTTGCAATAAATTGGATGAAAAGGCTATTTGAAAGTAATGTCCAATCATAGCCCTGAATACTCGACCCAAGCCGTAATAGCTTGTAAGCCAAAGTGCTCACCTTTCAACCCTAAAATATACTCATCACATAAAACCTTTTCTCTTCCAAGTGCGAATCTTTTCAAATTCATTTCTCGCCCACTTGCGAATCCTTTCAAACAAGTCTATTTTCGCCTAAGAGCGAACTCTTTTCAGTCATCGAGTCTTTTGATAACGCGAAATCATATCGTTTATTTGGCTTGATTTACATGCATTTATTTGTGACTATTATTAATTTATCTTGATTTATGTTCTATTATATGATTAATTTACTTCGTTTTGCAGATTGGGGAGAATTTGGATTAAAGAAAGAAAAGAAGAAGAAATGGAAGGAAAAGAGAGAAGAAAAACAGAAAAAATGGATTTTGCTGATATGACGGTCGTCACAGGTCCATTACGACCGTCATGCGTATGACGATCGTCACGTTCCATTACGAGCGTCACGCAGACAAAATATCATTTAACGTTCAAATCAGTTTTTTTTGCCACGATCACTCTCTCTAAGATTTCTTCCTACACTTTCTCCACTCACTGCCCACTACTGGAAGTTACTCCCATTCCCTCCATAACTCACCCATGATCTCTGGAAGTTGAAGAAGGAATTATCTCCTATAAATAGGCCTTAGATTCACAGTTTAGGGGGGAGGCTTCGAGGTATCGAAGTGCTGCCAAGATTTCTACTGAAGCTATTTCTCCCAGTTTTATTGTTTTCTTTTATTTCATTTCCATTTTCCTTTAGTTCAGAACATTGTATTTTCTTCCTGTACCTTTTAATTCTCGCCAAAGTAGAATCCTGCCGACATTGTGGAGGACTACTCAAGGATTCGAGATCAGTACGATTTACAGGTTCTTATTAATTGAATTATTACTTTATTTTCTGTCATAATGTATGTTTTATTATTTTGCTATTTATATTTATTCCCGTTTGCATCAATTATCATGTCTAGCTAAATTAGTTTTATCGGTATGTAACCGAATTAGTAGGTCATGATTCGATAGTAACCGGCACCTTCCCTTTTTACAAACAACCTTTCTGGCCGTAGTTTTTAATCTTAATTTCTAAATAAACCTTCGTCGCGACAGTGAGAAATTATTTACAGTAGTTTCGCCACGACAGTGGGAAATTCATTAAGGCACGAATCGGCACGCGAAAGCTGGGATTCAAACCAGATAGTAAAAACTAGGCATTGATTTTAAACACAACGAAAGCGCTTTAAAAGAAATCAGAATTTATTTGTTTTCAAAAAGTAGTTTTAACCCCGAATGGGACTTGATCGTGACTTTCTATGTCTAATACAACTAACTGCAAGTGCACAGTCTATCGCGTAGTAATAAAAGATATCGATCCCACAGAGACTCATAATCAAACTAGTGTTCTCGGGAGTTACTATGTTTAGCTAGGTAGAATATGTTTTAAGGGGATAAGATTGTCACTAAAAGGGGGAACTAAGATTACTGTTTAGATTTTTAATTAATTGAATCGATACGTAGTAGTTGTGTTCTTCAGGGATTTGATAAGTTACTGGTGTATGAAATAGTTTTCACAGTTTATTTAAGCAGAAAATGGAGATTTGAAGACTCTCGTCTCACAATGGTTATTGACACTAATCATAATCCTAAGGGCCAAACGTACACTTTCGTATCCCGTTCGGGGTTAAAACTATTTTTTGGAAATCTCTAAGTTCTAATTCGTTTTAAAGTGCTTTCGCTGTTATTAAAACAAATGCCTAGTGTTTACTATCTGACCTTACCGCAGCTTTCGCTTGTTGGTTCGTATCTTAATTAATTTCCCACTTTCGTGGTAAAACTACTTTTAAATAAGTTCTCGCTTTCGCGACGAAGTTTATTCAGTGAATCAATTTTAAACACTTAGACCATAGATTATTTTTGTGAAAAGAAAGTTTTCAAACAAGAGTTATCAAATCCCATTCGAATTATTACTACATATCGATTGCCTAAGGTTAGCTAGACATGGAATTGGGAAGAACAAAACATAAATAATAATAATAAATAATAAATTGCATTATGTTAAAACAGAAGTCGATCAAAATGAAAACCTGTAAATAAGCCAATTGGCCTTTGGGCAGATCCTCCACAGATGTTGGCAGGATTCTGGTCTTTAGTGCCAATTTGATCGTACAGTGCAGTAGCAATTACAAAGGAGCGGAAATGGGAATAAGGAAATGTAAAGGAGAAATGGATACAAATAAAAACTGGAAAGTAAATTTGCTCTGGAAATTAAATTCGGCAGCACTTCGTGGTATGAATGCAGCACCTTTTTTGAAGTCCCCTGCTTCCCTTTTTATAGAAGTGGAATCCCAACGGTTACCTCTGAGGATGATGGACCTTGAGGCACATAATTTAGGGAGTAGTGGACCACTTAATGGGAATTGGAACTGCTCTTTTGACGTGTAATCTGAGTGGGGCGTTTTTGCCTGCATGACGGTCGTCACAAGGTGTGACGGTCGTCACCCGTGTGACGGTCGTCATGCATCTGTGACGGTCGTCACATCAGCAAAAACAGTCTGCTGCGCTTTTCATTGTGTTTTCACTCCTTTTTCGTCCATATTTCATCTGGGATTGCTCCTTTTCTTCATGTTGCCTTGTTTAGACGTGATCGTTGAATACCTGCAAAAACATCAGACAAATACACGGAAATAACCCGAAATCGGATCGAAAACGGTTAGACTTTAGTTGAATTATGCATGAAAATATCTATATGATTTCGTGTTATCAAACTCCCCTAAGCTTGAATCTTTGCTTGTCCTCAAGTAAAACGTGGAAAGGTCGGCAAGCACGAGGCTGCTTCTTCGTTCGCAGAGTTTGGAAAAACCGGGATTCTTGGTAGGAACAAGACGAGTATCATGACGACACTGGACTACGAGTCTTCGGAGGTCTCCTTTTTATGCAAATCGCTCTCAGTCATGCTACCGTATCCTGGTGTCAAGGTTCTCGTGGAAAATTCACCCTGTTTGTTCTAGCGCAATCACATTAAGCCCGTTGTCCGCACACTTTCATGGCAAGTCGACCTGTTAGTGAATATGATCTCGTTTTTGTTTTTGATCTTCTTCATTGATCATAATTTGGTGTCATTGATTTTTCAATGAGTTTTTCGTGCCGTTGGGCTAAATGCTCGGGTGAGGAGCACCTAACTTAGAAGGAAACGTATCTTATATTCTTGGGCTTTTTAGCTTTCTTTTCATGATTTTTCATCTTTTTGGAGATCATACACTTATTTGCATCGGTCGCTCGCTTAGAAGCGTTTTTAGGATGATGCTGACTGCTAGTATAAACTACTTGGGGTTGAGTTTGCGTAGACACTTGAGACTTTGGTACACGTAGGTGGTGAAACCGACTCGCATAAACTAGAGATCTAAGGTGTCTGGACGATACTGGTTTTGTTAGAACTGTCGTTTCCTCGGGGTTTCGAAACTTGTTTTGAACTCAGGTGCATTCTCGTGATGCTTTTGCTTTTGAGGAACAAATGAAAGTTTTTGTTTACGTTGAATAATGTGGGGATTGTTTGCGTAACGTGAAAAATATATAGACGAGCTTTATTTGCTAGAAATAGAAAGTGTAAAAATAGAAATTACTAAAATTCAAAGTGCAGTGAAATGGAAATACAGGAAATAAGGGAAGTTCAGAGTATAGTGGAAATAAGGTTCCGCTCCCACACTATCTCGATCAGTGTCCTCACTGATTCTTGAAGCATGCGAGAGGGAGATACAACTGAAAATGAAAATACAAAGAACTGAGATATAGTAAACAATGAAGGAAAAAAAATGAAAATCTAGTCCCGGCCTCTGTCACGTCCGTGCTGGCGTCCTCTGGCTCTAGCAAGGGCTACTCTATCCTCATAGCTCATGACTCCGGTGTGGTAGACCGTGTCTCGGAGTCCTTCGACCTGCAGGGTCAGATTCGCTAGACTCTCAGTGATCGTAGCTTGGCCGGTGTGAAGTTGTTGCATTTGAGTCCGGTGCCAAGCTTCAAACTGGTCAGCTCGCTGGTTTTGCTGCTGCAGCATCGTGAGTATCTGTGCCTGCTGGTCTAGGGAGCGACAGAGGTCCTTTTCGGTGTAGTCGGGCACGGGATGGTGACGGCGGCGGCGAGAAGATGTACCTACTGGAGGAGGAGGCTGCGATGCCTCTGGCTGCTCGGACCTGTCCAACTCAGCTTGGATTTCATCGTCGGAATCATGAGTGGGATCCTGAGTAGGAACAGCGGCAGCAGGAGGGGCAGTGAGGTCGAACAACCAGTTGGTACGGTCCTCTGGATGGATGCGGGTGCGGGACGGAAGGATGATGCTTCTGACGGTCTTGCCACGCACAACCGGATGGTATTTCCCGTCAACTCGGGAGCGGATGAGATGGGAGGCCCTGCAGTGGTCGGTGTCAAGGAACACCGAGGGGATGGAATGGAGGTGCTGGAGGCGGTCGCCAAGGTTCAGCCCAAGTGCAATAGCCGTGACAATCCCGCCAAAGTAGAATGGCTTCGAGCCACGGTTGCAGTTGGCCTGAATGTGAGCCAACAGGAACGGGGCAGCGTTGACGGGTTCATTGTTGAAGACGCAATGAAGAAAGAAGAGCTCCTTGGAGTTCACTTTGTGGTTGCTGTCTCTGGCGAAGATGGTGTTGCTCAACACTCTGTGAAAGTACCGGATGGCGGGGTTATAGATGTGAGTGGCGTGCAGGGAGTCCCAACCATCGGCATTTAGGCCGGTCAACTGATACCACAGCGCGAAGGCTTCGTGCTGGAACTGGTCAGTGATGCAGCGATGAGCGTTGTCACCGCGGGGTAGCTGTAGGATGCTGGCGATCTGATTCTGATTCACCTGATAGTTGACGCCAAACATCCGGAAACAAGCGGCACCTGTGTGCTGGTTGAGTTCGCCGCTGCTGGTGACGTACGTGAACGAACTCAAGAACTCAAGAGTGAGTTGTTCGTAGGTCGGCTGGGGGTTGGTGCAGAGGTTCCAGATGCCTGCTCGTTGAAGCATCCAGGTTACACCTTCAAGGAGTCCGAGCTCCGTAAGCGATGGAAGGTGCGGGTAGTGAGTTGGCTGGAGTGACCTCTGATGAAATGCAATGTACTGTGCTCGTTGTCTGTCGCCTAACTCGCCTTCAGGGAAGGAAATGTTGCTGACATCTGCGTTTCCGGCCATTGTTGAAGATGGAGAGGTTTCGGAGGTTTTGGGGTTTTTCGTTAGAGAGGGAAAAATGACAGAACGGTGGTTTGGAGGTTGAATTTGGAGTTGAGGTTTATAGTTCAATGTGGGGAGGACGAAAATCGTAGTGGGGTATGAATTTGGATGTTTGAAAGTGATAATGGGGGGAGTGGAAGGGAACACGAACCCTGTTTTATCAGATAGCAGTTCTGGGCTGCGTGACGGTCGTCACAAAGGTGTGACGGTCGTCACCCGCGTGACGCTCGTCATGGGGCTGTGACGGTCGTCACAGCAGCAAAATCTGCAGAACGCAGGATTTTGCTCTGAGGGCGTACTCGTGGTGATTTTAAAGCTTAGTATTGATATGGTGACGTAATATAACAGCCAACCAACAACAAATAATGCGAAAACAGAATAATTGAATAAAAACTAGAATTGAAATAACATAAAATGGAAACAATTGTATGTAGTACAAAATGAAAACTAACAATGCGAAAAATCCAAATGATTAAATGAAACTACTCTAGACTAGACTAAACTGAAACTACTGCTACGAGCTAATAACTAATCTTTTCGTTCCTTCAACTCATCGAATTTCTGTGAATAGTAGTCGAGTTGGTCGCAGACTAGATCCATGAAGCCTACCAGTTCGCTGTGCATGCCTGCGATATCAGTTTTTACATTAGTCAGAGCTTTATCAACGTCGTCCAATCTGAGTAACACGGCATCCATTTTGTCGGTGGTTTCCTCAGGGATAGGCTCAGGATAAGTATTGTAGTGCGGAGGAGTCATAGGGTCTACTTCAGTTTCAGAGGCGGCGTCCTCATAGTACATGTAGTCGTGTGCCTCAGAGATGTGGTCACTGTCATACATATAGTCCTGAGGTGTTGACTGTGGTGAAGGAGGTCCCATAGGCTCATCCAATTCGTAGAGCCAGTTATCCTTGTTGTGGATGCTTGTCATCAGATGATCAGGCAGTGTGAATAGCTGTACTGGTTTTTCGTTAATAAGGTACTCATACGGTCCAGGTCCCATAGTCCCTAAGATGCGCCTGTTAAAGCATAATTGTATGTTCATGGGTCTGATGGTACCAAAACGAGTGCTGGCATTTAAATGAAATCTAAGGCCAAGCTCGTGGGAAATCATTGTTACTAGTCCTCCTATAAGAATAGGTGTCTGAGGTTCCAGCGTGAGGCGTTTGAAGGATCTCATCATGAAAGGCACTGCGTTTACTGTCCGTCCCTGAGAAGCACAGAACATGATGAATAACTCTTCCTTAGACAATGTGGTAATATTTTCTTCTTTTCCAAACAAGGTGCGAGCTAGTATCTTATAGAAGTATCTGAAGGCGGGGTTATGAATGTCATCATTGTACATTTTGTCTGGTTCAGGGTGATAGTCGCCTGTGATTCTACCCCAGAAGTGATCGAGTTGCAAATCAATATCGTCATCTTCTGCACTGATGAACACATGCGGTCCGCTAGGGAATCCTAGGAGGTTAGCTAGTGACATCCGGCTATGGGTTTGGTCCATTCCAAACAATCGGAAGGTAATCAACTCTGTGCTAGATCCAAAACCATAGTTGGGTGTATATCTGAAGAAACTAAGGAATTCATAGGTAAGATCCTGGTAGGTAGCGAAACGTGTTTTCAGAGCAGTGTTCTCCCAACCCAGTTGATTGAACAGGTATTGAATGCTATCCGTGATTCCTAGTTTATCCATAGTAGCCTTATCATAATACAGCGTTAAGGCGAATTCTCTTTCGGTCAGTGCTGCAAATCTTTCCTTTTGAGCGAGTCCTCTGAAGTGAACCTTTGTGAAATCGTACTCGGCCATACTCGCAGGTAATTCGGAGAAAACAGAAGGAATGTTTTGAAGGCTTTAAAAATCCTGAAAAGTTTAAAACAAGAAATTGAAGTCAGGATTTTTAGAAACAAAAAGTGGTAGAAACAAAAGGCAAAAGAGAAAAAATAAAATAAGAATAAAAGTACGAAAATGAACGAAAGTAGAAAGTAGTAGTAGTTTTAGGATTTTTGTTGGATTTTTCAAAGTAGAATTTTAAGGAAAAATGAAATGCAATGACGAGGGAAATTTGGGTTGCCTCCTAGTAAGCGTTGTTTTTAACGTCTAAAGCCTGACGATAGCTTGGTGAGAAACTATTCGGGTATCTGAGCTGGAAGCTCAAGCAATGTTATATTGCCGACTTGAGGACTGTTGTCATTCTTATTGTAATGTTTTAGACGTTGCCCGTTTACGATGAATGGTGCATTCGTCTTATCGGTAATTTCGACAGCTCCACTCTGAAGTACTTTAGTCACTTCATAGGGTCCAGACCACCTAGATTTTAGTTTTCCTGGGAAGAGTTTTAATCGTGAATTGAAGAGCAATACGATGTCTCCCGCACTGAATTGTTTCCTGATTGAACGTTTATCATGCCACTTTTTAGTTCGTTCTTTGTAGATACGGGCATTTTCGTAAGCGTCTAATCGAAGTTCTTCCAACTCGTGTAAGATCAAGATTCGCTTTTCTCCTGCCTCGGTGTAGTTGAAGTTGAGTGTTTTAATGGCCCAAAAGGCCTTGTGCTCTAACTCTACAGGGAGATGGCAGGATTTACCGTAAACTAATTTATAGGGGGTAGTACCTATTGGTGTCTTAAATGCGGTCCTATAGGCCCATAAAGCTTCTTGTAGCTTTGATGACCAATCTTTTCTCGAGGTAGCGACAGTTTTTTCCAAGATCTGTTTTATTTCTCTGTTCGAGACCTCTACTTGTCCGCTAGTTTGCGGATGATAGGGTGTAGCTACTCGGTGCCTAACTCCATATCTAGAAAGAAGTTTATCGAATATTCGTGATATGAAGTGAGATCCTCCGTCACTAATGACGAGTCTGGGTACACCGAATCTAGGAAAGATTGTGTTCTTGAAGAGTTTGATTACTACTCGTGCGTCGTTTGTTGGAGCAGCTATGGCTTCTATCCATTTAGACACGTAATCGACAACGACGAGTATGTAATTATTACCAAAAGAAGGAGGGAAAGGTCCCATGAAATCTATTCCCCAAACGTCGAAGATTTCTACCTCTAAGATTCCTTTCTGAGGCATTTCATCGCGTCGTGAGATGTTGCCAGTTCGTTGGCATCTATCGCACTTTTGCACAACGATGTGAACGTCTTTCCAGAGATTAGGCCAGAATAGGCCGGCTTGGAGAATCTTAGCGCACGTCTTGGACGTACTAGCATGACCACCATATGGTGCTGAGTGGCATTGGGAAATAATATTTTCTATTTCTTCCTCTGGGACACAACGACGGTATATGTTGTCGGCCCCTCTCTTGAAGAGTAGGGGTTCGTCCCAATAATAGTGTTTCAGATCGTGGAAGAATTTCTTCTTTTGCTGATAAGTAAGATCCGGTGGAAGCACGCCCGCAGCGAGGTAATTAACGATGTCAGCATACCAAGGTAATGTGACGGCTTCTACGGCTTTTTCGAATTCTGGATCTTCCGAGATTGAGTTGGGTATGTCATTTTCTAATTTGGCTATCAGACGTTCGTACGGGAAATCGTCATTTATCGGTACTGGTTCGTGTCTGATGCCTTCTATTCGGGATAAATGATCCACAACAATGTTCTCGGTTCCTTTCTTATCTTTGATTTCTAAGTCAAACTCTTGTAATAACAGGATCCATCTCAATAGTCTTGGTTTGGCATCCTTTTTGCTTATTAGGTACCTTATGGCAGCGTGGTCTGTGTATATTATAATTTTTGCTCCTACTAAGTAAGAACGGAATTTGTCAAGCGCAAATATAACTGCTAGAAGTTCCTTTTCTGTGGTAGCATAGTTCATTTGGGCAGGATCTAAGGTTCTACTGGCATAGTAGATAGCATGGAGTTTCTTGTCCTTCCTTTGTTCTAGAACTGCGCCTACAGCGTAATCACTCGCGTCGCACATGATTTCGAACGGTAGTCTCCAATTTGGTGGTTGCATGATTGGTGTGATGATAAGGGCTGATTTTAATGTTTCGAATGCTTTTAAACAGTCGTCGTCGAAGACGAACTCAACATCTTTCATTAACAGGCCGGTCAGAGGTTTTGTGATTTTCGAGAAATCTTTTATAAATCTTCTGTAGAAACCGACATGTCCTAGAAAACTCCGTATTTCTCGTACGGATTTTGGAGGTTGGAGATCTTTTATAATCTCTATTTTAGCTTTGTCTACCTCAATCCCTCTATCTGATATGACGTGTCCTAGAACTATTCCTTGTCGGACCATAAAATGGCATTTCTCCCAATTTAGGACGAGGTTTACTTTTACGCAACGTTCTAGTACCATTTCTAAGTTTTGTAAGCATCCTTCAAAACTTTGTCCACATACCGAGAAATCGTCCATAAACACTTCCATAATGTCGTCTATGAAATCTGCGAAGATTGCCATCATGCATCTTTGGAAGGTTGCTGGAGCGTTATAGAGTCCGAACGGCATTCGGCGGTAAGCAAAAGTACCGTAAGGACAGGTGAATGTAGTCTTTTCTTGGTCATCAGGATGGATGGGAATTTGGAAGAATCCTGAGTAACCATCTAGATAGCAGAAATATGAATGTTTGGCTAGTCTTTCCAACATTTGGTCTATGAAGGGTAGCGGGAAGTGATCTTTGCGCGTAGCCTTGTTAAGCTTCCTATAATCAATACACATCCTACTTCCAGTCACGACTCTTTTTGTTATCGATTCACCTTTTTCGTTTTTAACTACTGTGACTCCTCCTTTCTTTGGTACGACATGAACTGGGCTAACCCATTCACTATCGGAGATCGGATAGATGATTCCTGCATCTAGTAATTTCTTTACTTCATCTCTGACTACAGTGCTCAGGATGGGGTTCAGTCTTCTCTGATGCTCTCGAGAAGTTTTAGAGTCTTCCTCTATTGTAATTCGATGCATACAGATCGAAGGGCTTATACCTTTTAGATCGCTTATGTTATAGCCTAACGCGGTGGGGTACTTATTTAGGACTTCTAATAACTTTTTAGTTTCTGGTTGTCCTAAGTCGGCGTTGACTATCACTGGTCTTTTTAGTTCATCGTCTAGAAATTCATATCTGAGGTTTTTGGGTAGTGTTTTAAGTTCTAAAGATGGGTTCTTCGGACCTGGCATATGGTTTGGGGTCAGTGCTAAGCTTTCGCTTAGGCTGTCGTCCTTATATGGTTTACGCCAATTGTCGTCTTCATAAATGTCGGGTATTTGAATCTTTATTATTTCTGAATACGTGGTCTCTTCATTTTCAAGTTCTCTTATGCATTCGTCAATTTCATCTACTAAATAGCAGGTATCGTCTATTGCTGGTGCTTGTAAGAACTTGGTGAGAATGAACTCTATCTTTTCTTCTCCTACTTCGAATGTTAGCCTTCCTTTCTTCACGTCTATAATCGCTCCGGCTGTAGCTAGGAATGGTCTTCCTAGGATAATTGGGGTTACAATGTCTTCCTTGATGTCCATGATTATGAAGTCGGTTGGAATGTAGAATTGTCCTATGCGTACTGGAACGTTTTCCAGTATTCCGACGGGGTATTTTACTGATCTGTCAGCTAATTGTACGGACATTTTGGTTGGCCTGAGGTCTCCCATATTCAGCTTTTTGCATATAGATAAGGGTATAACACTGATACTGGCTCCTAATTCGCATAGAGCTTTATCTATTACGAACTTTCCTATGACGCAGGGTATGGAGAAACTACATGGGTCTTTTAATTTAGGAGGCATGCGGTTCTGAATAATAGCGCTACACTCTTCCGTAAGTGTAACTGTTTCGTTATCCTCGATCTTTCTCTTATTTGACAGGATCTCTTTGAGAAATTTGGCGTATGACGGCATTTGAGTTATCGCTTCTGTAAAAGGAATAGTAATATTCAGCTGTTTAAGGAGCTCTACAAATTTCTTAAACTGTCCTGAAGTTTTAGAGTTTATTAGTCTTTGCGGATAAGGAATAGGTGGTTTATATGGCGCTGGAGGTGCTTGAGTTTTTTCACTTGCGGTATCCTCCTTCTCGTTGTCCTCCTTCTTCTCTAACTCAGATTCATTTTCTGCTTGTTCAGTTGGTTTCTGTTGCATGGCTGAGTTTTCGGTCCTCGGATCGATCGGTTCGTCCAATTCTTTTCCACTTCTTAGTATCACAGCATTTGCTTGGCCTTTGGGATTCTGTTCGGGTTGTCCAGGAAATGTGCCAGCAGGTGCGGCAACAGAGGCTTGCTGTTGAGACACTTGTGATATATGAGTTTCTAACATTTTGTTGTGGGTGGCTAAAGCGTCTACTTTTCCTGTCAACTGTTTAATTTGCTCGCTAGTGTGTATGTTTTGATTCAGGAACTCTTTGTTCGTCTGAGCTTGAGTAGCTATGAACTTTTCCATCATCAATTCGAGGTTTGATTTCCTAGGTGCATTCCGAGCAGCTGGTTTTTGATATCCTTGCGGAGCAGTAGGCATTTGCAATGCATTTTCGCTTTTGTAAGAAAAGTTTGGATGATTTCGCCAACCTGGGTTGTAGGTATTTGCGTAGGGATTTCCTTGAGCATAATTTACCTGGTCTGGCGGGATTCCGGCTAGCAATGGGCATTCGGGTGCATTATGAGTGGTGCTTCCGCATAACTCGCAATTTGGAGTTACTGCAGCGACAGTTGCAGTGGAGTTAACGGTCAGACTATCGATCTTTTGTGCTAGAGCATCTACTTTAGCATTGAACTTTTCAAGGCTGCTGATTTCGTACATCCCACCTTTCGCTGTGGTTTTCTCATTTGGAGTGCGTTCACCTCCCCATTGGCAATGGTTTTGTGACATGTTTTCTATTAATTGATAGGCTTCATCATATGGCTTATCCATAAGTGCACCGCCCGCGACAGCGTCTATTGTCAATCTAGTATTGTATAGAAGCCCATTATAGAAAGTATGGATTGTCACCCAGTCTTCTAGACCGTGGTGAGGACATGTTCTCATTATATCTTTAAATCGTTCCCATGCTTCGTAGAGAGATTCAGTATCTTTCTGTCGAAATCCGTTGATTTGAGCTCTAAGCATAGCAGTTTTGCTTGGTGGAAAATATCTCGCTAAGAAGACGTTCTTCAATTGCTCCCACGTCGTAACGGAGTTGGATGGTAACGATTGTAACCATGTCCATACTCTGTCTCTAAGAGAGAATGGGAAAAGACGAAGTCTTATCGCGTCTGGAGTTACTCCATTTGCTTTCACTGTGTCTGCGTATTGTACAAACTTCGTTAGATGTTTGTTCGGATCCTCAGTTGCGTTACCTGAGAATTGGTTTTGTTGTACAGCCGACAACAATGATGGTTTCAGCTCAAAATCATTTCGGGTAATAGCTGGGGCAGCAATGCTACTTCTAGGCTCCATCTGAGATGGTGTAGCGTATGCCTTCAGCGGTTTGTTCGGAGGTCCTTCAGCCATCTTCGGTTCTTCTTAGGATTTGGGAATGGGAGTGAGAGGATCAGGAATGTTATGTTTGAGTTGGTACTCAATGATTCGGCTTCTTAGATGTAAGAAGCGTTCCAGTTCTGCGACTGAAGGTTTCAAGATATCGCCTTGTGGGCGATCACTTGGCATACAATCGACAGCACTAGTAAAGGAAAAATGAAAATTGTTTACCTAGTCTATACGGCGTAACAGAAGGTTACACTATTGACTAAACGGGTCCCCGGCAACGGC
Source organism: Lathyrus sativus (assembly GCA_963859935.3). Classification (NCBI taxonomy): domain Eukaryota; kingdom Viridiplantae; phylum Streptophyta; class Magnoliopsida; order Fabales; family Fabaceae; genus Lathyrus; species Lathyrus sativus. The sequence continues at coordinate 651,769,545 of OZ012738.1, read as the reverse complement.
GCCAAAAACTTGATCGCGACTTTCTATGTCTAATACAACTAACTGCAAGTGCACAGTCTATCGCGTAGTAATAAAAGATATCGATCCCACAGGGACTCGTAATCAAACTAGTGTTCTCGGGAGTTACTATGTTTAGCTAGGTAGAATATGTTTTAAGGGGATAAGATTGTCACTAAAAGGGGGAACTAAGATTACTGTTTAGATTTTTAATTAATTGAATCGATACGTAGTAATTGTGTTCTTCAGGGATTTGATAAGTTACTGGTGTATGAAATAGTTTTCACAGTTTATTTAAGCAGAAAATGGAGATTTGAAGACTCTCGTCTCACAATGGTTATTGACGCTAATCATAATCCTAAGGGCCAAACGTACACTTTCGTATCCCGTTCGGGGTTAAAACTATTTTTTGGAAATCTCTAAGTTCTAATTCGTTTTAAAGTGCTTTCGCTGTTATTAAAACAAATGCCTAGTGTTTACTATCTGACCTTACCGCAGCTTTCGCTTGTTGGTTCGTATCTTAATTAATTTCCCACTTTCGTGGTAAAACTACTTTTAAATAAGTTCTCGCTTTCGCGACGAAGTTTATTCAGTGAATCAATTTTAAACACTTAGACCATAGATTATTTTTGTGAAAAGAAAGTTTTCAAACAAGAGTTATCAAATCCCATTCAAATTATTACTACATATCGATTGCCTAAGTTTAGCTAGACATGAAATTGGGAAGAACAAAACATAAATAATAATAATAAATAATAAATTGCATTATGTTAAAACAGAAGTCGATCAAAATGAAAACCTGTAAATAAGCCAATTGGCCTTTGGGCAGATCCTCCACAGATGTTGGCAGGATTCTGGTCTTTAGTGCCAATTTGATCGTACAGTGCAGTAGCAATTACAAAAGAGCGGAAATGGGAATAAGGAAATGTAAAGGAGAAATGGATACAAATAAAAACTGGAAAGTAAATTTGCTCTGGAAATTAAATTCGGCAGCACTTCGTGGTATGAATGCAGCACCTTTTTTGAAGTCCCCTGCTTCCCTTTTTATAGAAGTGGAATCCCAACGGTTATCTCTGAGGATGATGGACCTTGAGGCAGATAATTTAGGGAGTAGTGGACCACTTAATGGGAATTGGAACTGCTCTTTTGACGTGTAATCTGAGTGGGGCGTTTTTGCCTGCATGACGGTCGTCACAAGGTGTGACGGTCGTCACCCGTGTGACGGTCGTCATGCATCTGTGACGGTCGTCACATCAGCAAAAACAGTCTGCTGCGCTTTTCATTGTGTTTTCACTCCTTTTTCGTCCATATTTCATCTGGGATTGCTCCTTTTCTTCATGTTGCCTTGTTTAGACGTGATCGTTGAATACCTTCAAAAACATCAGACAAATACACGGAAATAACCTGAAATCGGATCGAAAACGGTTAGACTTTAGTTGAATTATGCATGAAAATATCTATATGATTTCATGTTATCAGGACTGCGAGAGCGTACATTCCGCCTTAGAATTATGACCCGAGTCAACAACCATCGTGAGGCAGAGGTCTTTAAACGAGTATTTTCTCCTGAAAAGTATTTGCAAAGAGTAAAAAGCACCGGCGACCTGTCGAATCCCCGATAACTAATTCCTTGCATACCGATATCCCTTTACCTCTTTTTCTTTAAACTAATTATCTTTATTTCCTTTGCATTTAATTTCATTCGCATTCAGTTTTCCTAATTCCATTAGCCTTAGCTTTACGCCGTAATAATAGATAACGGTAGATTGATATTGGTCTCTGTGGGTTCGACAATCTTTTATATTACTTCGATATTTCCGTGCACTTGCGGACGCATCAAGTTTTTGGCGCCGTTGCCGGGGAGCAACAGTCAATATTGTGATTCCGTTGTTGCATAGTATAGACTAAGACACTCTTATCTAAATCATTATGTATAACCCATATTTCCCTTATAACTATCACCCCCAATATTTCGAGGAACCACAAGATCCGTTTAAATCGGACATGAAATATTATTAGAAGATTTCAATACGACGCATTCTCACCCAAATTCCCTCTACGATGACGACTCCAAATGTTTTGAGAAAATGCAAGATTTCGATACATCCAACCTTGAACTATTACTAGAAGAATTCGAAGAGACGTTTACTCACTCTAGGATAGAATCTATGATGGAGCGCTTTGTGGAGACACAAACTCTTCAAAATGAAGATTTTAGAAAACAACATCTCCAAATTGATGAAGACCTTAAGCAGATGAGCATTATAGTCGATTCCCTCGCGACCCACAGCAAGGCTTTGGAGACTCAAACCTCTTTGCTTACACGAACATCTCTAGGACCCTTCCTTGAGAGCCATGTGAATATTGTAACCACTAGTAATGAAGAACAAATAGAAGATCCTAGGGAGAGTGATGATGAATCTGAAGAGAGTTTTGGTGAGACAAGCATAATTATTGAGAAAAATCCACCGACACCACCCGAAAGGGAGGTTGTCGAAGAGATAGAGAAAGAAGCACCCATTGTTGCTCCTCCTCCCTATACCCCACCTAATTCTTTCTCACAATTGGTTGTGGAAGCTAAGGTAAACTCCCAATCCAAAACATATGTAGAGGTATTGGAAAATATCCACACTAATGCACCTTTGTCTAAGGTCTTTCATAACAAAAGAAAATTCAAGGACCATGAAACTAGGGTCATCATTACTGTTAAAAGGGTAAGATTAAATTTTGAGGTGGTGGATGAAATAACTAAGCCCAAATTTGAAAAACTGATACTTAGGATAGATCCAGAACCACCGCCACAAGTTCAAAACAATGAACCACCCTATAGAAGAAAGAAAAGAAAAGGTGAGGGATATGAGAGATGGCTTGATAAGTGGCCATGGAAACCGAAGACCATTCAAAGTTTGATCAAGGAACCATTCTCGAAAGAACCACCATGAGTACTTGCACTCCTTGGTCGTCGAGCTATCGACGTTAAATAAAGCGTTGTGTGAGAGGCAACCCACAAAGTCTTTATTTTAATTTGTTTGTTTAAATTTGCAGAAAATAAAGAAATGTATCGCTTGTTACTCTTTAGCTATATCTAAGCGAAAACTCTCTAGATGACGATCTGAGAAGATGAGCTATGCCCACGGACATTCCTACGAGTGTCGCTGCTGGTGGGAACACTGATGATGAGTACTTCCTCTTGACGCGAGCAACATGATGAGATGGTTCGAGAATTACACAAACAAAGGTATCTCAAAATGCCCGCCGCGGAAGTAGAAGTGATCAATAAAGACAAGGATAGCAAGAGCAGTAGCATTCATACAGGTTCTATCTTTCCTTTTCCACCTTTTACTAAAACATTGAGGACAATGTTTGGTTTAAGTGTGAGGGAGGAACTCTATTGTTTTACATTTTATTTCATGCTTCTAGGAATTTTTATCTATTGTTTCACATTTTATTTCATGCTTCTAGGAATTTTTATCTATTTTTAACATTATGTCAAAGTCTTTGCATGTGCTGTCGAGTCTTCATGCGTGGTTTTCGCTTGTTATTCAATTTCCCCAAAAATTTCAAAATTTCAAAATTCTAACCTCCAACAAATTTTTGCTTCGATTCATGACATGGTTCTCTGAAAGTATATAGGCTGTCCAGGCTATGTTAGAAAAATGTGGGAAAGTTTTGATAAAATTGATACCGCCCTGACACCCTTAACCCCCTAAATATGCAAAATCAATTTGAGTACCCATTATGCCGAAACCTTAAAGCTCCAGGTTCTTGTAGTAATCCCTAACTAGTTTATTTAAGCAGTCAGCACCATCCTAAACACACTAAGTAAGAAACCGATGCAAATAAGTGTATGATCTCTAGTGTAAAATGAGAAATTAAGAAAGAAAAAAAATTATGAAGAAAAATACATGTTCCTTCTAAGTTAGGTGCTCCTCACCCGAGCACTTAGCCTAACGGTACAAACTCTTTAAGTTCAATTGATGCTTAAGCATATTTGCAGAGAAAAAATGAAATAGCATCGAGATCATAGTCACTAACAGGTTTACTTGCCATGAATGTGTATGGATAACGGGCTTAATGTGATTGCACTATAATGAAATGGGGTGAAAGAGAGCATGAGATATAGGTTGAGTTATAATGGCATGATTCCGATTGGTTTGCATAAGTAGGGAGTTTTTGAAATTGTGTCATTACGGTATCCTTGGTATTGATATTTAGTACCTATCGATCTAACATTAGCCTAGCAGCCACGTATGATTAGAGTCTCATCATGTTTTTGTTTCGAACTATGCTTATTTCTTTTTACCGTGTTGGTTGGTTGCTTGAGGACAAGCAATGGTTTAAGTGTGGGGGTGTTTGATAACGCGAAATCATATCGTTTATTTGGCTTGATTTACATGCATTTATTTGTGAATATTATTAATTTATCTTGATTTATGTTCTATTATATGATTAATTTACTTCGTTTTGCAGATTGGGGAGAATTTGGATTAAAGAAAGAAAAGAAGAAGAAATGGAAGGAAAAGAGAGAAGAAAAACAGAAAAAATGGATTTTGCTGATATGATGGTCGTCACAGGTCCATTACGACCGTCATGCGTATGACGACCGTCACGTTCCATTACGAGCGTCACGCAGACGAAATATCATTTAACGTTCAAATTAGTTTTTTTTGCCACAATCACTCTCTCTAAGATTTCTTCCTACACTTTCTCCACTCACTGCCCACTACTGGAAGTTACTCCCATTCCCTCCATAACTCACCCATGATCTCTGGAAGTTGAAGAAAGAATTATCTCCTATAAATAGGCCTTAGATTCACAGTTTAGGGGGAGGCTTCGAGGTATCGAAGTGCTGCCAAGATTTCTACTAAAGCTATTTCTCCCAGTTTTATTGTTTTCTTTTATTTCATTTCCATTTTCCTTTAGTTCAGAACATTGTATTTTCTTCCTGTACCTTTTAATTCTCGCCAAAGTAGAATCCTGCCGATATTGTGGAGGACTACTCAAGGATTCGAGATCAGTACGATTTACAGGTTCTTATTAATTGAATTATTACTTTATTTTCTGTCATAATGTATGTTTTATTATTTTGCTATTTATATTTATTCCCGTTTGCATCAATTATCATGTCTAGCTAAATTAGTTTTATCGGTATGTAACCGAATTAGTAGGACAGAATTCGATAGTAACCGGCACCTTCCCTTTTTACAAACAACCTTTCTGGCCGTAGTTTTTAATCTTAATTTCTAAATAAACCTTCGTCGCGACAGTGAGAAATTATTTACAGTAGTTTCGCCACGACAGTGGGAAATTCATTAAGGCACGAATCGGCACGCGAAAGCTGGGATTCAAACCAGATAGTAAAAACTAGGCATTGATTTTAAACACAGCGAAAGCGCTTTAAAAGAAATCAGAATCTATTTGTTTTCAAAAAGTAGTTTTAACCCCGAATGGGACTGCGAGAGCGTAAATTCCGCCTTAGAATTATGACCCGAGTCAACAACCATCGTGAGGCAGAGGTCTTTAAACGAGTATTTTCTCCTGAAAAGTGTTTGCAAAGAGTAAAAAGCACTGGCGACCTGTCGAATCTCCGATAACTAATTCCTTGCATACCGATATCCCTTTACCTCTTTTTCTTTAAACCAATTATCTTTATTTCCTTTGCATTTAATTTCATTCGCATTCAGCTTTCCTAATTCCATTAGCCTTAGCTTTACGCCGTAATAATAGATAACGGTAGATTGACATTGGTCTCTGTGGGTTCGACAATCTTTTATATTACTTCGATATTTCCGTGCACTTGCGGACGCATCATCTTTTTCTGCCCAAACGCGACTAAACTCATTTTTAAAATTAAAATCAACCAACAAACAAAGTTCTTTCTACAAAGAACTGCGTAGCCTTGAGTTCCCCATCGCATATGGGGATACGTAGGACCATGATTTTGAAATCTTGTTAGACACATTAATAAAAAATCTAAAGTTTTTTTCCTTTCTTTCTTTCATAAACTTGCAATAAGTAAAAGAAAATATTAACATAAGCTAACATTCAATCGCAAATCTAACTAAAAGGTTCTTTTTTAGTATAACGGGCGTGAGAGGTACTAGTATCTTTTCCTTGCGTAATCGACTACCGAACCCGAATAAGGTTGCGACGACTAGGCATGACAACAAGGCGGGTCGTGGACATTTTTGACCTCCCCAAACCCAAATCCATCAGAGATTGAGAATTAAATTCCAAACCTATCCCAAACGGGTTCGGGTAACTCCGCCCCGCCACTATCTATTTAATGAAATCATTTTTTAAAATAAAAATATTTATTTTTCCAAAATAAAATTACATTACAAATAATAAAATAAAAATATCTCATAAAATTTCATGCATACATTTCAAATAATAAATATAAATCAAAATATCAAAACATTAACCACATATTTAATATCTAAATTATCAAAACTAAAATAATAAAGCACATGATAAAATAAACAAGGCGGGTTTGGGGTGGGTACTAGTGTCCCCATTATCCGATCCGTCCCGATATTTTATAATCGAGAAAATCTAAACCTGAACCCATACCTAGTCAAAGCAAATTTTCTCCATCAAATTTGAGATGGATTCGGGTGGATATCTGCAAGTATGAGATATGTTGTCATGCATACTGACAACCATTTTTTTTTAAGGTGTTATTGATATTATTTTTTTTTTAAAAAAATAAATTTCGATGACAATTATATTCATTCATTTTATGCGAACGCGCAAATGTTTCACAAAAAATTGTATTTTCTAAAATACGACACATGTCATCCATGTGATGCGGTGTAATCAGTCAAAGAAATCTTTCTCCTCAACCAGCGAGAATGAAATGAGTTTCTTTGGGAACATGAACTCCAAAACTTCATTTAATATTTGCATTGTACTATTCTGGCAATAAGTACAAAATGTGCTGTCATGTCGCTATTTTACAATACTTTTTTTTCTTACACATCACGAGGACAATTATAATAAATTTTGGCCTTAACATTACTAAATTAATTGGATCTATCATATCTACCTTATAAAAATTCATACCAAAGTGCATTCTCACTATTTTCACCTAATTATATTCATTTACTTATATTATATTATTTGAGTAAAATCAATATACTATATTATATTATATTAATGAACATCCTTAAACAAAGGAACAAACAAATCAGCAAAAGTGGTTTCTCATAATATTTACAAATTCAATGAAATCAATTCTTCCATCTTGATTCTCATCAAATCTCTTGATCATCTTTTCACAGTTCTCAAACTCTGATCCTTGTTTCAATCCCAAAATAACAAGAACTCTTTGCAACTCCATTGCATCAATAAAACCATCTTTATTCTCATCAAAAACATCAAAAGCTTGCTTCACTTCCACCAAGCTTGGCTCATTCTCCTCAAACACTTCACATAGCTCCTTGGAACCATACTTTTCATCAAGCTCCTCACTTTCTGAGCTGCAAAAAAATCCCATTCTTTCCATCACCATTTTCACTTCATCTCTTTCTATAATCATCTCGCCACTTTCTCTTCCAGCATTTGGCTCATTAGATTCTGAAACCTTCTTCTCCAGTCTCACCTCTGAAGAGCTACCGTAATGAAGTTGACAGAAAAGGTAAAACCATAAACTCGAGAAAAACTTGTGGATTTTGTTGAAAAATGTTAAACCTAGGAAAAGGTCTATGAAACCAAACAAGGGAGAAGTTGATGTCTCATCTGCAAAAAAATAGTCAATTTGAGAAAGAACCATGGTTAGAGATTAAGAGTTAAGATTATAAAGATGAGAAAAGTTGTAATGGTTTAAGAGGGTGGAAGAAGGGTTGGTTATATAAGTGGGAAGATGGAGCTTGGAAGAATGGAGAAGCTAAGTTTGTCATCATGGAAAGAGGGAGGAAGGTGCATGGACATGAGACGTGGGGGAAAGAATATGCTATGACAATATTATAAAACTATGGTTATTTCATTGACAACATCATAGGAAGTTTCCTGTTTCTAAATTGAAACAAACATAGAATTTCACTTTGGCTTATGGTCATTGTCATCAATATTGTTTTCTTATGGTCAATGGGAAATGGAAGAGACAAAATGTTGAGTACTTTCCTAGAAGTGACTCAGCACTGAGATTTGGCCTGCCCAACAATTTACTTGTCCATGTTTAAATATAGTCTTGACTTTCAACTTAATAATATGGAATTGAATTTTGATAGAATTTTTCCCTAATTAAAAAATAAATTGTATTTGGTAAAATATAGTGTACAAATACCAAAAATCACTTTTGATATTATTTATAAATCATTTAATTAGATTATGATTTATAACCAAAATCAATTTTCACTAAAATCTAAACTTAAATCTAGATGAAAATTTATTTATGGTCGTATAATTGATCATTTTTAATATATTTAATTTTAATTGTTTATTCATCAAATTCAATTTAAAATTAATTGTTTCTCAAATCTCTTTTTAAAATTGAGTTTTTTTTCATAATAGGCCAAGCCTATTGAACTGAAACAAAACTACTGGACCTTAGGCCCGTTTACACTAAGATCCATATTATGTTCAGTGAAACTGAGCATCTCCAATGGTGCAACCCATTTTTAGGTTCTTTGTGGGACCCACTCTTTTAAAGCAACTCATTCAATTTTCACTCAAATGGTGCAACTCTAAATAATCCATATTGGGTCCGACCACTTTACTTAAAAAATATTATTTATATTAAATTTATTTTATTTAAAATTATAATTTAAATATTTAAATTTTAATTAAAATGATAATTAAAATAATAAATAAAATTTTATATCAAATTATAATTTTTATATTATAAAATTAATATTTTAATATAAGAACCATTGAAGAACCGTTGCATATTTAAGAACCTTTCCATCTTGAAAACAACAAATATGAGTGCCATGTTGACAAACCCACTCTAAGAACTCCCATTGGAATTGGTCTTAGATCTTATAATCCTAGCCATCCTGTGTGCCTCTTCATTTTTCCCTCTTTTGATATGAATAAACATAATATTTTCAAACAAACATTTCATCTTCCACATTCCTCTACAGTGTGTGCTCATTGCGTTTTGAGAAATAGAAATCTCGCTATCATTCATGATGTCTATCATAATCTTGTTGTCTAATTGGAACACCACATTTTCTCTCTCCTCTATCGGAGCTCTCTCCATGGCTTCAACAACTATTGTGTTAATAATTAGCAACTGCATTTTAGCATTTAATTAGTTACAATTAGCAGTTGTATTTTAGCATTAATTAGGTAGTTCCTAGAATATCTCTTGTATTTTAATAACATATATCATATATAATTTGATCATCAATATTCCCTAATCTTTAGGCATGTAGTTCGGAAAATTTGTTGTATACCTTTTGTATAAAATCCTTTGTCAATGAATGAGAAAAACAGAATTGCCTCACATTATCTCTTTATGAACAAATTTAAATTGATACTTTGATTTTTTTTTCTTCTCCTTCTTTAGTTTTCGTCCGGTCTCAACAAAAATACCATGGCTGAAAACAATTTTGATGGAGAAAGTACACAGAAGCATACGAGTAACGACGATAAAAGGAAGAATCAAATTCTTCTCAATACGACATCACCGTATTAATTGTATCCTTTTGATCATCCTGACATGAATATTTTTCTGGTGTCTTTGAAGGGTGACAATTACCAAGAATGGGAAATCAATATGCGTAATGCATTTCGTGAAAAACGCAAACTCGGTTTCTTGAACGGGACAATGACAGAACCAACTGCTGATGTAAGCGAGATCGAGGATTGGTGGATTGTCAATTCCATGCTTGTAGCTTGGATTATTCAATCCATCGACTCATTTATTTGTTCTACATTACCTATTATGATACATTAAATGAGTTGTGGGACGATCTACATTAGCAGTTCTCCATCGGCAACGAACCGTGTATTCTGCAGCTGCGATATGAACTGGCACGTTTAAATCAAAATGGTCAGAGTGTTGCTGCTTACTACGGGAATCTGAAGAGAATTTGGGATGAGTTTTCCATATATCTCACGAAGAGAGCTTGTACATGTGGAAAATGTGTTTGCAAATGCTTAGAAAATTTGAGCAAGGAACGTGAGGATGAGCGAGTTCACCAATTTTTGATGGGCTTGGATGATGATCTGTATGGAACACTTTGTTCTAACATTATCGCTCAAGATCCACTTCCTTCCTTAAACCGAGTGTATTCTCTGGTGGTACTAGAAGAGCGCCACAAAACCATGACGAAGGGGCGTGAGGCACAAAATGAGGTTGTCGCCTTTGCTGTCCGTGGTGGTTCTTTCAATCATGGTGGCTCTAAAGGAAGTTTTAAGAAGACTATCTTCCCCCATTGTGGAAGGTCAGGCCATGAAGTGACTTCTTGCTTCAAAGTTATTAGCTATCCGGAATGGTGGAATAATGAACGTGGAAATGGAAAGAACAAAGAAAAAGCCCAAGGCGCTGTTGGTGCAGGAAAAGGTATTGTTGGTGTTGCTAATGCTGCTTAATTTGCAACACCATCTTCTTCTGCCTCACCTGTTTTGACTACCCAAGACAGAAATGATGTTGGTCATGCTTTAACAAATGATAAATGGAACACCATCTTGAATATGTTCAAATTTTTAAATAATAAACCTTCTTCCAATGAAAAATTGACAGGTAAGTCTTTTTCTCCTTGGATATTAGATACAGGGGCATCATATCATATGACTAGAGATAAACGCTTACTTATGGATCTCTCCGATATTTTTCCTTCTCCTCTTATAATGCCGATGGGCCACAAACTAATGCTGTCCAAGAAGGGACAACAATTCTTGGTGAAAATTGGACTATTCAACATGTTCTATATGTTCCTAGACTAACCTGCAATTTGATCTCTTTCTCCTAATCAATCAAAGATTTAAATTATGTAGTCACATTAACCGACAAGATATGTGTGATACAAGACCGCACTTCGAGGATGGTGATTGGAGCAGGTGAAGAGAGGAATGAGGTCTATTGGCTTCGCTCGATGGCACTAACAACTCGATTATGTCATGCAATGGATGCAGATTCTTATCAAATGTGGCATCAGTGCCTTGGACACCCGTCTTCACAAATAGTCGGCCTTCTTCCTGGTGTTAGTGATAATGATTTTCGTAAAAATAAAGATGAACCATGTGATTTATGTTTTAAAGAAAAATAAACTCGTACGTCGTTTCCTATTAGTTCTAATTTGTTTGAATTGGTTCATTGTGATGTATGGGGTCCATATAGTGTTCTCTTTTTATGTGGTGCCTCTTATTTCTTAACAATTGTTGATGATCATTCAAGAGGGGTTTGGATATACTTAATGGCTAATAAGATAGAGGTTGCAAACCTTATTAAGAACTTTTGTGTAATGACTCAAACTCAATTCAATAAGACTGTGAAACGTATTCGAAGTGATAATGGGTCTGAACTTACATCCTTGGGAAGTTATTTTGCCGCACAAGGTATTTTATTTGAAACATCATGTGTTGGTACCCCCTAACAAAATGGGCGAGCAGTACGAAAGGATCGTCATATTCTTAATGTGGCTCGTGCACTTCGGTTTCAAGCTAATTTACCTATTGAGTTTTGGGGTGAATGTATCCTTACGGCTGACTATCTTATCAACCGTACTCATACATCTGCCCTACAAGGAAAAACCCCATATCATATCATTTTTGGCCACAAACCTATTTATAATCACATTAATACCTTTGGATGTCTTTGTTTTGCCTCAAAAGTTCCTCGTGACCGAAATAAATTTGCTCTACGCAGTAGGAAATGAGTATTTATTGGCTATCCTCATGGAAAGAAAGGGTGAAGACTACTTGATATTGATACTAAGAATTACTTTAATTCTCGGGATGTTGTGTTTTATGAGAATCATTTTCCTTACAAACATTCTCATACCTCTTCTGCCACTGCTACTAATAGTGTTCATCCTGCAATTTATGACATGACACCTATAGTTCATACAACATCACAAGATAACACACTTCCCTCACCTATATCAAAACAAGATTTTACTTTAGCTGAACCTGTTGAAACTGTGCCCTCTACGACTTCCTCAAGAACGATACTAATTTGTTAGAAGTAAGGGGGATCGATCATGTTGCGTTAGAAAAACCTGCAAAATTTTCTCTTGATGAGATGACAGACGCTCCCCCCATTTCAAATAATACTGATGTCCGACGCAACTCACGAGATCTCCATCCATCAGTTCGACTGCGGGATTTTGTTTGTCATACAACATACCGTTTAGACCTATTCTCTATGCCACCTTTGCAATCTCCACCTTCAGGTAGTATGCCTTATCCCATAACTAATTATGTGACTTGCAATAATTTTTCTGCCTCTCATGTTCATTTCTTGACAACAGTAACCGCAATATTTGAGCCAACACGTTTCTCTGAAGTTGTTCGTTATTCTTCTTGGCGTGAAGCCATGCGCAAGGAAATTAATGCTCTTGATAATAATGGTACATGGACTATTGAAGATCTTCCATCGGGAAATAAAACTATTGGGTGCAAATGGGTGTAAAAAATTAAGTACAACTCTAATGGTACTATTGAACGACACAAAACGCATCTTGTTATTCTCAGAACAATCAAGTTGTTGGTATTGATTTTAATGAGACCTTTGCTCTAGTTGCAAAGATGGTATCCGTGCGTGTTTTTCTTGCGGTGGCTATTATTCGTGGTTGGGAACTCCATTAAATAGATGTTCACAATGCTTTTCCACATGGAGACCTGGATGAAGAAGTTTATATGAGCCTTCCTCCGAGATTTTCAAGCGTTTCTCCCGGAATGGTCTGCAGATTGAGGAAATCTTTGTATGTACTTCATCAAGCCCCTCGTAACTGGTTTTCTAAGCTTGCTTCTGCCTTAAAGTCATTTGGATTTGTTCAATCCTATGCTGATTACTCATTTTTCTCTCTTGAACAACATGGTATTGTTCTTCATATACTTATATTGACGACCTGATCATCGCAGGTAATGAATCAACAACAATTGCTCATTTCAAAGCTTATCTTAGCACTTGCTTTCACATGAAAGATTTGGGAGTTTTGAAATATTTTCTTGGTCTTGAGATTGATTGTGGACTTGATGGTTTGTTTCTGTCTCAATGAAAATATGCATTGGATATCATCTCCGAAGCTGGCTTGCTTGGTGCAAAACTGTGTGATTTTCCCATGGAACAAAATCACCAATTAGCTCTTGATACATGTCTCAACCTTGATCATCCTGATCGGTATATACGCCTTGTTGGTCGATTGGTTTACCTCACAATTACTCATCCAGGGCTATGTTATGTTGTTCATACTTTATCTCAATTTATGCAAAGTCCTAAAGAAGCACATTGGAATGCTACTCTACGAGTTCTTCATTACTTAAAAAGACATCCAAGGCAAGGTATTTTCCTCTCTAAGGACAATTCTTTGCAACTTACTGCTTATTGTGATTCAGATTATGCTACATGTCCTTTGACTCGCCGATCTCTCACTGGATACTTTATTATGTTGAGTATTTCTCATATTTCTTAGAAGACTAAGAAGCAGCCAACTGTTTCTCGATCCTCTGCTGAGGCCGAATATCACTCTATGGATGCTACTAGTTGTGAACTCATTTGGCTTAAATATTTACTTAAGTCTCTTGGAGTTCACCATTCCATGCTTATGCGCTTATTTTGTGATAGTCAAGTGGCTCTCCACATTGTCGCTAATCCAGTTTTTCATGAACGTGCAAAGCATATTGAGATTGATTGCCATTTCATTCGAGATCAAATTCAAGCGGGTAACATTTCTACCTTCCATGTTTGCACAAACACGCAACTAGCGGATATCTTTAACAAATATCTCGGGAAGAAACAATTTCAGTTTCTTCTTCACAAGTTGGGCATTCAAAATCCTCATGCTCCAACTTGAGGGGGAGTATTGTGTTAAAAGTTAGCAGTTGTATTTTAGCATTTAATTAGTTACAATTAGCAACTGTATTTTAGCATTCATTAGGTAGTTCCTAGAATATCTCTTGTATTTTAATAGCATATATATACATAATTTGATCATCAATATTCCTTAATCTTTAGGCATGTAGTTTGGGAAATCTGTTGTATACCTTTTGTATATAATCCTTTACAATGAATGAGAAAAGCAGAATTGTCTCACATTATCTCTTTAGTAGCGATTGAATCTTATCTCCTTGAACTTTTGAGGAGTGTTCTCCAAGGATTTGACCCTTGCCGTTGGATATGGACTCACATAGACCCCATAATCAATCATCCACAAGATATGCATCCGTGTTAATCGTGGTCCACTAATGGTTCAGGTTTTCCCAGGTATTGTTACAATCCTCCCCTTTCCCAGCTTGATCTGTATCTGGGTTGGTGTTTTTTTGTGACAAAATAGTGCTTTTGATTTACCAGGATGGTTGAATTAGGTTCTTTGAAAATTTCTGGTTTTATTAATTGATTTATTACTTTCTTAAGATTTGAAGGAGTTATGAAAGCAGTAAAGTGCAGAAAGTAAAGAACACAGAGAAGTATCCTGGTTCCCTTCACACTTCGAAGGTACTCCAGTCCCCTTTCGCACCGAAAGAGACTTCACTATAGTTAGGATCAGTGTACAATACTTTCTAACCTATAGGTAGATTAGAGGCTCTTAAACACCTTTAAAATCTAAACACTAAGTGCAAGAAGAACAATCCTCTTCAATGCACACACTTGCTTTCAACAATCCTGAACAATAAGGGGAAATAAATATGATCTGAATTTATAATGAGTTTGAAACTGTGTATACAAAGTTTTATCAATGTTGTGATTAATCTTCTCTTTTAATGAGAATTTCCACAACTATCTAAGACTTGTTGCTCAATAATTTTCTTTCAAAGGATATGAAAATTATGCAGAAAATTCTTTATGAAAAGTGATTTGGATTCAGATGTGGAAAGATAAAAATATGTTAAAGATTTTGAAAGAGGATGTTTTTGGAAATTGAAAGATTAGGTATTTATATTACACAAACACCTCTTAAAATAATATGCAAATCCTCATAAAAATTGATGAACAATTGCCATGTTTCAATGGAAACAATTCACAAAAGATTGGTTGAAGAGATGCAATTTTTCAGAATAATTTTTCAAAAACGTTCAGTGAGCAATCGATTGCATATATAGACCAATCGATTGCACCTTCACAAAAATCACTTGAAATTCAAATTTTGAACAGAGCAATCGATTGCACCAAAGCACCAATCGATTGCACTAAGAAACAAAAGCAAAAATACAAAGATTTTTAAGTATGCAATCGATTGTACCAAAGCACCAATCAATTGCACTAAGAAACAAAAGCAAAACAGAAGTAAAATTTTGATCATGCAATCAATTGCACTTACAAAAACTTAGAAAAATTCTGTTTTAGGGAACTTGTGTTAGTGTGAAAAGTAATGCAAAAAGTTTTTGATTGTTTGAGCAACTAGGACTTAAATACTTGATGAAGATTTTCATTATACCTTATAATGAGATCATTCTTCATATCAAGTCTTTGTCCTGATGTCTTGAAGATAAATGAACATCTTTGCCTTCTTGTCAAGTGATTTGTCTTCATCAAAACATAAGTGGATCTTGAGAATCTTGATTTCACATTCTCCCCTTTTTTAATGATGACAAAGCATTCTCTTTTGTTGTGATGTTCTTTCTGACAAGTTTCTCCCCCTGAGATATAGATCTCCCCATAAATGTGTGAAGTGTTGAGAGAATCTGATTTTGTTTGGAGTAGCCTTGCATTTGTACCTTAAAGATCAAGGAAAGAAAAAACAAGCAAAGAAAGAGTAACATCCTTCTCCCCCTTTTGACATTATCAAAAAGAAGGAAAAGATGGATTAAGAGAAAAAATATGTATAGACAAGAGACAATAATTCAAGTATCATAAAACTTTAGTCATATATTGAAAAAGTAAAGTACAATAATTAAGTAAAAGTGTAGTATTCAAACATACATAGATAATAAGAAGTGCTGAATTAAAAAGTACATAGATAGGACAGATAAACATAAAAACATGTAAACAACTTATGAAATGTCCATGTTGGGATCAAAGGTTTGGTGGTTTGGAAAAGTTTATTGGAGAGGTGACGGACGAGTTGCGGGAACAGCCGGGTTGGAAGGGTCGTAGGGTGGAATGTATAAGTGAGAGTAAAGATATGAGAATTGTTGATTGACGACCTCTTGGAAGTTGTTGATCCTAGTTGTGGTTGACTCAGTAATTACATTATATTGATTATTTATGGAAGTGTTGAGATTTCCAAATTTTTGAGTCATGTAGTCCATCAATTCTTGGTTACTAGGGCCATGTTGAATAGGTGGAGGAGGAACATCATCATCTTCTTTATTCTCCTGCTCGTCGTTTTCAGCCATACCTTCACCAAGGTAAACAATTGTCTTTGTCTCTGGGTTATACTTGACGCCCATCCTAGAGTCCACATTCTTGATTGAGATTTTGTTGGCATTTGATTCCATGAGACACATATCAAAGCCTTCGAAATCTACTTCAAAATGTTCCAGAATCTTGGTAATGAATCATGCATATGGCAAAAATTTGGATTTTTTGTTGATTGACCTCATGTGAACCAAAATTAAGTAAGACCAACTTACGTTAATGCCATTCTTGAGAGTATACAAAATCTGCATTTCTAAGTCAGTCACAATGCAGTGGTTTCCAGCCCTTGGAAACATTATGTATACCATAAAATAATGAAACGACCGATCATTAATGTGGAAAATACCTTCCGACCAAGAGGTTCGAGAAGGTTCCATGCCGCCTAAGGATCTAACATGTTTTGCATGAAATTCTGCTTCAGACATTCGGCCAAGGCTCTAATAAAATTTCTCTTTTGTTGTATGCTTCCCAAACTTCTTCGTTTTCTTCATAGAGTCTCCCACCAGAAGCTGGAATATCCAGAATTCTGCCAAGTTTCTTTGAGTTGAGGGGAATTATTTTTCCTCTAACATATGTTACCATTTTTCCTTCTTCCATGTGTAAGTTGCTATAGAACAATCTCACTAAATCCGGATAATATGGCTCAGATGAAGAAATTAAGGATTCCAAGGAATTTTGAAAAGAAAAACATTCTTCAGGGAATGATGAGAGAATACCATATTTTGGTGTTTGCACAACCTTTTTCTGAAAGAAATTTGTGAATCTTTCTTGTTGTTCATCAATCAAATGTTGAAGAATAAGTGGAGTCTCCGAGGATGAGGATGCTGGAGCTTTGCCTTTGCTTTGAGCTGAAATATTCCTTTTTGAACGAGAAGCCATGAGAGATGATGAAAGGTTGTGGTTTTAGGGTTTGTGAGGAAGAAGTGTTTTGTAGTTTAGGTTTTGGGAGAGATGATGAAGTTTGGTTTAAATGTAGGGTTTTTATAATGATTAAGAGAAGAAAGAGTATGTAGATAGTTAATGTGGGAGTTGAGTAGTTGATGGTTATTGATGATTATGGACTTTGGAAATATGAGAGTTTTGGTTAAAGTCTTGAGAATAGGGCTAAGGAGTAAAGATAACATATGTAGGTCAAAAGTAGAGATGGTAGGGTAGTTGGAAGGATTAAAGACCTATGGACCTATTAAAGAAAATGAAAGAGCAGTTTTCACAGTAGGTGCAATCGATTGGCATAGTGGTGCAATCGATTGCACTACCAAACAGAAACAAAGGAAAACAAAAGTTACAATATGCAATCGATTGAAACTAGGGTGCAATCGATTGCATGCTTAAAAATTTAGTATTTTTAGAAAACTTACAGTGAGCAATCGATTGACACAAAGGTGCAATCGATTACAGGCAGTGAAATATGAAAAAATCCAAAAGATATACTTGTACAATGTACCATAGTTGATGATCTTTCATGTTTAAACATCATTTTCATCCAAAATTCAGAGTTCTCTCCGAATTTTGAAGAAAGGTTCTTTTGCCAATGGTTTGGTGAAAATATCTGCAAGCTGATTATGAGTATCCATGAAGGTTATCTCGACATCTCCTTGAAGTAAATGATCTCGTAGAAAGTGATGTCGTATGTCGATATGCTTCTTTCTTGAATGCATGACTGGATTCTTAGTAATTTTGACCGCACTTGTGTTATCACACCGTAGAGAAATGCATCCAGGATAGAGTCCGTAGTCACGAAGTTGTTGCTTAAGCCAAAGAATCTGTGCACATCAACTACCTGCTGCTATGTATTCTGCTTCGACCGTACTAAGTGCTACGCATGCTTGCTTCTTGCATGCCCCACGATACCAGCGCATTTCCCAAGATGTGACATGTTCCACTTGTGCTTTTTCTATCTGTTTTACAGCCTGCATAATCCGCGTCAGAATATCCAATTAAGTTGCAAATACTACCTTTAGGGTACCATAAGCCGACGTTGGTTGTTCCTTTGAGATATTTCATGATCCGCTTGACTGCCATTAAGTGAGATTCCTTTGGGTTTGCTTGAAAGCGAGCACATAGACAGACACTGAACATAATGTCAGGACGACTTGGTGTCAAGTATAGTAAGGAGCCAATCATACCTCTATATTTTGTGATATCAACCGACACGCCAGATTCATCTTGGTCTACATATGTACCGGATCCCATAGGTGTAGATAAAGTCTTACAATTTTCCATATCAAATTTCTTCAATAATTCTTTGTAATATTTGGATTGATTGATAAAGATCCCATTCTCGAGTTGCTTGATCTGAAGTCCTAGAAAGTAGTTCATTTTTCCCATCATAGACATTTCAAATTCTTCTTGCATCATGGATGAGAATTCTTCACATAACTTAGTGTTGGTTGAACTGAAGATTATGTCACCAACATATACTTGTACCAAGAGAGTATCTTTAATTTTCTTGATGAACAAAGTCTTGTCAACCTTTCCTTTTTCAAAGCCTTTGTCACGTAAGAAATTGCTGAGACGATCGTACCATGCTCTCGGTGCTTGTTTCAATCCATAGAGAGCTCTCTTTAATTTGAAGACATGAGAAGGGTTTTTGTAATCTTCAAATCCAGGGGGTTGCTTGACATAAACTTCTTAATTTATGAATCCATTCAAAAATGCACTTTTGACGTCCATCTGGAAAAGATGAAAATTCATAGAACATGCATAAGACAATAAAAGTCTAATTGCTTCTAACCTTGCAACCGGAGCAAATGTTTCGTCAAAATTGATTTCTTCTTCTTGGTTTTATCCTTGTGCGACTAATCTTGCTTTATTTCGAACTATTATTCTATTCTCATCAAGTTTGTTTTTGAAGACCCATCTTGTTCCTATGATGTGATTATTGCTCGGCCTAGGGACAAGACTCCAAACTTGATTTCTTTCAAACTGATTTAGTTCTTCTTGCATAGCTATTATCCATTGATCATCGCCTAAGGCTTCATTGATTTTGGATGATTCAATTTGCGAGACAAATGCCATGTTCAGACAAGCATCCTTGAGATTCAATATTGTTGCTACACCTTGACTAATATCACCAATGACTTTATCGATTGGGTGATCTTTATGAGTCCTACATTCTTTAGGTAGATCATTGTGTTCTTCATTTTGTTGTGAATCCTCTTGTCGCTATTTTGGTTGATCACTAGCAACATCATTGAGAGTATCTTCTTGAGAGGTTTCTACTACATCATCATCATCAACAATAATATTATCCTCAGAGGGGTTAGTTTCATCAAAAGAAACATGCATAGATTCTTCAATAGTTAAAGTTCTTTTGTTAAAAATTCTAAATGCCTTACTAGAAAGAGAGTAATCGAGAAAAATACCTTCATCGGATTTCTCGTCAAACTTACCGAGGTTATCTTTGTCATTGTTCAAGACAAAGCATTTGCACCCAAAGATGTGAAAGAAAGATACCTTTGGTTTTCTCCCTTTGAAGAGTTCATAGAGAGTTTTCTTGAGAATAGGTCTAGTGTTGACACGATTACTCACAAAACAAGTCGTCCTCACCGCATCTGCCCAAAAATATTTAGGAAGGTTTGAGTCGCTAAGCATAGTTCTTGCAAGTTATACCAACGACCTATTCTTTCTTTCTACCACACCATTTTGTTGTGGAGTTCTTGGTGCGAAGAAGTTGTGTGAGATTCCATTTTCTTCGCAAAATTCTTCAAATAAAGCGTTATGGAATTCTCCACCATGGTCACTTCTAATGGAGACAATTGAAAGTGACTTCTCATTCTGAATTTGTTTTGCATACTTCTTGAATTCCTTGAAAGCTTCACTTTTCTGCACTAAGAAGAAAGTTCATGTGTATTTAAAGAAGTCATCAACAATTACTAATGCATAAACATTACCTCAAAAACTTTTTGTTCTTGATGGTCCGAAGAGATCCATGTGTAGCAATTGTAGTGGCCTTGTTGTGGACACCATATTCTTGGATATGAAAGTTGATTTGGTTTGTTTCCCTTTTTGGAAAGCGCCACACAATCTATCTTTGATGAATTTCATCTTTGGGAGACCAACAACTAAGTCATGTTTGATCAATTTTTTCAAATGCTCCATATGAATATGAGCAAACCTTTTGTGCCATAACCAAGAGTCGTTGTTGTTCGCCATAAGACACTTAACCTTCAAAGACATGTTATAAAGGGAAATCATAAAAATGTTGTTAATTCTATTACCTTTTAACATTACCTCATGAGTAACTTTGTTTTCTATCAAACATTCATCTTTGGTGAAGTTGATTCTGAAACCTTTATCATAAAGTTGGCTAATGCTAAGTAGGTTATGCTTTAGGCCTTCTAGATAGAGGACATCTTCTATGGTTGTGAAAGGTGGTGCACCAATGCTGCCTATGCCAAGGATCTTTCCTTTGTTGTTATCACCATAGGTTATAAATCCTTTGGCCTTAAGCGTTAGATGTTAAAATTTGGGAAAGTCACCCGTCATATGCCTTGAACACCCACTACCAAGATACCATTGATATGAAGAGGTCTTCAAGCATACCTACAAAAAAAGTTTAAGTTTTATTAGGTACCCAAATTGCCTTGGGTCCTTCATAGTTAGTGCCTTTCTTGACCCACACATAATGCCTTTTTGCAACACTAAAATTTCTTACATAACAAGCATTAGGTGTATGGCCTTTGATACCACAATAAAAGCAGGTGGGCTCAAAGTTACTTTTGTATCTAGGAGGATAAGATTTCTTTTTACAAAATACTTTCTTCTTAGGGTATTGATGAACCACTTTAGGCTTAATCACTTTCTCTTTAGGAGTTTGTTAACTAGCCTTGACAAAGATGGTTTTATTGAAACTTGGTTTAGAAAATTTTGAGTAACCAAGACCACTCTTATCATTTGAGAACCTTTGTTGACTAAGAACAGCCTCCAATCCAATTTTTCCTTTTTCATACCTTTCAAGGACTCTTTGTAATTGAACAATTTGAAATGAAAGTGACTCACACTTAGTGCATACAAAATTCTGTTTTTGATCACTAATTAATTTTTGTTTTTCATCTTTGAAATTATTTTCCATTGTCTCAACCTTTTCTTCTAAAGTTGAGATTTAATTTTTTTGTAATGAAATAGTTTTGTACAGAGTTTTGCATTCACCCAAAAGTTCATCAATTACTCCTTGAGCATCATTATCATAAATTGAAAAATTATTACTAACCCCATTGTCTTCATCGTCAGAGTGATGTGAGACCATCAATGCTAGATTTGCACTTTGATCACTATCTGAGTCTGATGAGGAACTTATCTCGTTATCCTCCCATGCTACGTAGGCCTTATTCTTTTTGAAATCCTTTTTGTTTTTATAGGCATCCTTCTTGGAGAGTTTAGGACAGTTTGGTTTGATGTGTCCTTGTTTTCCACATTCATAGCATTTGACATCTTGTGCGGATGTTGACGCCTCATTTTCTTTCTTCAAAAACTTCTTCCTTTTGATATAGTCAGAATTTCCAATACTATTTGTAGAAACAAAATATTTTTCTAACCTTTTTACAAGAAGCATGAAGTTTTCATCTTCAACATGATCATCTTCCTTTTCTACTTGTTTGAATTTAACCTTTAATGTGATGCTTTTAGATTTCTTCTCTTGATTCTCATGTTTTTCTAATTGCCTAAGTTCCGTCTCATATTCTTGAAGTTTTCCAAACAATGTAGCGGATGTCATTGTGGATAGACTTTTCTTTCCAGAAATTGTTGTCACCTTGGGTTTCCATTCTCTGGACAAAGATCTAAGCACTTTAAGATTTAATTCATCGTTAGTTAATATCTTACCAAGTGCTCTTAGATGATTTGTCAAGTGCACAAATCTTTTCTGCAAGTCAATAATTGATTCTCCTGACTACATTCTGAATAGCTTGTATTCCTGACTCAACATGTTCAATCTCGATCTTTTGACTTCAGTGGTTCCTTCATGAGTTTCCACTAAAGTATCCCAGATTTCCTTTGTTGATGTACATGTTGAGACGCAAAAGAATTTGTCCATGCTTAGTGCATTTTGTAGAAGATTGATTGCCTTTTTGTCATAGAGAACCTTTTTCTTATCATCGTCATCCCATGAACCTTTAGGCTTTGTTGATCCAACACCATTAACAATCGTTGAAGGAACGAAGGGACCATTTTGGACAACATCCCATATTCCATCTCCTTGTGCTTCTAAGTGAGCCTTCATGCGAATCTTCCAGAAATCAAAGTATTCAGCACAAAACAGTGGAGGCTTGTTGCTACTATCATCATCTTTAAACACACCTTTGTTGTTTGCGGAAGCCATTCTGAATCGATTAGGAACAAGTTACCTAACACTTGCTCTGATGCCAATTGATAGTATGAGTTGCACCTAAGAGGGGGAGGGGGGGTGAATTAGGTTCTTTGAAATTTTCTAGTTTTATTGGCTGAGTTATTACTTTCTTGAGATTTGAAGGAGTTATGAAAGCAGTAAAGTGCAGAAAGTAAAGAACACAGAGAAGTATCCTGGTTCCCTTCACACTTCGAAGGTACTCCAGTCCCCTTTCGCACCGAAATAGATTTCACTATAGTTAGGATCAGTGTACAATACTTTCTAACCTATAGGTAGATTAAAGGCTCTTAAACACCTTTAAAATCTAAACACTAAGTGCAAGAAGAACAATCCTCTTGAATGCACACACTTGCTTTCAACAATCCTGAACAATAAGGGGAAATAGATACAATCTGAATTTATAATGAGTTTGAAACTATGTATACAAAGTTTTATCAATGATGTGATTGATCTTCTCTTTCAATGAGAATTTTCACAAATATCTAAGACTTGTTGCTCAAGAATTTTCTTTCAAAGGATATATAAATTATGCAGAAAATTCTTTATGAAAAGTGATTTTGATTTAGATGTGGAAAGATAAAAATATGTTAAAGATTTTGAAAGAGGTTATTTTTGAAAATTGAAAGATTAGGTATTTATATTACACAAACACCTCTTGAAATAATATGCAAATCCTCAGAAAAATTGATGAACAATTATCATGTTTCAATGGATACAATTCACAGAAGATTGGTTGAAGAGATGCAATTTTTCAGAACAATTTTTCAAAAAAGTTCAGTGAGCAATCGATTGCACATATAGACCAATCGATTGCACCTTCACAAAAATCACTTGAAATTCAAATTTTGAACAGAGCAATCGATTGCACTAAAGCACCAATCGATTGCACTAAGAAACAGAAGCAAAAATACAAAGATTTTTAAGTATGCAATCGATTGTACCAAAGCACCAATCGATTGCACTAAGAAACATATGCAAAACAGAAGTAAAATTTTGATCATGCAATCGATTGCTCTAAGAGTGCAATCGATTGCACTTACAAAAACTTAGAAAAATTTTGTTTTAAAAAACTTCTGTTAGTGGGAAAAGTAATGCAAATTTTTTTTTGATTGTTTGAGCAACTAGGACTTAAATACTTGATGAAGATTTTCATTATGCCTTCTAGTGAGATCATTCTTCATATCAAGTCTTTGTCCTGATGTATTGAAGATAAATGAACATCTTTGCCTTCTTGTCAAGTGATTTGTCTTCATCAAAACATAAGTTGATCTTGAGAGTCTTGATTTCACACTTCTTTGGCACATATTATTTGGTTCGTTGGGGATGTCCCGGTGTGGATTGGAATGGCTGTTGCGGTACTCAGTGTAGCTTCTTTGAGCGTTTGAAACTACTTATAAGGCATGTATGTCTTTATTTTCATGAATAACTTTGTTTCTCGCATTCCAGACACTGCCTGTTATGTGAATGTATACTTCTATCCGATCTTTTGTCATGGTACTAAGTTTGTTTATGCCCCACTCCACAAAACTTGTCTGCTTATTATTGTTGAAGTTTATATTGAGAGGGGAGCTAAACCAGACATATTTCACCCACCAACACTCCATAAAACAATGATCCATATTTTTAATTGATTCATTGCATCTAGGGTAAAGGAAGTCAGTGGGGATGTTTCTGTTACTTAGGTTACTTTTAACTGGTAGTAAATTAGAAAAAAGTCTCCATATGAGAAATTGTTTCCTAGGAGGAACCTTGCTTGTCCAAACCTTCTTCGAAACCTCTTTCTCCACTTCTTTGTTGGAGCTCTCCTCTTTCTGCCTTGACTTCCACTTCCTGAAGCTATGGTATCCCGGTTGAATAGTGTACATACAATCTTTATTAGACTACCAACCAAGACAATCATCTTCATTTATTTTGTTTAGAGGAATGTTGTTGATGCAGTTTCTGTCTATAGCTATGAAAGTGTTGTTTAGCACATGTTGGTTTCAACACCTATTATCCCTATCAATGAGGTCCCAAACTTCAAGGGTCATTGTTTCTGTTCTGGCCTGGGCCCAACCTCGCGGTCCAGCCCAATAACGCACAAGGCCTAAAGAGGGTAATAGCTTGACCGGACACACTCCCCATTAGGACGGGCGGGACACGCTCTCCGCCAAGCGGAGCGGCACACCTCGAAGCGTCCCCGGCGCCCCCAGTTGGCCGAACGGAGGGCCCTCCGCGGACGACACTCCCCGTGCCATCGGGCAAGAACCCTTGGTTCCCCAACGCCCTCGCGCGCACCCCTCCGCGGGCAGAACTCGCTCCCCTGTCGGGGAGGACTACATGTCCTTCACACGTTCTCCACGTGCTCCCCTCCGCGGGGACACGTCATCAACCAACTGCCCACCTCCGAAAGAGCAGGTCAAACCCACTTTCCGGAGATCAAGGAGCAGTTGGACTAGGGCGAATACCACGTCCTGATCTTCACTATGCCACGTAAGCCCTAGCAGTCACCTGGGTTGGGCCTGACAGTCCAGACCAACGCAAGTGACCGTTGGCCCAACGCTGGGGTCTCTCTATAAATACCCTCTTCCTTAAGAGGGTCAGGTAACACACTCATTACCCCTTTTCTGTACTTTGCTCTCACTCTGCCCAATTCCTTACTTTGGCATCAGAATGTATCGCAGGTGCACCCCCCTTTTTCTCCTCTCCATCGGTGAACAGGCAGCAGTCCAGCAGCGTGTGGCCAGCCCGTGATCCCCTTCTGATCAGGTCAGATCAATGGCACTGTCTGTGGGAACATAAACTTCCCCGTTACTCCGAGCAGCAAACCAAAGTTTCACCAGCACTCCACGGTCATGGCTAGCCCACACCACGATGATACCACACACGACTTTGTGCTCAACGTCGCCACCAACGGAAGCAAGCAAATGGAAACGTCGCGTCCGGAGGAGACCGACGAGAAAGACGGCCAAACTGCCTCACCGTCATCCGCAGAGCGGCTGCACCAGGCCGACCGCCGGCCCCCGAGCCCGGCAGCATTTCAACCCGTTCTTATTCCAGCGGGAGCAGAACCAACGGTGGCCGCCCTCTTTGCGGCCATCAACCAGACAAACCAGCTGCTGTTCCAGCAGAACGCACGGATTGGAGCGTTGGAGCGGGTAGGCCCTCTGAGGTCCCCCCCGCGGGAAGACCAGAACGGAGGCTCGAGGAGTCCCTCACCTCGACCCAGAAATCGACGATCGCGGCTGGAGAGACACCGAACGTAGGTGGTGCGAGAACGCACCAGGTCCCCAGCAAGACAAGTTCGCGAGAGGCGCCAGAACACCGCAGCGATCCCGGCCAGGGATCCTCGCGGCGAAACCCCGGGCAGGAGGTCGAGAACCCGAAACCAGGTGCCTATTCTAAACGGATCGTCTCCTCATCAGTCACCTGCCCCTAGCGATGAGGACGATTATCCCACTCCGCTGTCCCGAGAAATCATGGCTGCCCCCATCCCCCACAGGATGGAGAAGCCCCCGACACTATCGACGTACGACGGCACATCCGACCCAGACGATCACTTGGAGGACATCGAAGCCATGCTCGACTACCGAAACGTCCGAGGAGCTATCAAGTGAAGGCTATTCCCGACGACCCTGAGGAAAGGCGCCATGACGTGGTACAAAAGTTTGGAGCCCGAATCAGTCACGTCGTGGAGAGTCCTGAAGGACCTGTTCTCCAAACACTTTACAGTGTCCCGGCGGCACCCGAAGACGGAAGCCGTCCTCGGGGCGATAATCCAAGGCCCCGACGAACCTCTCCAAAAGTACATCGAAAGATTCACCCGGGAAGCAGTGCAGGTAACAACGTCAGACGAGATGAAGCGCTACCTAATGGAGCAGGGTCTACGTCACGACTCCAAATTCTATGAAGCCGTAGGCATACACCGACCAACCTCCCTCCAGAATTTCCTCGACAGAGCCGTGCATTATATCCGATTCGAAGAAACACAAGCGGCCAACTCCGCTCGAGACACCCGAGACAGGGAGGTCCCTCGCGGGCACCGAGATGACGGAGCCTCGAGCCATCGACGGGGAGGGGACCGTCGTCGCGAAGATCGCCCCCGCGAGCCCCGCGAACAATGCGGCCCTGTAGGTCGATTCACGGAGTACACGGCCTTGGTCGCTTCCCGCGAGCGCATACTGGCCGAATGCGCCAAAACCGAATTTGTCCAGGGAGGTGTCCGTTTTCCGCGACCGACACCCCCAAACCCAATGTGGACAAATCGAAATACTGCCGATTCTACAGGAGCCACGGGCACGTGACCGAAGACTGCATCCATCTCAAGGACGCGATCGAAATTCTGATCAAAGACGGTCACCTAAAGAGATACACCCGGGGAGGCGAACCCCCGAGGCCAAGAAAATCGAGGAACTCCCCTCTCCAGAGGACGACAGCAAACTCCAGGTCGCACTTTGTGTCAGCCGCCCCAAGGATTGGTTCGCAGACAGAGAATTCGGCCTTCCCGAAGGACCCGACCTAGTCAGCGAGCCAACCCGACCAACCAGCCGATGGGAATACTTCGCCAGAGCCATGGTCATCTCAGGTGGAACCACGAAGAGCCTGTCCGTAGGATCAGTGAAAAGAAAGTTCGACGAGCTTATCATGAACAACTCCGGAAGAATGAGCATGCTCGAAAGATTCTGAGGTCGATCCAATCCGATCACATTTTACCTCGAGGAACTCCCCGGGGGATCCCCCAACTCCAACATTCCCCTGCTCATACGAGCACGGATGGTGAACTTCGACGTCAGGCGCATCCTCGTCGACGGGGGCAACTCGGTTGACATCATGTACACGCACCTGTTCACAACCCTCCAACTCGACGAATCCAACCTTTCCCCCTACGTAGGCTCTGACCTTCAAGGGTTCAACGGGACGACGACGAGACCTTAAGGGTACGTAGAGCTGAAAGTCACCTTCGGAGAAGAAGAAACGGCCAGGGAGATCAGCATCTGTTTCTTAGTCATCGAATGCCCGTCCCTCTACAACTGTATCCTGGGCAGAACAACGATAACAGAACTCACCACGGTACCTTCCACCGTCCACCTGAAGATGAAATACTACACAAAACGGGGGGCCGTGGTGACCCTTAACGGAGACATCGAGGCCGCCCGGAGGTGTTTTGAGGCCGCGCTGAAAGGTTTAGACTCCATCGCTCCAACAACCAAGAGGACAACTCCAATCATAGCGCCAAAAAGTGAACCAAAGAAGCTGGTCGGATCCGTGGACCTCGACAGCCGCTTCACCGAGGAGCACGATCCCGAAATAAAGACCAGTGAGGATAACGGGCAGCCTATCCACCCGGCACGACCCATCCCGGACGGAGAATTTAAAATCATCACACTCGGGGAAGACACGAGCAGAACCGTGAAGATCGGCGCCGGACTCCCAGACCTCGCGAAAAGACAGCTCCAAGCCTGCCTCCGCGAGAACGCCAACCTCTTCGCCTAGAGCGCCGCAGAAATGCCCGGACTCGACCCCGAGGTCGCCTGCCACCAGTTGTCCATCAGCCCGACCGCGAAGGCCTTTGTTCAACGTAGGCGTCGACAGTCCCCCGAAAAATCGGCAGCAGCCGAGAAAGCTGTAAAAGACCTCCTAGAGGCAAATTTTATTTCGGAAGCCCGGTATTCAACCTGGCTGTCCAATGTTGTACTCGTTAAAAAGAATAATGGAAAATGACGCATGTGTGTTGACTATACTGATATCAATCGGGCATGTCCTAAGGACGCCTACCCCCTCCCCAACATCGACAAGCTCGTCGACAACTCCGCGGGCTTCAGGCTCTTGTCCTTCATGGACGCATACTCGGGGTACAACCAGATCCCGATGGCCGAGCACGATAAACAGAGCACGACCTTCATGACGGCGTCGGGCAACTATTACTACAACGTCAAATCTTGCACAGAGGACGAAATCGGCGATGAACAGTTTCTGGTATGTTGGTACAACCACATACCAACGGATGATGAATAGTTTCTTCCAGGCCGAAATCGGCGACATGCTCGAAGTGTACATGGACGACATGATCGTCAAATCTTGCACAGAGGACGACCACACGGCCCACCTCAGGAAGGTCTTCGAGACCGTAAGGACATGCCGAATGCGCTTCAACCCGGAGAAATGCACCTTCGGTGTCCGTGCCGGCAAGTTCCTCGGATACTACTTGACCGAACGGAGGATCGAGGCCAATCCGGACAAATGCCACGCCTTCTCATATATCACCACGCCCACCACGAAGAAGTCCATCCAATCCCTCAACGGCGTGCTCGCCTCACTTTCCCGGTTCATTGCCAAGTCCGCCCAACACGCCCTCCCCTTCTTTAAACTGCTCAGGAAGGAAACCATGTTCGAATGGACAGAAGAATGCGAGCAAGCCCTCTGCCACCTCAAACGCGTCTTGTCCGAACCACCGGTGCTGACACGTCCCATGATGGGCGAAACCCTATACCTATATCTGGCCGTGGCTAATGAAGCCGTCAGCGTCGTCCTCGTCAGCGAAGCCGGGGAGGGCCAAAAACCCATCTACTTTACAAGCAAAGCCCTCCACGGCCCCGAAGTCCGATACCAGCTGATCGAGAAAGTCGCCCTAACCCTCATCACCGCGGCACGACGGCTCCGACATTACTTCCTCGCACACACCATCGTG
This sequence comes from Lathyrus sativus, assembly GCA_963859935.3. NCBI lineage: Eukaryota > Viridiplantae > Streptophyta > Magnoliopsida > Fabales > Fabaceae > Lathyrus > Lathyrus sativus. Next base: position 651,740,064 of record OZ012738.1, on the reverse strand, counting down.
CTCCGCACCGATCAGCCCATCCGCCAGCTCCTCGGCCATCCCGACATGGCCGGACGCATGCTGAAATGGTCATTAGAACTATCTGAGTTCGACATCACCTACAAGGGCCGGCATGCCATCAAAGCTCAAGCCCTGACAGACTTCGTCGCCGAGATGACCCCGTCACCCGATCCCACCACCAGGAGCCACATCTGGACCATCTTCGTGGACGGCTCCTCTAACTCCACGGGAAGCGGCGCCGGCATCGTCCTCGACAATGACGAGGGCACCCTCATCGAAGTCTCCCTCACGCTGGCCTTCCCGACGACTAATAAACAAACCGAATACAAAGCGTTTTTGGCCGGACTCCGCTTGGCATCAGACCTCGGGGCCAGAGACATCCGAATCTACACAGATTCCCAACTAGTCGCTTCGCAAGTACGAGGAGAATATCAAGCGAAGAACGACAATCTCGCCGAGTACTTAGCACTTATCACCGAAAAACTACAAGGTTTCGACTCAGCGGAGATTCAGCACGTCCCGTGCGAGCAGAACACCCGCGCCGACGTCCTCTCCAAGTTGGCAAGCACCAAAAAGCGAAGAGGCCACAAGTCGGTCATCCAAGAAGTCTTGTCGCAACCGAGCACCAGAGCGACCACTGCCCTTCTTGACATCAACACCATCGGGGATACTGACTGCTGGATGACCCCACTCCACACCTATCTCAGCAAGGGGTTTTGTAAAAATATCAGCCCATTGATGATCTGTATCAACAAAATCTAGGTTTATAATACCCTTTTGAACATAGTCTCTGATGAAATGATGTTTAATTTCTATATGTTTTGCCTTAGAGTGTAAAATTGGATTTTTAGATAGACATATAACAGAAGTATTATCACAGAAGATAGATACATTACTCTCAAAGATCTGATAGTCCTCTAATTGACTCTTCATCCAGAGCATCTGCGTGCTACATCCAGCAGCAGCAATGTATTCTGCCTCTGTTGTAGAAAGTGCAATTGTGGGTTGCTTCTTGCTGTACCATGAGATCAAATGACTTCCAAGGAACTGACAGCTTCCAGAAGTACTTTTACGTTCTACTTTGTCTCCAGCATAGTCAGCATCACAGAATCCAACTAATGTATATTTATCAGATCTTCTGTAACACAGACCCACGTTAGTAGTACCTTTCAGATACCTTAGAATCCTCTTAACAGCAGTTAAGTGAGATTCTCTAGGATCTGATTGGAATCTTACACATAAACATACACTGAACAGAATGTCAGGTCTAGAAGCAGTTAAGTAGAGAAGAGATCCTATCATACCTCTGTAGAGTTTCTAATCTACTTTCTTACTTACCTCTTCCTTGCCTAGTGTACTAGTTGGATGCATTGGAGTCTTTGCCATCTTACTATCAGTCATGTTAAATTTCTTCAGAAGTTCTTTAACATATTTGGTCTGATGAATGTAAGTGCACTATGGAGTTTGGTTGACTTGAATTCCCAGAAAGAATTTCAATTCTCCCATCATGCTCATTTCAAATTCTGCCTGCATACATTGAGCAAACTCCTTTCCCAGCATAGTATTGGTAGATCCAAATATAATATCATCCACATATATTTGACATATTAGAAGATTTTTCTTAAATGTTTTACAAAAGAGTGTTGTGTCCACTTTGCCTCTGATGAAATTTTTCTCCAGAAGAAAATTGCTTAACCTCTCATACCAAGCTCTGGGAGCTTGTTTTAAACCATACATAGATTTCTTTAGTTTGAAAACATGTTCTGGAAATTTTTCACTCTCAAAACCAGGAGGCTGGTGAACATAAACTTCTTCTTCTATAATACCATTTAGAAAGACACTTTTAACATCCATCTGATATAGAGTGATGTTGTATTATGCAGCAAATGAAATAAGAAGACGTATAGATTCTAACCTTGCCACTGGAGCATAAGTTTCAGTGTAATCAATACCTTCTTGTTGACTGTACCCTTGAGCAACAAGCCTTGCCTTATTTCTTTCAACTTCTCCTTTCTCATTAAGCTTATTTCTGAAGACCCACTTAGTTCCAATTATGTTGAATCCTTTTGGTCTTGGAACTAAGTCCCACACATCATTTCTAGTGAACTGATTTAGCTCTTCTTGCATGGCAATAATCCAGTCATTGTCTTGCAGAGCTTCATCCACAGTGGTTGGTTCAATTACTGACACCAATCCAAATAATGATGCTTCAGAGGATCTGAGGAAGGATCTTGTTCTGATAGGGTCATCCTTCTTTCCAATGATCACATTCTCTGGATGAGAAGCTTTGATTCTGGAAGATGATCCTCTAACAGTTGATTCTTCAGAAATGTTTAAGTTGTTCATCTGAGAAGTCAAAGGAATTGCATCTGGCGTTGCTTCTGGTTCCTTCACTTGAGCTTTGTCTGCCTCTGAGCCTTTAGAGTCTGTGAAGACTACTTCTCTATCTGCAGAACTTTCAAACTGCTTTGGCTTTTTAATGTCAAGCTTATCATCAAATCTAACATGAATAGATTCTTCCACAATCTGTGTTTCAGTATTGTATACTCTATAGCCTTTAGAGCATTCGGAATACCCAAGCATGAAACACTTCTGTGCTTTTGAATCAAACTTGTTCAGATTTTCTTTAGTATTCAACATATAGCAAATGCATCCAAAAGGATGAAAATAAGCAATGTTGGGATTTCTGTTCCTCCACAATTCATAGGGAGTCTTTTCCAGAAGAGGTCTTACAGACACTCTGTTCTGAATGTAACATGCTGTGTTGATTGCTTCTGCCCAAAAGTGCTTTGCCAGATTAGTCTCATTAATCATGGTTCTGGCCATTTCTTGCAGAGTTCTATTTTTCCTCTCTACAACTCCATTCTGTTGTGGAGTTATAGGACAGGAAAAATCATGAGCAATGCCATTTTCATTAAAATATTTTTCAAAGTATTTGTTTTCAAATTCACCACCATGATCACTTCTGACTTTTATAATTTTGAAATCTTTTTCATTCTGGACTTGTTTGCAGAAGTCAAAGAACACAGAATGTGACTCATCCTTGTGTTTTAAGAACTTTACCCATGTCCATCTACTATAGTCATCAACAATGACTAATCCATACTTCTTGCCTCTGATGGATGCAGTTTTCACTAGTCCAAACAGATCAATATGAAGTAATTCTAATGGTTTGGAAGTAGAAATAACATTTTTTGATTTAAAAGATGATTTTGAAAACTTCCCTTTTTGACATGCTTCACAAAGAGCATCTGAGAGGTAAACTTCAACTTAGGAAGTCCTCTGACAAGATTAAGTCTATTAATCTGAGATATACGTCTCATATTAATATGCCCTAATCTTCTGTGCCAGACCCATTGCTCCTCATTAACAGACAAGAGGCATTTAACATTCTGAACCTTAAGTTCTGAAAGATTTATTTTATAAATATTGTTTTTCCTCTTTCCACTAAATAGGATTGAGCCATCCTTTTGACTAATAACTTTACAACATTTTTGATTAAAGACTATGTCATAACCATTGTCACTTAATTGACTTATGGACAATAGATTATGCTTTAGTCCTTCTACAAGTAAAACATTAGTGATAGAGGGAAGGTTACCATTTCCAATAGTTCCAGATCCAATGATCTTTCCCTTCTGATTCCCTCCAAATTTCACGTCACCTCCAGATCTAAGCTCCAGACTTTGGAACATAGACCTTTCTCCCGTCATATGTCGCGAGCATCCAGAGTCCAGGTACCATGACTGGCGTCCTGATCTTGCTGCTAAGAACATCTGCAACATGAATTATTTTACTCTTAGGTACCCAGATTTTCTTGGGTCCTTTTGGGTTAGTTGTTCTGAAGGTTCGTCTAAACTTATGTTTTTCAACATAGGGTTTATTCTGACTAGCCTTAGATTTGAACACATGAATGTTCTTTTCAGAACGAGTATGTTCAATATCATTTAAGTGACCAAATTTAAAATTGGAATATAAATGAGTCTTCTTGATGATAATTTTATCAACAGATTTTGGATTTAAATCAGATGAAGATTTATATCCAATTCCTTTTCTGTTATTTCTGCTAACTCCATAGATCATAGAAGCCATTTTGCTTCTGTCTATGCTTTTAGCAAGAAATTTCTGAAAGCTGTAGTCATACTTTTCCAAAATATTTTTGCATTCAGACTCAGTTTCAGAATCAGAATTTTGTTGAGCTAATTCAAAATCATTTTTCATTTAGCTCAGCCACTTCTGACTTGAGAATATTATTCTCAGATACAAGATTGCTTTGACGCTCCTTGTATTTGAGCTTAATATTGTTATAGCTCTTCAGAACCTCTGATAACACTTTGATAAGTTTATCTTTAGTGAGTTTAGCCATTACCTCTTCAGCGTCAGAGTCAGATTCAGAACCTGAAATTCCTTCCTCCTGATCTTCTATGTCTGCCATCAATGCTACATTGGCACATTATTCTTCTGTCTCAGATTCAGATTCAGATGTATCTGAATCATCCCAGGTTGCCATTAGAACCTTCTTCTTCTTATCAAATTTTCTTTTAGGCTTTTCTTTCAGAAGCTTTGGACAATCATTTTTGTAATGCCCAGGTTCTTTACATTCGTAGCAGACAACCTCCTTTTTGCCAGATCTTCTGTATCCAGAAGATTCCTTTCTTTGGTCAGGCTTCTTGAAGTTTCTAAACTTCTTTCCTTTATGCTTCCAGAGTTTGTTTATTCTTCTGGACAGCATGGATAATTCATCTTCATCTTCAGATGAGGATTCTTCAGAGCTTTCCTCTATTACCTGCAACGCTTTAGCAAATTTATTAGATTTTAAGGCAATTGACTTACCTTTCTTCTGAGGCTCATCTTCCTCAAGTTCAATTTCATGGCTCCTTAATGAGCTGATTAGTTCTTCCAAGGAAATCTGGTTCAGATCTTTAGCCATTTTTAGTGCAGTCACCATAGGTCTCCATCTGGTAGGTAAGCTTCTGATGATCTTCTTCACGTGATCAGCAGTAGAGTAACCTTTATCCAGAACCTTTAGTCCAGCTGTAAGTATTTGAAATCTGGAGAACATGGCTTCAACAGATTCAGCTTCTTCCATCTTGAAAGCTTCATACTTCTGAATTAGAGCCAGAGCCTTTGTTTCCTTGACTTAAGAGTTTCCCTCATGAGTCATTTTCAAGGACTCAAACATGTCAAATGCAGTTTCTCTATTTGTGATCTTTTCATACTCAGTGTGAGATATTACATTTAACAATATTATTCTAGCCTTGTGGTGATTTCTAAATTCCTTCTTTTGGGCTTCTGTCATAGATTTTCTATCTACTTTCTTGCCATTCCCATCAATGGGATGAACATATCCATCTATGACCAAATCCCACAAATCAGCATCATAACCAAGGAAAAAACTTTCAATCCTGTCTTTCCAATAATCAAATTTCTCCCCATCAAACATAGGGGGTTTAATACTGATTCTGTCTCTTTCTTCATACTTGTTAGATGTTAAAACATCAGCCATTATAAACAACCAAATATAAATATCAAAGTTTTTCTCACTGGATCTTTTCTGTCACTGTGAAGTGGTAGCACACACAGAACCAGAGCTCTGATGCCAACTGAAGGTGAGAAAATACTTAGAAGGGGGGGTTGAATAAGTATGAAGATAAAACTTATAAGTAAAAACACAAGTATTTTTATCCTGGTTCATTGAACTCAACTACTCCAGTCCACCCTACCTAGAGTGATCTGCCTTTCTCAAACAATGATTTAATCCACTATTTAATCAACTGATTACAATAGTAAGCACTAAGAACAACTGTTCAAAGTCTTCTCAAGAACTTCTGATCCCAACTGGATCTTCTTAAGGAACTATTACAATAAAATGTAAGATCAATACAAGTGTATGAATGCTTCTAACAAGCTTTATCACAATAGTGATATTTCACTTAATGTTAAGAACAAAAGAATAAACTCAGCAATAAGAATATTTTATGAGAGCTTGTAAGAGTTTCTTTTTGAGATTCGTTGGTAGTTGATCACTTTGAAGAAGATGATGAAGACTTGCTTTTATATGCACAGTAGTCCACAAAGTCTTGACATTGGAGGCTGTGTACTGAAAAGGCCTGAACCTTTTTGTCTTTACATCACATGACTTTTCCTGGAAGTAGAATGCACAGAGAAATGCTTTTGGTCTGTGTTCTAGTGTCAAGCATGAAAGAGGAAAGAGTCGTTGAGTTAAATCAAAAGATATTACTTTGAATTCTTCTTCAACAAGTATTTCTTTTCAGCAAAGTTGATCATCAGATTTTGCATGATCAGAGTCTTGGATACCCATCAGATTTTGCTGAATCAGAGTAAGACAGCAAGTGTGCTTTAGCGTGTAGTTCTCTCAGAGCAGAGTTTTATGAATCAGATCCTCAGTACATGCAGCGTGTAGTACTCTCAGAGTCTTCTGAAAAACTGTGCTTCTTAACTCTCATACAAAGTTCTTCAATGCTTCAGAGTCTTTAGATCTAATTAGACTCTTCTGCTTCAGATCCTTCTGTAGCTTCTACTTCAGATTCTTCTGTAGCTTCTGCTTCAGATCCTTCTGTAGCTTCTGCTTCAGATCCTTCTGCAGACAGCGTTCAGATTCTTCTATAAGATGATTCTGACTCTTTAGAGCCTTCAGTTGTTCCATGTTCAGATTAATTTGCTCTTGGAAGTATATATACTTTAATTATCTACAACAAATATTCATGAACCAATTTTAGAGTATATAATTCTTTACTACTGTCGCTTGCGCGAAAATAAGGTGCCGGCATGACAGAAGAGTCGCCACCTTTCGTTATTTATCCCTCTGAGCAGGAAAGGAAACGATCGGAAAAACCTGACGAAAAAGGGTAAGACAAGGTCATCGCAACCATTGTCTGGGTTCGGGAGTCAGTTACGCAAGGGGAAGGTATTAGCACCCCTCACGTCCGTCGTACTCGACGGGATCCTCGCTTGTTTGTTTACTTGGACGGGTTGGTTTTATTCTATCTACCTATCAAGGCTGGCTGAAAAAGAAAAGAAAAATGACTCGGCAAAGCGTCGCGCTTTATGCCTACGTATTCTCATCAGAGAATGAGAAATCAAAGTCAACGTAGTTCGGCCTACGAAGGGTTATGGGGGAAGGTAGCTCGCCAAGACTTCGCCATCTTGTGCCTACATACTCTCAACAGGTATGAGAGATCAGAGCTCATGTAGTTCGGGAAACTACGGTTTATCTCCTGTTTTGAAAGAAGTGTTTTTTATTGTGTTTGCGATTTCAACCGCACTAGAGACTATGACCTGAGAGTGAATGCGTCGCATGTCACCCAAAGGGTATCATACTAAACATCCAGACTATGGAAAAGAAACTCTCCCACAATCTTTTCTCAGATAGCTTAAGGCTCGTAACGTACGGAAGAAATCATTCATGATTACTGTATCTTAAACTGTTTTGAGATGAGAAGAGAACAGGCCCAACTAGGAGGGAGACTATCAAGTCCTACTGTTATCATGCCATGGATTCATCCTATGGTTGAGGTTTGAACAGGGAACTCCTAGAAGTTGTCATGCATAGGTTTCAACCTAAAAGTCTATCATCAAATCCTTATCAGAGGAAATGAGAGTCCTAAGGGATCATGTCAATGATACACCAAAACAGACAAAGCATCAGCTTAACAGTAAAATGCATGCAATGCAAGTGAGGGAGGAAATGTGTGTGGGGCTTCAGCCTCCACAAGCTCGTCTCGACCTCAAGCCAGTCATGAAATAACAGTAATCATACTGAAAAATAAACAACATGCTATCAAGCAATAAACAGTAAACTGCAGTCATACAGATAAAAGAAATGAAATACCATCCATGTTTGAGAAAGAAATTATCTACATCTAAGCTCTCCCTAATCCTAACCCTAAAAACAAAACCCTAATCAGATCTCTAAGCAAAGCCCTAAAGCAAAACCCTACACAAGAGAAATCAATCCCAGTCTTCAAGCTTCAAAACAAGCTTATCAAAGAAAGGGAGCTAAGTAGGCAGACTCATAGTGCCCTCCTCAGGAAAGCACTAGGAGGCTTATACTTAGGACTCATATCCCATGTGGCTCAACAACTGTGATCGGTTTACGTTCCTACTCAGGAGGAACTAAACTCACATGAAGGCTCCAACATCATTGGATACTTGAGAAATCCTACATGAACTAAGGGAACTAAGTGAACAGACCCATAGTGCCCTCCTCAGGAAAGCACTAGGAGGCTTATACTTAGGACTCATATCCCATGTGGCTCAACAACTGTGATCGGTTTACGTTCCTCCTCAGGAGAAACTAAACTCACATGAAGGCTCCAACATCATTGGATACTTGGGAAATCCTACGTGAACTAAGGGAACTAAGTGAACAGACCCATAGTGCCTTCTTCAGGAAAGTACTAGGGGGCTTCCACTTAGGAATCATATCCCATGTGGCTCAACAACTGTGATCAGTTTACATTCCTCCTCAGGAGAAACTAAACTCACATGAAGGCTCCAACATCATTGGATACTTGGGAAAGAGGTGAGAAGAAAGAATGAAAGACATCCATAGTGCCTTCCTCAGGAAAGTACCATGAACTTCCCTCAGACTCCAGGGTCTCAAACCTCACAGAAAGAGAGCAAGCTCCTAAACCAGGCCTTCAATCCATGCCTCCTCCAATCCTCTAGTATGCTCCACTAAGCTCCACAATGATATGCCAAGCTCCTCCAATCAAAGGGATACCCCAAAGCAAAGCAAACTAACAAAACTTGCCCTAAAGGCCACACAAACAATCATTCAATTCAAAAATCGACTAAAAATTGTATATTATTCTATTAAATCCTAATATAAATGCTAGGGGACCCTAAATAACTACCCTTAAGTCCCATATATTCCCCATAGACTAAATTGCCCTATAAAACCTAAATCTAAAATTGTTATGAACCTATGCTAAAGTTTTAATCAAATTCTACACTACCTAGAACTACCTAATTAAAACTACCCTAAAAATTATCACAAATTTATGAAATTAATTCAGGGGGACCCTAAACCATTCCTCTAATTATCCTAAAAAGATTGGACTTAAAATCCTAAGGGAACTACCCTAATTAAATTCTACAAGTTAGCATACCAACTAAAAGAATTAAAAAAAAGCAATTAAAAGTAAAAATGCACAAAAAATATAAAACTGAAATAAACTGGCTATTTTATGATTTTATATTTTTCTAGACAGAAAATGAAAATTGGGAAAAAAAGTCTCATTAAAAAATATGCATTTTTCAATTTTATATGAATTTTTGAAGTTTAAAGAAATTTGGAGAAAATATAATATGAGAAATTCATCATGGGGTATGAAAAGCAATATCATCTAGTTAAAAATCAATTGGGCCAAGAATATGGGGGGTGGGGAGAGTAATTCGTGTGAGGCCCATGCTGATTCATTAATCCATTTTTGTGAATCAATCTCGGCCGTTGGATCGGCCTCCAAGTCAAAGAGTCTCACGCAAATCCAATGGCTCATGTCTCATATTCAACCTTTGGACATTAGGGTTTAGAAACACCATGAAAATACAAGCTCCATGCATGCAACTTCATCTTCTTCATTCTCTCTCAATATTCCACCAAATGCCATGATCCAAGAACCAAACTTGACTAGAATTTTACGTAGAATCCAACCATTCCATTAGATTGCATTAAAACTCTTTCTATCATCCTACCCGAACAGTACAACATCAAGAATCCAAACTTTCTTCAATTTTCGACCATCATAAAACTCAACAATCTTTGTATATAATTAATCCTCATGCTATGCTGATCACAACCAACCAATTCTCATGCATTATAACCCATTAAATGGTGTGTTCTAACTCCCTCAAGAATCAACCACCATGGAAGAAACCTCACCAATTGGCCTTAAACTCCTCCAAATGAATCACCTAATGGTCTCTAATGGTTTTCCAACAAGAACTAACCCTAGCCATGCCTAAAGTGAGAGGTAAGAATAGTTTTGCATACCTTGACTCTTGCAATGGTGGATGTTGAAAGGCTTCGAATCAATCCTTGTAGATCTTCACAAATGGTCCCTAGGTGATGAACAATACTCTTCTTGCACAAGATTTGATGGAAATGGCTTGTATCTTCAGATTCAATCCTTTTTGCTCTCTTGCAACTTCACTTGAAAAGCTCCAATTCTTCAACAATGGTGGCTCACTCCAGCATGAACATGTTCAGGGATGTTTATGGAGATGATTTGTGTGAAAATATGGAAGGGTAATGAAGAGAAAAATGGAGTTTCAATACAATTTGCAAAATGGAAAGTTTTGGTTCAAACTCTTTTTTCTACCACCATGAACATCAACAATCACCAACCTTTCACCAATGGAGAGTGTATTCAATATATAGAGATGTTTAGAAAGATCTAGAACCTCTTAGAATCATCTAGAAAGGACTTGAATTTTCTATGATATGGTAACTTGCATTTCACTTCCCACCACATGAGATATCATGACAAAAACCCTATAACTTGAGTAATTAACTTGATTTTCTCCTTAAGTGGTATTTTGGACAAGATACAAAGCTTAAACACCTTGTTTATGAAGCTTTTCTTTGTTTTGGCTAGGTACCCCATTATGCAAGTAAGACTTTTACAAAGCAACTCCAAATTTTAAGCCTCAAACCAAAATTGTGGCTGAACCATTGTTCTTAAAATATCCTTTGAAGTCAAAATGACCTATCATATGCCATGGTTAGGGTTTATAGCTTGGATTTTAGGATTTTCCATTTCACTTGAATTAACTTATGTCCCATTTTTAGGCCATTTTTATCACTTTTTGCTATGAGCCTTTCCAACATCTCATGACCATCCTACTAGCCTTAAAACATCATTCTAAGCAACTTTGATGTTGAAGGTTTTTCCATTTGAAGCTTGGAAGTAGGAGATATGGCCATATGCTTGAAATGACCTATAACTTCAAAATGACCAAAATGCCCTTGGCTTGTCAAAGCCATAACTTGAGTTCTACAAATCCTATCAAGGACTTCTAGTACTCTCTAGAAAGCTAAGAAGATGCTCTTCAACATTCATGTTGACCAAGAGACCATAGCAATCATCCTACTAGGGAAAACGTTGTCTGCAAGTTGGGTGACTTTCAAGGACCCAGATTCACATACCTCAGATGACCTGTAATTTGTCAAAACCATAACTTGAGCTCTGCAAATCCTATCAAGGACTTCTACCACTCAAATTAAAGCTAAGAACAAGCTCTACAACATTCATGTTGTGGGGAAGATGAGATGACAATCAAATCTTGAGCTAAAACTTCCTGGAAGATAGGGATCAAACTAGGGGATTTTACACTGACAATCCTTAGAAACCCTAGCTTAAAACTTCTCAAACTCCTCAATCATGATGAGTTGGTCTAGGAATAATCCTTATAGTATCTCAATACATCATTCCATGATCACATGGCCCTTGGATTAGGTCTCAACCTTCTCCAAATCTCAGTTGACCTAGGGTTGACCCAGTCAAAACCCTAATTCTACCATTCATGGTTGAATCTTCTGAATTCTTGCATAATGATCTCTCTGGGATCCATGATGGCTTTCAAGACATCTCATAGGCTTTCTCAAAGCTTCAAGTCTATCCTCACAGTCTCAGAATCATCTGAGGAGCACCCACAACTCTCAAGTTATGAGACACACAACCTTGGTTTCAACCAGTTCCTCTGAGGATCTCTTGAACTTTCTGATGAAGGTATCAACCTTCAAACACTTGATGGGTAAATAAATGTTGGTCAAATTTTAGGGTGCAACAGCTGCCCCTATTCAAACGGCTTGAACTTGACTGGGTGAGAAGCGAACGACTCTCAGCCAATCAAGGTGCGAGACGGTTGAATACCGGTAAACCCGAAAATTTGCCAACTGCACGAGCACACGATACTCTGCGGGGAACAAATCTCTGAATACTGCAATACTAGCTGCACGGCAACTAGCTGGAGAAATACTGATCTGACATCGCCGTCAGTTATCCACGTTAAATCATCATCAGACAACCAAAACATCCAACATCACCGCTGGAAGACTAAACCACCTGACATCACCGTCAGAAGCAGACAAAATTCTGAGGAACACCCAACATCGCCGCTGGAACACCAAATCACCTGACATCGCCGTCAAGAACACCCATAACTCGGGGAAACAAACATCCAACATCGCCGTCGGAGAACTAAATCTGACATCGCCGTCGATCAACCAAAATATCCAACATCACCGCTGGAGAACTAAATCTGACATCGCCATCGATCAACCAAAATATCCAACATCATCGCTGGAGAACTAAATCTGACATCGCCGTCGGACAACCAAAATACCCAACATCACCGCTGGAGAACTAAATCTGACATCCCCGTCGATCAACCAAAATATCCAACATCACCGCTGGAGAACTAAATCTGACATTGCCGTCGGACAATCAAAGTACCCAACATCACCGCTGGAGAACTAAATCTGACATCGCCGTCGGACAATCAAAATACCCCGCATCGCCGCTGGAGAACTAAATTTGACATCGCCGTCGGACAATCAAAATACCCTGCATCGCCGCTGGAGAACTAAATCTGACATCGCCGTCGGACAATCAAAATACCCTGCATCGCCGCTGGAGAACTAAATCTGACATCGCCGTCGGACAATCAAAATACCCCGCATCGCCGCTGGAGAACTAAATCTGACATCGCCGTCGGACAATCAAAATACCCCGCATCGCCGCTGGAGAACTAAATCTGACATCGCCGTCGGACACTCAAAATACCCCGCATCGCCGCTGGGGAACTAAATCATCTAGCATACCCAACATCGCCGCTGGAAAACTGAATCTGACATCGCCGTCGGAACCACACATCACTTTGAGAGACACTCGACATCGCCGTCGTACAAACATCATCTCTGCTGGGGATTTAAAGAGTCTGACATTGCCGTCGAACATAATCTTCTGACATCGCCGCCAAAACAGACATAATCTGACCTCGCCGTCGAAGCAAACATCCAACATCGCCGCCGGAAACAAACATAATCTGACCTCGCCGTCAAAGCAAACATCCAACCTCACCGCCGGAAAACAAAATAATCTGACCTCGCCGTCGAAACAAACATCCAGCCTCACCGCCGGAAAACAAACATAATCTGACCTCGCCGTCAAAATAGCATCCAACCTCGCCACCGGAAACAAACATAATCTGACCTCGCCGTCAAAGCAAACATCCAACCTCACCGCCGGAAACAAACGTAATCTGACCTCGCCGTCAAAGCAAACATCCAACCTCACCGCCGGAAACAAACGTAATCTTACCTCGCCGTCAAAGCAAACATAATCCATTAGGGAATTGGTCACACGGTAAACGGTAATTCATAGTCGATCATATCATCAAGCATTTAGAGAAACTGAGGAAACCGCTTCATTAACCCGGTCAGACTTCAGTCGTGGAGTCTTCAAGGGAGATTTCGACTTTGCCATTGGAAACAACTGTTGGGGAGGACGCTTCGCCGCTGGGGGATCTGGAGAACTATCAAGCAACTCCGCTCCGGAGGGTCCAGAAATCGTTCTGGAGGAATCAACTCTGCTGAGGACTTCTTGAACAAATATCTCTGTCGGGGACCTTCAGAATCATCTTGAACTGATAACCATTCTGGAGATTTCATTCTGTCGGGGATTCCAGGAATCGTCCTGGGCAACTCTTGCCGGGGACAAACCAATCACGGCTTGAGCGGCTTCCAAGGACTCGGCTCTCTTGGGGCTTCAGGAACCATCCTGGGAGATCTTAGCTGGAGACTCCAAGTATCAATTTAGCCAACCAACTCTGGAGACTGCATTGGGGTCTTAAGAATCAACTTAAGCGAACGACCCTGCTAAGGATTTCAAGAATCATCTTGAACTAAAGACTTCGCTGGGGCTCTCAAAAATCATCTTGAGCAAGCGACTTCGTTGGGGAGAATGCCAGGAATCATCCCGAGCAACTGATCCTTCGGCGGAACTCCTGCAAAACAAGAACGGTAACAACCTAGATCATGTTTATGATGCATATGCTTCGGCGCCATGCTCCACATGATGGAGATGCTATGCGTTTATGCTAAATGCTATGCAATCATGCACAATGATGCAATCCCGTCAGCACAATAAATGCCGAGGGGGAAATCCTCCTGTCTAGGAGGAAGAACTACTCAGATAGAGGAATCATCCTGCTGAGGAGAACGTGGGCACGCCAATATCAATTGGACTCCGCCTGGGGAAATGATTTTCCGTTGACTGCTGCAGGGGAAGCAACTTCAGTTGATTACTGCCGAGGAACGAAGCTCTACGAGAACCTGGACCTGCTGAAGGAAAGCGATGTCAATCGCGAGAATAAACTGCGTGGTCGTCTCGGCTACTCTTCTGGGGATAATAACTTTGTGGGGAAACAACTTCAGCTGCTCAACACTCCACTGGGGAAACCAATCGTGGTCTGATCGACTTCCAAGGACTCGGCTCTCTTGGGTATCTGCAAACTCGGCTGGGGAAGAAGAAATCCTTCTGCTTCACTGGAGAGAGTACGACCCTGGGGGGAATACAGCGTCAGCTGTTCACCGCTCTGCTGGGGAAAACCTACTCATGGTCCCTACTGCTTCCAAGGATTCGGCTCTCCTGGGGTCTGCGGGCTCAGCCGGGGGGAGAGAAATCATTCTACTTCACTAGAGAGTATGACTCTGATGAGGAATATCAACTCCGCTGGGGAAGAAGGAGTCGTCCGACTTCGGGGGGAGTACAACTCTGCAGGGGAATACAGCATCAGCTGTTCCAATACTCTACTGGGGGAGAGGGAATCATCCGACTTCGGGAGAGAGTGCAATTCTGGTGGGGAATCTCAATTCCGCTGGAGACTTCAGTCTGGCACTATCAAATGCTGTATACTTCGGCGTACGAACAGTTTCCTACGAAACCTGCACTTGTGACCCGGTGCGGGGGAGACACCTGCTTCGGCGACTTTACTGGGGAAAACACGAGCTTCGGCACCCGAACATTTCTACGAAATCTGCACTTGTGACCCGGTGCTGGGGGACAACTGATGGACCAATCAAGTCTGAGGAGTACTCGTGTATCAACACTGCCGGGGATATCAATCCTTAGCTACTCATGGTTCACTCTGATGGAGATGTACTGACCCTATCAAGGAAACACCTCTGACGTCTGCGGAAGATAACAATCGATCACTGAACTTGAGTCTCACTTCACCGAGGAAAACGACCCTGAACGACCTTTTTTGAACACCTTAAGTCCTTATAGGGTACGAAGCAATCTGCTGAGAAACAACTTTTCTCGGGCCGACATCAAAATTTACCCGTCTAGAGATTACTCCATGAGGGAATCACCACCGACCTCTGCTTGAGGAATGAGTCAATGACCTAGACTCGGAGGGAAAGGAGTCAAATTCGGACTCTGTGGGGGTACAACATTGCATCAGTTCCACTGCTGGGGAAATGAATCCAAATCTTCCGGTCAGGGAAAGCTTCAGTCTCAACCCACTTAGGAAAGAGTAGCACATCAGGCTAATCAACGTTCAATGCTTGGGTCGACCATACTCTGCCGGGAATATCAATCGAACCCTACTGAGGATAATCTCGGTCCTACTCTGATAAGGGATAACTGCCATCTCAATTTGCTGCAGTCTCGAAATGCACAGGGGAAACAATCTCAGACTGTACATCTCTGCTGAGAAAACAATCCTAATTCAACAACATCAACACAGGGAATACAGACTACCCATCATGGAGCCAAGTAGCCGGTTAGACTGTAGGATAACAATCCAATGACAGCGAGGCTTCTTCAGAAGGCTCAGGTTTTGGCAGGGTAATGACACGATTCCCCGACACTCAACTCTTGCTAGGGTGAACAAACTCATTTGGACCACTTACCCCAGTGCAATTCAACTTGCCCCAATCCGACTTTTGGGAATAATTCATTCTGAACAGAAAGCAGCTAGCAACAAGACAATCTTCAGATGGTTTGCCCCTAACACCTGTACAACGGAAGGACTCATCCCCACTAATCAACTCTCAGCATGGTTGGCTTTAATATCTCTGAGGTAGTTTGCCCCTGAATGAGCGATGAGCGACTCAACATGCCCTGATTGAACACTGGAGGGATCTGCCCTCAAATCGCAAGAATTCTGGATAACTGCCCCTGATTGGGTCTCGAGAAGATTCGCTTCCGATCAACCGCTTCCTGCATAAACTGCCCCATAATCAACTGATGCTCCGGGACTTGTCCTCGGACAAACTGATTCCAAACTCACAGGAAGTCATTGCCCCAAATTCACCGGGCTTCGCAGCATACCGTTCTGATCCAGACCTCTGACGATTCAGTCCTGATTGACTATTCCCTGTTGAAGTTCCTCCGTATCAGCTACTGACCTGCAATTAAAATTGTCTATTCACGAATGGTAATTTCAATACAGTGTTCATGCAAATTTCGAAAAAAATGTACTGTAACTCATTTACGTGTCAAGCTAGTGAGTGACGAATGAACCAAAGGGTTCAAACGTAGTGCTGATGTGATCAGTGAAAAATATAATAAGGATATGATTAGCAAATCAAGAAGGAGTCAGGTTACTCAACCTTATCGTAATGTGCTTTCAGAATAAACCCTGCCTCAATTAGGTCTTTTAAGGGTTGTATCGTGGTCGGGTTAACGGTTCGTGAAACAAAGAATATTCGGCTCAAATTATGATTTGTACCCACCCATTCTATGTGATGATCTCCGATCCTAAAGTTCAGCTAACTTAGCTCGAGCGCTCGCCTCTTCGAGAGGTGTGTTGAATATTGGGAACAACTGGTTAAAGAATTCACAAGGTGTTTCGGAGTGACAGTTACTCCTTTTTCGTTTTCGGTGTCAGTATCTGCACGACTTTGTCCTTGTTGGAGGGTTTTTCCTTTTTTATATCCTTTCTTTTTAATTTTTTTTTGATTCCCTAATTTTTGCCTGGACTGACTCTTCAGAGTTCTTTTCGATTTTTCTTTTGAAGTCCAGCGGGACGCCCTGATTTTTACCTAAGTATTTTCTTTTTTACTTAGCGGGCTTTCTTATTCCTTTTTTTTTCTTCTTTTGGAACGAGTCGTGCGACACTGGTTGTCTTGATTGCTCCGAAAGGATTATAACTGTTTCACTCCTGGTTGGTGAGGTTTAACCATTGTGGTTGACGAGGTACGACCTCTGGAGAGGAATACGATGTGATCGGTCCCCGAAAGACAACACTCCTCCATAAGACTTGAACGCTCGATCAAGCTAACTGACAACTACCCTGCCCCGGGTTAAGATGTAAGGGTTTAAAAGGTCCGAAAGAAACTCCTACTTCTCGGCTCGAAGTGGTTAACAAGGGATTCTCTTCCTTATCTCTCCGGTGTTTAGGGGATTTGAAACAATGCCTTGTACGTCATCGACAAGGTTTTATCCGAAAGCATACGATCATCGGCTATGAGTATTCAGTTTCATCATCCTCCCTCCAATCTTTGCTAATCATAGTGATAAAGTGGAGCGAATAAAATGCAAGTGTCAGTGCAATCCAGTAAATGAGTGACAACGACATAACTAATTTAGAAAAAATGCATAGTCACTTTATTAATATTACCATTCGAAACATACAATGTTTAACAGTAAGTAGTAACTAACAGAAAAGAAACTACAAATGCAAATGGTAAAAAATCTGAGGACTGCCAATGCTGAGGACGTCTGCCTGTCTGGACCACTGGCTTCTGGAAATAAACCTCTGAATCTGCGAGCTCAGACAGCTGAGAGGTTGTCACGCACAACCAAAACTCCTTCCGGAAAGGAAATGCACCCTCTGTCGATCAACTGTTGCACTCTCGCCTGAAAAGCTTTACAGTCTTCAGTCGAATGCCCCGGAGATCCACCATGGTAACCACACTGAGCATGAGGATTGTACCCTGGAGGGTAAGGCTCTGGCACGGGCTTGAGAGCTTTCGGTTCCACCAAAGAATTCTGAATCAACTGTGGAAGAATCTGGCTATACGGCACAGGCACTGGATGGAAAGGAGCATTCCTTCGTTCCAAGTGGGTGCGAGGCCTCTTTTGATTCTGGTGCTGGTATTCTTTCCGCCAAGGAGTAAGAGGTCGTCGCTTCTGAATGGCAACGGTCCCTTGTTTAGGCGCTTGCATCCTTGAACTTGATCCAGGTAGAAACTGCGAGCGAGGCGATTCAGTCACCAAAGGTCGCGGGACATATTCAAGATCTTTCTCAGCTTCAGGCAAAGGAGTGGAATCATTCGCCTCTTCTGCAGGGTATGGGATAAACTTTCCCGATGCTCTCATGCCGCCCGGTACAAGCCTAATTGTCCTTGAGTCAATAAGGTCTTGAATCTTATTCTTGAGAGCCTTACATGTTTCAACATGGTGCCCCGGTGCTCCTGAGTGGAAATCACAATGTGTGCTGAGATCAACGTCTGATGACACATCATTCGGTGGATCCAAAGTCCGAAGCTTGAGAACACGGTTCTGAACCAACAGTGGCAACAGTTGGGCATAACTCATAGGTATTGGGTCCACAGCTCTATCAAGTAGCTTCCTCTTTTGATTATGACCTTCAGGGTTATTCTGAGATGCCTGGCGCGGTTGTCGACGAGACAGGTCTTGAGCTTCATGCTGTGTAGAGGATCCATGAGGTCCACTTGGCTTCGGCACAGGTGGCACTGACGGCAATGGAGGAAGCACTTTGGGCTCCACCTTGGGTGCTTGACCACTCTCCTTTTTTAGCATACTTCTCGCCACTCCCATGAGGAAGCTCAACTGATTCTGCAGCTGCTGATTCTCTTCTCTGAGTACTTGCTGGTCCAGGCGCACTGCCTGTATGTCATTCATGACCTGCCCCAACTGGCTTTGGATTTTCCCCAACTCAGCTTGTACTTGCTCCATTATTCTGAGTTGCTTGATTCTGGCTCAAACCTACAAACACAAGGGTTAGAAGACAAGCCCCGGCTTCTGTCATGCAAGATGAATTATGCTAATGCCATGGGTGTCTGTACGTTTAGGAGATCACCCCTAATTCTGGTGTCAACGTGCCAACATAGTGTCAATGCAGTGATAAGACTGGATCCATTCATGGAAGAAAATATCTCACATTGCTCGGGACACCAGAATCAGGGTATGAAATGCGCCTGCAGCACAGACACCTGCTAATGGAATGCAAAATGAATATGCAAACTAATGCAAAATGCAGTCATGCAATAATATATCCAGGTAACTGGTGTTGTGGAGATTCGGTATCAATAATCACTGATGAGAAGAAAACCCCGGCGTAGGACCCCAGATCTGATCTGCCCAGAACAACCATCTGATAGGACCATATACATAGGATCAAAGTTCTGCTCTGTCGAGAACAAATGTCTGATAATAAGGACCTCAGATGTATGATCAAGAAATATCTGCTGATGAAGTCTTCAGACCCCAAATCAAAAATCTGCCCTATCAAGAACAAACATACAACTGCTGATGAGATCTTCAGACCCCACTCAAAAATCTGCTCTATCAAGAACAAACAACATCTGCTGATGAGATCTTCAAACCCCAAAATCTGCTCTATCAAGAACAAACCACTGATGAAAATACTCTGATCAAACCTGCTCTATCAAGAATAGACATACACCTGCTGATAAGATCCTCTGATCAAAACCTTCTCTATCAAGAACAAACATACTGCAACTGAGAACCCTGGTACCAACAAAACTGATTCACTGTCAAGAAAACTAGGTGGTCTGAAGGTCAAAGTTTCCTGCAATAAACCCAATCCCACTCACAGGTATGGACCTAAATTGACTCAAGGTACGTCATCCTATGCGTTCATCAGCGTCACAGACTTTCAAAACTGACGATACGATTCCCAGAAGGAGTGGCATCATCAAGTCTTGAAGAGGCCTCACTTAGCTTAATCACAAATGATCGGTCCCCAGAGTCGACAATCCACCAAACCAGCAACCGTCTCAACCCAAAGGGTTGAAAGTGAAGCCAACCGGATGAACCTCGTCTGAGCGTGGATTTCATGAGACACTAGTGCCTGCAAAGCAAGCACGCGCCCACTAATTTCCACTCTAAGTCTATGGTGCACTCAAGCTTGGGTCTGGCTTCTCACTCATCAGAACTCCCATCCCACAACAGCACAAATAATCATATTATACTGAAAATAAAATGCGGGAAATAAAGTGCGAGAAGTAAAAAATGCGACAAATAAACGCAATCCAACAAGTAAACACACAAGCGGTAGGATTGACTCGCACAGGGAACCGTTGGAGTCCCCAGCAGAGTCGCCAGCTGTCGCTTGCGCGAAAATAAGGTGCCGGCATGACAGAAGAGTCGCCACCTTTCGTTATTTATCCCTCTGAGCGGGAAAGGAAACGATCGGAAAAACCTGACGAAAAAGGGTAAGACAAGGTCATCGCAACCATTGTCTGGGTTCGGGAGTCGGTTACGCAAGGGGAAGGTATTAGCACCCCTCACGTCCGTCGTACTCGACGGGATCCTCGCTTGTTTGTTTACTTGGACGGGTTGCTTTTATTCTATCTACCTATCAAGGCTGGCTGAAAAAGAAAAGAAAAATGACTCGGCAAAGCGTCGCGCTTTATGCCTACGTATTCTCATCAGAGAAGGAGAAATCAGAGTCAACGTAGTTCGGCCTACGAAGGGTTATGGGGGAAGGTAGCTCTCCAAGACTTCGCCATCTTGTGCCTACGTACTCTCAACAGGTATGAGAGATCAGAGCTCACGTAGTTCGGGAAACTACGGTTTATCTCCTGTTTTGAAAGAAGTGTTTTTTATTGTGTTTGCGATTTCAACCGCACTAGAGACTATGACCTGAGAGTGAATGCGTCGCATGTCACCCAAAGGGTATCATACTAAACATCCAGACTATGGAAAAGAAACTCTCCCACAATCTTTTCTCAGATAGCTTAAGGCTCGTAACGTACGGAAGAAATCATTCATGATTACTGTATCTTAAACTGTTTTGAGATGAGAAGAGAACAGGCCCAACTAGGAGGGAGACTATCAAGTCCTACTGTTATCATGCCATGGATTCATCCTATGGTTGAGGTTTGAACAGGGAACTCCTAGAAGTTGTCATGCATAGGTTTCAACCTAAAAGTCTATCATAAAATCCTTATCAGAGGAAATGAGAGTCCTAAGGGATCATGTCAATGATACACCAAAACAGACAAAGCATCAGCTTAACAGTAAAATGCATGCAATGCAAGTGAGGGAGGAAATGTGTGTGGGGATTCAGCCTCCAGAAGCTCGTCTCGACCTCAAGCCAGTCATGAAATAACAGTAATCATACTGAAAAATAAACAACATTCTATCAAGCAATAAACAGTAAACTGCAGTCATACAGATAAAAGAAATGAAATACCATCCATGTTTGAGAAAGAAATTATCTACATCTAAGCTCTCCCTAATCCTAACCCTAAAAACAAAACCCTAATCAGATCTCTAAGCAAAGCCCTAAAGCAAAACCCTACACAAGAGAAATCAATCCCAGTCTTCAAGCTTCAAAACAAGCTTACCAAAGAAAGGGAGCTAAGTAGGCAGACTCATAGTGCCCTCCTCAGGAAAGCACTAGGAGGCTTATACTTAGGACTCATATCCCATGTGGCTCAACAACTGTGATCGGTTTACGTTCCTACCCAGGAGGAACTAAACTCACATGAAGGCTCCAACATCATTGGATACTTGAGAAATCCTACATGAACTAAGGGAACTAAGTGAACAGACCCATAGTGCCTTCTTCAGGAAAGTACTAGGGGGCTTCCACTTAGGAATCATATCCCATGTGGCTCAACAACTGTGATCAGTTTACATTCCTCCTCAGGAGAAACTAAACTCACATGAAGGCTCCAACATCATTGGATACTTGGGAAATCCTACGTGAACTAAGGGAACTAAGTGAACAGACCCATAGTGCCTTCCTCAGGAAAGTACTAGGGGGCTTCCACTTAGGAATCATATCCCATGTGTCTCAACAACTGTGATCAGTTTACATTCCTCCTCAGGAGAAACTAAACTCACATGAAGGCTCCAACATCATTGGATACTTGGGAAAGAGGTGAGAAGAAAGAATGAGAGACATCCATAGTGCCTTCCTCAGGAAAGTACCATGAACTTCCCTCAGACTCCAGGGTCTCAAACCTCACAGAAAGAGAGCAAGCTCCTAAACCAGGCCTTCAATCCATGCCTCCTCCAATCCTCTAGTATGCTCCACTAAGCTCCACAATGAGATGCCAAGCTCCTCCAATCAAAGGGATACCCCAAAGCAAAGCAAACTAACAAAACTTGCCCTAAAGGCCACACAAACAATCATTCAATTCAAAAATCGACTAAAAATAGTATATTATTCTATTAAATCCTAATATAAATGCTAGGGGACCCTTAATAACTACCCTTAAGTCCCATATATTCCCCATAGACTAAATTGCCCTATAAAACCTAAATCTAAAATTGTTATGAACCTATGCTAAAGTTTTAATCAAATTCTACACTACCTAGAACTACCTAATTAAAACTACCCTAAAAATTATCAAAAAATTATGAAATTAATTCAGGGGGACCCTAAACCATTCCTCTAATTATCCTAAAAAGATTGGACTTAAAATCCTAAGGGAACTATCCTAATTAAATTCTACAAGTTAGCATACCAACTACAAGAATTAAAAAAAAGCAATTAAAAGTAAAAATACACAAAAAATATAAAACTGAAATAAACTGGATATTTTATGATTTTATATTTTTTTAGACAGAAAATGAAAATTTGTAAAAAAAGTCTCATTAAAAAATATGCATTTTTCAATTTTATATGAATTTTTGAAGTTTAAAGAAATTTGGAGAAAATATAATATGAGAAATTCATCATGGGGTATGAAAAGCAATATCATCTAGTTAAAAATCAATTGGGCCAAGAATATGGGGGGTGGGGAGAGTAATTCGTGTGAGGCCCATGCTGATTCATTAATCCATTTTCGTGAATCAATCTCGGCCGTTGGATCGGCCTCCAAGTCAAAGAGTCTCACGCAAATCCAATGGCTCATGTCTCATCTTCAACCTTTGGACATTAGGGTTTAGAAACACCATGAAAATACAAGCTCCATGCATGCAACTTCATCTTCTTCATTCTCTCTCAATATTCCACCAAATGCCATGATCCAAGAACCAAACTTGACTAGAATTTTACGTAGAATCCAACCATTCCATTAGATTGCATTAAAACTCTCTCTATCATCCTACCCGAACAGTACAACATCAAGAATCCAAACTTTCTTCAATTTTCGACCATCATAAAACTCAACAATCTTTGTATATAATTAATCCTCATGCTATGCTGATCACAAACAACCAATTCTCATGCATTATAGCCCATTAAATGGTGTGTTCTAACTCCCTCAAGAATCAACCACCATGGAAGAAACCTCACCAATTGGCCTTAAACTCCTCCAAATGAATCACCTAATGGTCTCTAATGGTTTTCCAACAAGAACTAACCCTAGCCATGCCTAAAGTGAGAGGTAAGAATAGTTTTGCATACCTTGACTCTTGCAATGGTGGATGTTGAAAGGCTTCGAATCAATCCTTGTAGATCTTCACAAATGGTCCCTAGGTGATGAACAATACTCTTCTTGCACAAGATTTGATGGAAATGGCTTGTATCTTCAGATTCAATCCTTTTTGCTCTCTTGCAACTTCACTTGAAAAGCTCCAATTCTTCAACAATGGTGGCTCACTCCAGCATGAACATGTTCAGGGATGTTTATGGAGATGATTTGTGTGAAAATATGGAAGGGTAATGAAGAGAAAAATGGAGTTTCAATACAATTTGCAAAATGGAAAGTTTTGGTTCAAACTCTTTTTTCTACCACCATGAACATCAACAATCACCAACCTTTCACCAATGGAGAGTGTATTCAATATATAGAGATGTTTAGAAAGATCTAGAACCTCTTAGAATCATCTAGAAAGGACTTGAATTTTCTATGATATGGTAACTTGCATTTCACTTCCCACCACATGAGATATCATGACAAAAACCCTATAACTTGAGTAATTAACTTGATTTTCTCCTTAAGTGGTATTTTGGACAAGATACAAAGCTTAAACACCTTGTTTATGAAGCTTTTCTTTGTTTTGGCTAGGTACCCCATTATGCAAGTAAGACTTTTACAAAGCAACTCCAAATTTTAAGCCTCAAACCAAAATTGTGGCTGAACCATTGTTCTTAAAATATCCTTTGAAGTCAAAATGACCTATCATATGCCATGGTTAGGGTTTATAGCTTGGATTTTAGGATTTTCCATTTCACTTGAATTAACTTATGTCCCATTTTTAGGCCATTTTTATCACTTTTTGCTATGAGCCTTTCCAACATCTCATGACCACCCTACTAGCCTTAAAACATCATTCTAAGCAACTTTGATGTTGAAGGTTTTTCCATTTGAAGCTTGGAAGTAGGAGATATGGCCATATGCTTGAAATGACCTATAACTTCAAAATGACCAAAATGCCCTTGGCTTGTCAAAGCCATAACTTGAGTTCTACAAATCCTATCAAGGACTTCTAGTACTCTCTAGAAAGCTAAGAAGATGATCTTCAACATTCATGTTGACCAAGAGACCATAGCAATCATCCTACTAGGGAAAAAGTTGTCTGCAAGTTGGGTGACTTTCAAGGACCCAGATTCACATACCTCAGATGACCTGTAATTTGTCAAAACCATAACATGAGCTCTGCAAATCCTATCAAGGACTTCTATCACTCAAATTAAAGCTAAGAACAAGCTCTACAACATTCATGTTATGGGGAAGATGATATGACAATCAAATCTTGAGCTAAAACTGCCTAGAAGATAGGGATCAAACTAGGGGATTTTACACTGACAATCCTTAGAAACCCTAGCTTAAAACTTCTCAAACTCCTCAATCATGATGAGTTGGTCTAGGAATAATCCTTATAGTATCTCAATACATCATTCCATGATCACATGGCCCTTGGATTAGGTCTCAACCTTCTCCAAATCTCAGTTGACCTAGGGTTGACCCAGTCAAAACCCTAATTCTACCATTCATGGTTGAATCTTCTGAATTCTTGCATAATGATCTCTCTGGGATCCATGATGGCTTTAAAGACATCTCATAGGCTTTCTCAAAGCTTCAAGTCTATCCTCACAGTCTCAAAATCATCTGAGGAGCACCCACAACTCTCAAGTTATGAGACACACAACCTTGGTTTCAACCAGTTCCTCTGAGGATCTCTTGAACTTTCTGATGAAGGTATCAACCTTCAAACACTTGATGGGTAAATAAATGTTGGTCAAATTTTAGGGTGCAACAGCTGCCCCTATTCAAACGGCTTGAACTTGACTGGGTGAGAAGCGAACGACTCTCAGCCAATCAAGGTGCGATACGGTTGAATACCGGTAAACCCGAAAATTTGCCAACTGCACGAGCACACGATACTCTGCGGGGAACAAATCTCTGAATACTGCAATACTAGCTGCACGGCAACTAGCTGGAGAAATACTGATCTGACATCGCCGTCAGTTATCCACGTTAAATCATCATCAGACAACCAAAACATCCAACATCACCGCTGGAAGACTAAACCACCTGACATCACCGTCAGAAGCAGACAAAATTCTGAGGAACACCCAACATCGCCGCTGGAACACCAAATCACCTGACATCGCCGTCAAGAACACCCATAACTCGGGGAAACAAACATCCAACATCGCCGCCGGAGAACTAAATCTGACATCGCCGTCGATCAACCAAAATATCCAACATCACCGCTGGAGAACTAAATCTGACATCACCGTCGATCAACCAAAATATCTAACATCACCGCTGGAGAACTAAATCTGACATCACCGTCGGACAACCAAAATACCCAACATCACCGCTGGAGAACTAAATCTGACATCCCCGTCGATCAACCAAAATATCCAACATCACTGCTGGAGAACTAAATCTGACATTGCCGTCGGACAATCAAAGTACCCAACATCACCGCTGGAGAACTAAATCTGACATCACCGTCGGACAATCAAAATACCCCGCATCGCCGCTGGAGAACTAAATTTGACATCGCCGTCGGACAATCAAAATACCCTGCATCGCCGCTGGAGAACTAAATCTGACATCGCCGTCGGACAATCAAAATACCCCGCATCGCCGCTGGAGAACTAAATCTGACATCGCCGTCGGACAATCAAAATACCCCGCATCGCCGCTGGAGAACTAAATCTGACATCGCCGTCGGACAATCAAAATACCCCGCATCGCCGCTGGAGAACTAAATCTGACATCGCCGTCGGACAATCAAAATACCCCGCATCGCCGCTGGAGAACTAAATCTGACATCGCCGTCGGACAATCAAAATACCCCGCATCGCCGCTGGAGAACTAAATCTGACATCGCCGTCGGACAATCAAAATACCCCGCATCACCGCTGGAGAACTAAATCTGACATCGCCGTCGGACAATCAAAATACCCCGCATCGCCGCTGGAGAACTAAATCTGACATCGCCGTCGGACAATCAAAATACCCCGCATCGCCGCTGGAGAACTAAATCTGACATCGCCGTCGGACAATCAAAATACCCCGCATCGCCGCTGGGGAACTAAATCATCTAGCATACCCAACATCGCCGCTGGGAAACTGAATCTGACATCGCCGTCGGAACCACACATCACTTTGAGAGACACTCGACATCGCCGTCGTACAAACATCATCTCTGCTGGGGATTTAAAGAGTCTGACATCGCCGTCGAACATAATCTTCTGACATCGCCGCCAAAACAGACATAATCTGACCTCGCCGTCGAAGCAAACATCCAACATCGCCGCCGGAAACAAACATAATCTGACCTCGCCGTCAAAGCAAACATCCAACCTCACCGTCGGAAAACAAAATAATCTGACCTCGCAGTCGAAACAAACATCCAGCCTCACCGCCGGAAAACAAACATAATCTGACCTCGCCGTCAAAACAGCATCCAACCTCGCCGCCGGAAACAAACATAATCTGACCTCGCTGTCAAAGCAAACATCCAACCTCACCGCCGGAAACAAACGTAATCTGACCTCACCGTCAAAGCAAACATCCAACCTCACCGCCGGAAACAAACGTAATCTGACCTCGCCGTCAAAGCAAACATAATCCATTAGGGAATTGGTCACACGGTAAACGGTAATTCATAGTCGATCATATCATCAAGCATTCAGAGAAACTGAGGAAACCGCTTCATTAACCCGGTCAGACTTCAGTCGTGGAGTCTTCAAGGGAGATTTCGACTTTGCCATTGGAAACAACTGTTGGGGAGGACGCTTCGCCGCTGGGGGATCTGGAGAACTATCAAGCAACTCCGCTCCGGAGGGTCCAGAAATCGTTCTGGAGGAATCAACTCTGCTGAGGACTTCTTGAACAAATATCTCTGTCGGGGACCTTCAGAATCATCTTGAACTGATAACCATTCTGGAGATTTCATTCTGTCGGGGATTCCAGGAATCGTCCTGGGCAACTCTTGCCGGGGACAAACCAATCACGGCTTGAGCGGCTTCCAAGGACTCGACTCTCTTGGGGCTTCAGGAACCATCCTGGGAGATCTTAGCTGGAGACTCCAAGTATCAATTTAGCCAACCAACTCTGGAGACTGCATTGGGGTCTTAAGAATCAACTTAAGCGAACGGCCCTGCTAAGGATTTCAAGAATCATCTTGAACTAAAGACTTCGCTGGGGCTCTAAAAAATCATCTTGAGCAAGCGACTTCGTTGGGGAGAATGCCAGGAATCATCCCGAGCAACTGATCCTTCAGCGGAACTCCTGCAAAACAAGAACAGTAACAACCTAGATCATGTTTATGATGCATATGCTTCGGCGCCATGCTCCACACGATGGAGATGCTATGCGTTTATGCTAAATGCTATGCAATCATGCACAATGATGCAATCCCGTCAGCACAATAAATGCCGAGGGGGAAATCCTCCTGTCTAGGAGGAAGAACTACTCAGATAGAGGAATCATCATGCTGAGGAGAACGTGGGCACGCCAATATCAATTGGACTCCGCCTGGGGAAATGATTTTCCGTTGACTGCTGCAGGGGAAGCGACTTCAGTTGATTACTGCCGAGGAACGAAGCTCTACGAGAACCTGGACCTGCTGAAGGAAAGCGATGTCAATCGCGAGAATAAACTGCGTGGCCGTCTCGGCTACTCTTCTGGGGATAATAACTTTGTGGGGAAACAACTTCAGCTGCTCAACACTCCACTGGGGAAACCAATCGTGGTCTGATCGACTTCCAAGGACTCGGCTCTCTTGGGTATCTGCAAACTCAGCTGGGGAAGAAGAAATCCTTCTGCTTCACTGGAGAGAGTACGACCCTGGGGGGAATACAGCATCAGCTGTTCACCGCTCTGCTGGGGAAAACCTACTCATGGTCCCTACTGCTTCCAAGGATTCGGCTCTCCTGGGGTCTGCGGGCTCAGCCGGGGGGAGAGAAATCATTCTACTTCACTAGAGAGTATGACTCTGATGAGGAATATCAACTCCGCTGGGGAAGAAGGAGTCGTCCGACTTCGGGGGGAGTACAACTCTACAGGGGAATACAGCATCAGCTGTTCCAATACTCTACTGGGGGAGAGGGAATCATCCGACTTCGGGAGAGAGTGCAATTCTGGTGGGGAATCTCAATTCCGCTGGAGACTTTAGTCTGACACTATCAAATGCTGCATAGTTCGGCGTACGAACAGTTTCCTACGAAACCTGCACTTGTGACCCGGTGCGGGGGAGACACCTGCTTCGGCGACTTTACTGGGGAAAACACGAGCTTCGGCACCCGAACATTTCTACGAAATCTGCACTTGTGACCCGGTGCTGGGGGACAACTGATGGACCAATCAAGTCTGAGGAGTACTCGTGTATCAACACTGCCGGGGATATCAATCCTTAGCTACTCATGGTTCACTCTGATGGAGATGTACTGACCCTATCAAGGAAACACCTCTGACGTCTGCGGAAGATAACAATCGATCACTGAACTTGAGTCTCACTTCACCGAGGAAAACGACCCTGAACTACCTTTTTTGAACACCTTAAGTCCTTATAGGGTACGAAGCAATCTGCTGAGAAACAACTTTTCTCGGGCCGACATCAAAATTTACCCGTCTAGAGATTACTCCATGAGGGAATCACCACCGACCTCTGCTTGAGGAATGAGTCAATGACCTAGACTCGGAGGGAAAGGAGTCAAATTCGGACTCTGTGGGGGTACAACATTGCATCAGTTCCACTGCTGGGGAAATGAACCCAAATCTTCCGGTCAGGGAAAGCTTCAGTCTCAACCCACTTAGGAAAGAGTAGCACATCAGGCTAATCAACGTTCAATGCTTGGGCCAGCCATACTCTGCCGGGAATATCAATCGAACCCTACTGAGGATAATCTCGGTCCTACTCTGATAAGGGATAACTGCCATCTCAATTTGCTGCAGTCTCGAACTGCACAGGGGAAACAATCTCAGACTGTACATCTCTGCTGAGAAAACAATCCTAATTCAACAACATCAACACAGGGAATACAGACTACCCATCATGGAGCCAAGTAGCCGGTTAGACTGTAGGATAACAATCCAATGACAGCGAGGCTTCTTCAGAAGGCTCAGGTTTTGGCAGGGTAATGACACGATTCCCCGACACTCAACTCTTGCTAGGGTGAACAAACTCATTTGGACCACTTACCCCAGTTCAATTCAACTTGCCCCAATCCGACTTTTGGGAATAATTCATTCTGAACAGAAAGCAGCTAGCAACAAGACAATCTTCAGATGGTTTGCCCCCCAACACCTGTACAACGGAAGGATTCATCCCCACTAATCAACTCTCAGCATGGTTGGCTTTAATATCTCTGAGGTAGTTTGCCCCTGAATGAGCGATGAGCGACTCAACATGCCCTGATTGAACACTGGAGGGATCTGCCCTCAAATCGCAAGAATTCTGGATAACTGCCCCTGATTGGGTCTCGAGAAGATTCGCTTCCGATCAACCGCTTCCTGCATAAACTGCCCCATAATCAACTGATGCTCCGGGACTTGTCCTCGGATAAACTGATTCCAAACTCACAGGAAGTCATTGCCCCAAATTCACCGGGCTTCGCAGCATACCGTTCTGATCCAGACCTCTGACGATTCAGTCCTGATTGACTATTCCCTGTTGAAGTTCCTCCGTATCAACTACTGACCTGCAATTAAAATTGTCTATTCACGAATGGTAATTTCAATACAGTGTTCATGCAAATTTCGAAAAAAATGTACTGTCACTCATTTACGTGTCAAGCTAGTGAGTGACGAATGAACCAAAGGGTTCAAACGTAGTGCTGATGTGATCAGTGAAAAATATAATAAGGATATGATTAGCAAATCAAGAAGGAGTCAGGTTACTCAACCTTATCGTAATGTGCTTTCAGAATAAACCCTGCCTCAATTAGGTCTTTTAAGGGTTGTATCGTGGTCGGGTTAACGGTTCGTGAAACAAAGGATATTCGGCTCAAATTATGATTTGTACCCACCCCTTCTATGTGATGATCTCCGATCCTAAAGTTCAGCTAACTTAGCTCGAGCGCTCGCCTCTTCGAGAGGTGTGTTGAATATTGGGAACAACTGGTTAAAGAATTCACAAGGTGTTTCGGAGTGACAGTTACTCCTTTTTCGTTTTCGGTGTCAGTATCTGCACGACTTTGTCCTTGTTGGAGGGTTTTTCCTTTTTTATATCCTTTCTTTTTCATTTTTTTTTGATTCCCTAATTTTTGCCTGGACTGACTCTTCAGAGTTCTTTTCGATTTTTCTTTTGAAGTCCAGCGGGACGCCCTGATTTTTACCTAAGTATTTTCTTTTTTACTTAGCGGGCTTTCTTATTCCTTTTTTTTTCTTCTTTTGGAACGAGTCGTGCGACACTGGTTGTCTTGATTGCTCCGAAAGGATTATAACTGTTTCACTCCTGGTTGGTGAGGTTTAACCATTGTGGTTGACGAGGTACGACCTCTGGAGAGGAATACGATGTGATCGGTCCCTGAAAGACAACACTCCTCCATAAGACTTGAACGCTCGATCAAGCTAACTGACAACTACCCTGCCCCGGGTTAAGATGTAAGGGTTTAAAAGGTCCGAAAGAAACTCCTACTTCTCGGCTCGAAGTGGTTAACAAGGGATTCTCTTCCTTATCTCTCCGGTGTTTAGGGGATTTGAAACAATGCCTTGTACGTCATCGACAAGGTTTTATCCGAAAGCATACGATCATCGGCTATGAGTATTCAGTTTCATCATCCTCCCTCCAATCTTTGCTAATCATAGTGATAAAGTGGAGCGAATAAAATGCAAGTGTCAGTGCAATCCAGTAAATGAGTGACAACGACATAACTAATTCAGAAAAAATGCATAGTCACTTTATTAATATTACCATTCGAAACATACAATGTTTAACAGTAAGTAGTAACTAACAGAAAAGAAACTACAAATGCAAATGGTAAAAAATCTGAGGACTGCCAATGCTGAGGACGTCTGCCTGTCTGGACCACTGGCTTCTGGAAATAACCCTCTGAATCTGCGAGCTCAGACAGCTGAGAGGTTGTCACGCACAACCAAAACTCCTTCCGGAAAGGAAATGCACCCTCTGTCGATCAACTGTTGCACTCTCGCCTGAAAAGCTTTACAGTCTTCAGTCGAATGCCCCGGAGATCCACCATGGTAACCACACTGAGCATGAGGATTGTACCCTGGAGGGTAAGGCTCTGGCACGGGCTTGAGAGCTTTCGGTTCCACCAAAGAATTCTGAATCAACTGTGGAAGAATCTGGCTATTCGGCACAGGCACTGGATGGAAAGGAGCATTCCTTCGTTCCAAGTGGGTGCGAGGCCTCTTTTGATTCTGGTGCTGGTATTCTTTCCGCCAAGGAGTAAGAGGTCGTCGCTTCTGAATGGCAACGGTCCCTTGTTTAGGCGCTTGCGTCCTTGAACTTGATCCAGGTAGAAACTGCGAGCGAGGCGATTCAGTCACCAAAGGTCGCGGGACATATTCAAGATCTTTCTCAGCTTCAGGCAAAGGAGTGGAATCATTCGCCTCTTCTGCAGGGTACGGGATAAACTTTCCCGATGCTCTCATGCCGCCCGGTACAAGCCTAATTGTCCTTGAGTCAATAAGGTCTTGAATCTTATTCTTGAGAGCCTTACATGTTTCAACATGGTGCCCCGGTGCTCCTGAGTGGAAATCACAATGTGTGCTGAGATCAACGTCTGATGACACATCATTCGGTGGATCCAAAGTCCGAAGCTTGAGAACACGGTTCTGAACCAACAGTGGCAACAGCTGGGCATAACTCATAGGTATTGGGTCCACAGCTCTATCAAGTAGCTTCCTCTTTTGATTATGACCTTCAAGGTTATTCTGAGATGCCTGGCGCGGTTGCCGACGAGACAGGTCTTGAGCTTCATGCTGTGTAGAGGATCCATGAGGTCCACTTGGCTTCGGCACAGGTGGCACTGACGGCAATGGAGGAAGCACTTTGGGCTCCACCTTGGGTGCTTGACCACTCTCCTTTTTTAGCATACTTCTCGCCACTCCCTTGAGAAAGCTCAACTGATTCTGCAGCTGCTGATTCTCTTCTCTGAGTACTTGCTGGTCCAGGCGCACTGCCTGTATGTCATTCATGACCTGCCCCAACTGGCTTTGGATTTTCCCCAACTCAGCTTGTACTTGCTCCATTATTCTGAGTTGCTTGATTCTGGCTCAAACCTACAAACACAAGGGTTAGAAGACAAGCCCCGGCTTCTGTCATGCAAGATGAATTATGCTAATGCCATGGGTGTCTGTACGTTTAGGAGATCACCCCTAATTCTGGTGTCAACGTGCCAACATAGTGTCAATGCAGTGATAAGACTGGATCCATTCATGGAAGAAAATATCTCACATTGCTCGGGACACCAGAATCAGGGTACGAAATGCGCCTGCAACACATACACCTGCTAATGGAATGCAAAATGAATATGCAAACTAATGTAAAATGCAGTCATGCAATAATATATCCAGGTAACTGGTGTTGTGGAGATTCAGTATCAATAATCACTGATGAGAAGAAAACCCCGGCGTAGGACCCCAGATCTGATCTGCCCATAACAACCATCTGATAGGACCATATACATAGGATCAAAGTTCTGCTCTGTCGAGAACAAATGTCTGATAATAAGGACCTCAGATGTATGATCAAGAAATATCTGCTGATGAAGTCTTCAAACCCCAAATCAAAAATCTGCCCTATCAAGAACAAACATACAGCTGCTGATGAGATCTTCAGACCCCACTCAAAAATCTGCTCTATCAAGAACAAACAACATCTGCTGATGAGATCTTCAAACCCCAAAATCTGCTCTATCAAGAACAAACCACTGATGACAATACTCTGATCAAACCTGCTCTATCAAGAACAGACATACACCTGCTGATAAGATCCTCTGATCAAAACCTGCTCTATCAAGAACAGACATACTGCAACTGAGAACCCTGGTACCAACAAAACTGATTCACTGTCAAGAAAACCAGGTGGTCTGAAGGTCAAAGTTTCCTGCAATAAACCCAATCCCACTCACAGGTATGGACCTAAACTGACTCAAGGTACGTCATCCTATGCGTTCATCAGCGTCACAGACTTTCAAAACTGACGATACGATTCCCAGAAGGAGTGGCATCATCAAGTCTTGAAGATGCCTCACTTAGCTGAATCACAAATGATCGGTCCCCAGAGTCGACAATCCACTAAACCAGCAACCGTCTCAACCCAAAGGGTTGAAAGTGAAGCCAACCGGATGAACCTCGTCTGAGCGTGGATTTCATGAGACACTAGTGCCTGCAAAGCAAGCACGCGCCCACTAATTTCCACTCTAAGTCTATGGTGCACTCAAGCCTGGGTCTGGCTTCTCACTCATCAGAACTCCCATCCCACAACAGCACAAATAATCATATTATACTGAAAATAAAATGCGGGAAATAAAGTGCGAGAAGTAAAAAATGCGACAAATAAACGCAATCCAACAAGTAAACACACAAGCGGTAGGATTGACTCGCACAGGGAACCGTTGGAGTCCCCAGCAGAGTCGCCAGTTGTCGCTTGCGCGAAAATAAGGTGCCGGCATGACAGAAGAGTCGCCACCTTTCGTTATTTATCCCTCTGAGCGGGAAAGGAAACGATCGGAAAAACCTGACGAAAAAGGGTAAGACAAGGTCATCGCAACCATTGTCTGGGTTCGGGAGTCGGTTACGCAAGGGGAAGGTATTAGCACCCCTCATGTCCGTCGTACTCGACGGGATCCTCGCTTGTTTGTTTACTTGGACGGGTTGGTTTTATTCTATCTACCTATCAAGGCTGGCTGAAAAAGAAAAGAAAAATAACTCGGCAAAGCGTCGCGCTTTATGCCTACGTATTCTCATCAGAGAATGAGAAATCAGAGTCAACGTAGTTCGGCCTACGAAGGGTTATGGGGGAAGGTAGCTCGCCAAGACTTCGCCATCTTGTGCCTACGTACTCTCAACAGGTATGAGAGATCAGAGCTCACGTAGTTCGGGAAACTACGGTTTATCTCCTGTTTTGAAAGAAGTGTTTTTTATTGTGTTTGCGATTTCAACCGCACTAGAGATTATGACCTAAGAGTGAATGCGTCGCATGTCACCCAAAGGGTATCATACTAAACATCCAGACTATGGAAAAGAAACTCTCCCACAATCTTTTCTCAGATAGCTTAAGGCTCGTAACGTACGGAAGAAATCATTCATGATTACTGTATCTTAAACTGTTTTGAGATGAGAAGAGAACAGGCCCAACTAGGAGGGAGACTATCAAGTCCTACTGTTATCATGCCATGGATTCATCCTATGGTTGAGGTTTGAACAGGGAACTCCTAGAAGTTGTCATGCATAGGTTTCAACCTAAAAGTCTATCATCAAATCCTTATCAGAGGAAATGAGAGTCCTAAGGGATCATGTCAATGATACACCAAAACAGACAAAGCATCAGCTTAACAGTAAAATGCATGCAATGCAAGTGAGGGAGGAAATGTGTGTGGGGCTTCATCCTCCACAAGCTCGTCTCGACCTCAAGCCAGTCATGAAATAACAGTAATCATACTGAAAAATAAACAACATGCTATCAAGCAATAAACAGTAAACTGCAGTCATACAGATAAAAGAAATGAAATACCATCCATGTTTGAGAAAGAAATTATCTATTAAATCCTAATATAAATGCTAGGGGACCCTAAATAACTACCCTTAAGTCCCATATATTCCCCATAGACTAAATTGCCCTATAAAACCTAAATCTAAAATTGTTATGAACCTATGCTAAAGTTTTAATCAAATTCTACACTACCTAGAACTACCTAATTAAAACTACCCTAAAAATTATCACAAAATTATGAAATTAATTCAGGGGGACCCTAAACCATTCCTCTAATTATCCTAAAAAGATTGGACTTAAAATCCTAAGGGAACTACCCTAATTAAATTCTACAAGTTAGCATACCAACTAAAAGAATTAAAAAAAAGCAATTAAAAGTAAAAATGCACAAAAAATATAAAACTGAAATAAACTGGATATTTTATGATTTTATATTTTTCTAGACAGAAAATGAAAAGTGAAAAAAAAAGTCTCATTAAAAAATATGCATTTTTCAATTTTATATGAATTTTTGAAGTTTAAAGAAATTTGGAGAAAATATAATATGAGAAATTCATCATGGGGTATGAAAAGCAATATCATCTAGTTAAAAATCAATTGGGCCAAGAATATGGGGGGTGGGGAGAGTAATTCGTGTGAGGCCCATGCTGATTCATTAATCCATTTTCGTGAATCAATCTCGGCCGTTGGATCGGCCTCCAAGTCAAAGAGTCTCACGCAAATCCAATGGCTCATGTCTCATCTTCAACCTTTGGACATTAGGGTTTAGAAACACCATGAAAATACAAGCTCCATGCATGCAACTTCATCTTCTTCATTCTCTCTCAATATTCCATCAAATGCCATGATCCAAGAACCAAACTTGACTAGAATTTTACGTAGAATCCAACCATTCCATTAGATTGCATTAAAACTCTCTCTATCATCCTACCCGAACAGTACAACATCAAGAATCCAAACTTTCTTCAATTTTCGACCATCATAAAACTCAACAATCTTTGTATATAATTAATCCTCAAGCTATGCTGATCACAACCAACCAATTCTCATGCATTATAACCCATTAAATGGTGTGTTCTAACTCCCTCAAGAATCAACCACCATGGAAGAAACCTCACCAATTGGCCTTAAACTCCTCCAAATGAATCACCTAATGGTCTCTAATGGTTTTCCAACAAGAACTAACCCTAGCCATGCCTAAAGTGAGAGGTAAGAATAGTTTTGCATACCTTGACTCTTGCAATGGTGGATGTTGAAAGGCTTCGAATCAATCCTTGTAGATCTTCACAAATGGTCCCTAGGTGATGAACAATACTCTTCTTGCACAAGATTTGATGGAAATGGCTTGTATCTTCAGATTCAATCCTTTTTGCTCTCTTGCAACTTCACTTGAAAAACTCCAATTCTTCAACAATGGTGGCTCACTCCAGCATGAATATGTTCAGGGATGTTTATGGAGATGATTTGTGTGAAAATATGGAAGGGTAATGAATAGAAAAATGGAGTTTCAATACAATTTGCAAAATGGAAAGTTTTGGTTCAAAACTCTTTTTTCTACCACCATGAACATCAACAATCACCAACCTTTCACCAATGGAGAGTGTATTCAATATATAGAGATGTTTAGAAAGATCTAGAACCTCTTAGAATCATCTAGAAAGGACTTGAATTTTCTATGATATGGTAACTTGCATTTCACTTCCCACCACATGAGATATCATGACAAAAACCCTATAACTTGAGTAATTAACTTGATTTTCTCCTTAAGTGGTATTTTGGACAAGATACAAAGCTTAAACACATTGTTTATGAAGCTTTTCTTTGTTTTGGCTAGGTACCCCATTATGCAAGTAAGACTTTTACAAAGCAACTCCAAATTTTAAGCCTCAAACCAAAATTGTGGCTGAACCATTGTTCTTAAAATATCCTTTGAAGTCAAAATGACCTATCATATGCCATGGTTAGGGTTTATAGCTTGGATTTTAGGATTTTCCATTTCACTTGAATTAACTTATGTCCCATTTTTAGGCCATTTTTATCACTTTTTGCTATGAGCCTTTCCAACATCTCATGACCACCCTACTAGCCTTAAAACATCATTCTAAGCAACTTTGATGTTGAAGGTTTTTCCATTTGAAGCTTGGAAGTAGGAGATATGGCCATATGCTTGAAATGACCTATAACTTCAAAATGACCAAAATGCCCTTGGCTTGTCAAAGCCATAACTTGAGTTCTACAAATCCTATCAAGGACTTCTAGTACTCTCTAGAAAGCTAAGAAGATGATCTTCAACATTCATGTTGACCAAGAGACCATAGCAATCATCCTACTAGGGAAAAAGTTGTCTGCAAGTTGGGTGACTTTCAAGGACCCAGATTCACATACCTCAGATGACCTGTAATTTGTCAAAACCATAACTTGAGCTATGCAAATCATATCAAGGACTTCTACCACTCAAATTAAAGCTAAGAACAAGCTCTACAACATTCATGTTGTGGGAAGATGAGATGACAATCACATCTTGAGCTAAAACTGCCTGGAAGATAGGGATCAAACTAGGGGATTTTACACTGACAATCCTTAGAAACCCTAGCTTAAAACTTCTCAAACTCCTCAATCATGATGAGTTGGTCTAGGAATAATCCTTATAGTATCTCAATACATCATTCCATGATCACATGGCCCTTGGATTAGGTCTCAACCTTCTCCAAATCTCAGTTGACCTAGGGTTGACCCAGTCAAAACCCTAATTCTACCATTCATGGTTGAATCTTCTGAATTCTTGCATAATGATCTCTATGGGCTCCATGATGGCTTTCAAGACATCTCATAGGCTTTCTCAAAGCTTAAAGTCTATCCTCACAGTCTCAGAATCATCTGAGGAGCACCCACAACTCTCAAGTTATGAGACACACAACCTTGGTTTCAACCAGTTCCTCTGAGGATCTCTTGAACTTTCTGATGAAGGTATCAACCTTCAAACACTTGATGGGTAAATAAATGTTGGTCAAATTTTAGGGTGAAATAACTACAAAATTTCATAAGAGTTATCATCAAAACATAGAGATATTACTAAGAAACAATCTGTGTTCTTACAGTCTTCAGGTATCCATGATCACACATAACATACTCAAACTTCTTGTACCACTCACTACCTTGGAGCTTACTTCAACCCATATAAAATATTTCTCAATCTACACACATGACCTTCTTTGCCTTTAACATAAAAAGTATTGTATTGTTTAATGTATATCTCTTCCTCCAAATTCTCATGAAGGAAAGCCATTTTCACATCCATTTGCTTAACCTCTAAATCAAGAGTAGCAACCAAACTTAACAAGGTTATGGTTGATGACATATTTACAACAAATAAGAAAATCCTATTAAAATCAACACCATTTGTTTGACAGAAACCTTTCATCACTAATATGGCTTTATACCTTGGAGATTTAGAGTTTCTCTCATATTTAAATTTATAAATCCACCTATTTTTCAAAGTCTTTTTTCCTTATGCAACTTTAGTAAATCATAAGTGTGATTATCATGTAATGATTTCATCTCATCAAGTATTGGATCCAACCACTTTTGATTTTTATTACTTTTCATGGCCTCTTGAAAACACTCAGGTTCACCCTTATCAATCAATATTATAAGTACAACTTGCACCTAAGAGAGAGAGAGAGAGAGAGAGAGAGAGAGAGAGAGAGAGAGAGAGAGAGAGAGAGAGAGAGAGAGAGAGAGAATGAATTATGTTTTTAGAAATTTCATTGAGAAAGTAACAAACTTTTTCCTTGAGAATTTACTAGTTTACTTTTACTGGTTTTGTGGGTAATGAAGTGATATGCAGAAAAATAAATGCACTAAAGTAAATTTGCATAATGATATATCATGGTTCCTCTTTCTAAACAAGGGTACTCTAGTCCTCTCACACCATGTGAGAAATTTTACTATGTCAGAATTATTTTTACAGTCAACACCAAAATTTCTTACAAAATTCTAACACAAGTAAAAAACACCCTACTTTCTATACTTTTACAATCTAAGAGAAAGAACCATACTTTCTTTTTTCCACACTTTTTTTCACAACCTGATAAGAA
Organism: Lathyrus sativus; assembly: GCA_963859935.3. Taxonomy (NCBI): domain Eukaryota; kingdom Viridiplantae; phylum Streptophyta; class Magnoliopsida; order Fabales; family Fabaceae; genus Lathyrus; species Lathyrus sativus. The sequence goes on along the minus strand of OZ012738.1, from coordinate 651,700,676 downwards.
AGTTTACAACAGAAAAATACAAATAAAATATGTTTTGTATATAGATGATTGTTTGAACACTTTTCAAACACCTGTAAAAATGTATTAGATGACTTGATAATTTCGAGGTATATCCTGTTTCGTCCTTTATATGACCCATGTGAATTGGGGTCTGAGAATCTTTGGTGTGTTCTAAATTAGAAACCATTCTCATAAGATTATCAGTTCGTAATCATTTTGTTGTTGGTCATCTCTTACGGATGTGTTTTTCCATGTTTAGATGCCTTCCGATTTCCTTTTACGATAGTATTTGAGCCCTCATGATATTTTTTTCCAGTTATGATTTACACCGTGTAAGTACACAGCCCATGGGAGTTGGGCTTTACTAATTTATTGAGTACTTTTCTTTGCACCCAAGCCAGATAACTCTAAGTAGATCACACAAGATATTTGTTTAGTGATAACTTTACCAAAAACCTATTAAGGTTAGAATTTAGTTAATTTGGTATGATCGACGTTCAGAACCTAATGGGGGGTTTATGTTTAAATGAAGCTCAGATATTTTTATTTTGCATGACCCAGTTGAAATCGATTATACCAGAGGCATCAAGTGCGTTTAGACTTCATTTTATTCCAAGACTCTTTAAAAACGCTTCAGGTCTTAATTTTATGCCAAGAGTTTTAAAACGCTCTTGGTATTGTCTTTATGCCAAGAGTCTTAAAACGCTCTGGTCTTACTTTTATGCCCAGAGTCTTAAAACGCTCTTGGTCTTATCTTTATGCCAAAAGTCTTAAAATGCTCCGGGTCTTATTTTTATGCCCAGAGTCTTACAAAGCTCATGGTCTTGTCTTTATCCCAAGAGTCTTAAAACACTCAGGGTCTTATTTTTATGCCCAAAGTCTTACAACACTCCTAATCTTATTTTTAGCCAGAGGCATCAAGTATGCTTAGCTTGGACGAAGCCGATTATGCCAGAGGTATAATAACTTGGACTTTCGCCAGAGGCCTCAAGTGTGCGTAGCCCGAAAAAGCAGATTATGCCAGATGTATATTAACTTGGACTTTAATCAGAGGTTTAAAGTGTTCATAGTTCGGACAAAGCCGACTTCTCAGAGCTAAATTAACTGGGATTTTGGCAAGAGGCTTCAAGTGTGTATAGCCCGGACGAAACCAATTTTTCAGAGGTATATTAACTTGAACTTTGGCCAGAGGCTTAAAGTGTGCATAGCTTGAACAAAACCGATTTTCCAGAGGTAAATTAACTTGGACTTTGGCCAGAGGCTTCAAGCGTGCATAGCTCGAACGAAGCCGATTTGCCAGAGGTAAATTAACTTGGAATTTGGCTAGAGGCTTCAAGTGTGCATCGCCCGAACGAAGCCGATTTTTCAGAAGTAAATTAACTTGGACTTTGGCCAGAGGGTTCAAGTGTGCATAGCTTGGACAAAACCGATTATGCCCCCTTTGTATGTCTTAAGTTAAGCGCCTCATGTGGCGGTCTTCGTTTATTCTCAGTCGCAACATTTATTGGAGGATAAGTCTCTGTCCGATCTTTGTTCCGACTATTACCCTACCTAATTCTAAAAGTTTTAAAAAAAAGAAGGTGCCTCCCACCCTCGCATAGAAAAGGAACGCCACCCGTTTATCTAAGATAAATTCTAAAAAATTCTTTACAATGATTACATCGGTTCTCTAATTAACTTAATTATCATGAATCCTTTTTTTGTGAAACACACTTCTTTATATACATGATTGAGGCATTTGATTAAGGGTTTGCTATTTGGTTTTTATCAGAGACTCCATGATTTTCTGTTCGGATAGTGTAGTTCTCATGTAGCTAAAATTTAAAATTGCTTGCACTCAGATGTGCTTACACCGACATCAAAGTCGGAAAATATTTATCAACTTTCCCCAAATTGCTATCTCAAAATTCTCAATAGCTTCGCCAGAATCATCAAGGCTGATTTAATCGCAATAGGCGATCCATTCGAATAAGTTTTCTCCAGCAATGCAGCAATCCTAAGATCATCCCTGCTAAAATGTTAACAACAGGATTTAAAATGCCTAGTTTGGGAATCCCTGCAATTCTAAAAGTTGGACCCCGCTAAACCAAACAGCTATTTTTGTTTAGTTTGTACAATACAGCTGAAGGTTTCAAAAATACAAGACTAGTCAATATCACCCATAACATATCAACACCTATACATAATGGCAATAACGTTTTTCCACTTTCACAACTTTCACATAAACAAAGTATATAATAGATTGAACAATCAAAAGGTTGGTACTCCAAGTGAGTGGCTTTTGTTTTCCACGAAATCTCCCGAACAGTACTTCGGCAAGCAATATCCATGCCATGATGGTTATTGGTTACATATTTGGAGACCACCATATGGCTCATAAAAAATTGAATATTTTCAACAACGCGTATTGTTGTCTCATAACGTACTCACATGAAACCTGTAAACCTCCATTTTCAGCACAAGAAATGAAAATATTTTCCTAACATCCTAACAGCATGTTCAATAGGTTGACTTCCTTCACAAGATGTGGGATAAGAGTTGGCACTGTAAATATTTAAAAGTAGTTGATCTGGATTTAAGAATTACTATGATTCTTCTTTGCTAGAATGGAAAGAATTATTAAGAATTATTACAGATCCCAGCTTGTCCATCGCGTCTTGTTTGATGCATTTCCATTTCAACTGCAGAATATTTCCAACACTATATGGTTATTTGGATTATCTTTTCTATTCATTTGTTCTGCACAAATGTTGAAGAACACTAAAGACCGTCATTTCCAATAGACACTAGAACACGGAGAGTAACACTGCCATTTGAGTTTTTGTTGCTGATTTACAGCTTTCAGTTTGATGATCGCCAGTTGGAGATCTGGCTTGTGGGAGCATGGCTGTTTAACCACAGCGGTGTCATTCCCAGAAAATTGACAGCGGAGCCTAATCCAACGCAGAAGAATCGCTCTCCATCCCGGCATGACCTTAATAACAGAGTGATTTTCATTAGTTATATGAACGTATGTAGAACAACTGATTCATCCTAAATCATTGTATTATGGTAACCATATCAATAAGGGTTGTAACCAACAAAAGTCGATCAATTAGCAGAATGCGTAAGGATGACTTATCTCAGAATTACGGCGTTGAAGGATCCTCAGCCACTATTGTTGATGGTCTAAAGTTTCCCCAAATTTCACTCTTTTTCTTTTAATTCATTCACCCTCCTTTTTTTGTTCTCAGGGTCTGGGTCTATATATATATATATATATATATATATATATATATATATATATATATATATATATATATATATATATATATATATATATATATATATATATATATCTTGCTAGACATCTTCCTTGGATATCGAAGAAGCCATCTATTTAGTAGGCTTGATAATCATAATAGGCATAACCTCTCATTAATAGTTTATAACATACAATAAATTAAGAATAAACAATAAAAAAATATTTGCTTATTATTTCCTCATATGCATTCTTCATGATCATTGTGAATAACATGCACATCATTTCTATCAACTTCTTCATATGAAATAGATACTTGTGTTGCGTAAGATGGAGTCGGAGGAATATCAAAACTTAAATCATTATTTTCATCATTACAAGGAATGTGTTTTCCTTGGAGAACAATTGACCATCTTTTGTCAGAATGGTCAATCACATAAAACACTTGTTTTATCATGCACTTTCGTGAAAGTTTTATCTATACACCCACTTTTTGTTTTCAGATTTAACAATTTTAACATTGTAGAAAATCATGTAAAAATTATGCACCTCTTATATAAAGGTGCACCCTTATCACTACATAAAGTATCATAAATATGGACTTTTATAAAAGAAGATTCTCCAATATCACTGATCATATCTGTTGTGAATCAGATACCTTCAAACAAAGTATAAACGGTTTCTTAATAATCAAGAAACACACAAGGGTTAGGGTTAATAAAGAAGACAAGGTAAAACAACAAGGAACAACAAGGATTGGTTATTAAACTGCTATTCTTTCCTTTCTCTTAGAACAAGATTACAAGTATACAAGAATAACAAAATAACCTCTCTCCCTTGAAATTAGGATTTTATCTTCCTATTTTTCCTTATGCCAAGATTGAGAAACTAACATCCTATTTATAAGAAAAATAACATACTAACCTAATGGGCTTTTTAACAATTACCCATTACAAGCCAACTTAGGATACAAGCTAACTTAAACAATTGGGCTTACAAGCAAGGCCCAATTCAACATGCTAACAACCCTAACAATATTGACTAATGCATGTTAGAACAAACTTCGACTACAACATGCATTACTCGCGAACAGACTTTGACAACACTAGAGTTCGATCCAATGTCTCACAAATCTCCACCTTGGATCTAACTCTATAACATCAAGAAACTAGCTTTCTTCATGCAGCTTTATTAACTGCATACAGTGGAAAAACTTGCAACTGAGCAACGTCTTGGTGATCATATCAGCAACATTATGATCTGTCGAAACCTTCAGCACTTGGACTTCTCCACGCTCGATTACCCCTCTGATGAAATGCAGCCTCACATCAATGTGCTTGGTTCGCTCATGATAGGCTGAATTCTTCGACAGGTGTATTGCACTTTGACTATCACATTTAACAGTGATAACTCGACCTTGAAGTTTTAGCTCCTTTGTAAAACCTTCAAGCCACAATGCTTCCTTCACAGCTTCAGTTAGGGCAATATACTCCGCTTCAGTGGTTGATAGGGAAACGACCTTCTGAAGTGTTGCTTTTCAACTGATTGCTGTCCCAAACATAGTGAACACATATCCAGAGAGATTTTCTGGAATCCATACAACCTGCATAATCAGAGTCGACATATCCATCGATTGCTGCTTTACTATCTTCACCCAAGGCTCCACCATAAATTAGGACTCTATTCAGATACTCATTTATGTACCTTAAAATCCACTTCAATGCTTGCCAGTGAGCCTTTCCAGGATTCGCCATGTACCTGCTTACAAGACTTACTGCATATGCTATGTCGGGTCTAGTACAGACCATAACATACATCAAAGAACCTACTATGTTAGCATATGGAATGCTATTCATATAAGTTCTTTCAACATCAGTGCTGGGACACTGATCTATACTCAGCTTGAATTAAGGGTTTGTCGGAGTCACAACAGGCTTTGAATTCGACATACCAAACTTTTCGAGAACCTTCTGTAGGTATGCCTCTTAAGATAAGCATAATTTCGAATGCTTTCTATCTCTCCGGATGTCAATCCCAAGAATCCTGGACGCAGCTCCCAGATCCTTCATTTCGAACTCTTTATTGAGTTCAGCCTTCACCCTCATTACCTCTTCGACATTATTGCTTGCTATTAGAATATCATCCACATAAAGCAACAAAATAACAAATGAATTACCCGGTCGAAGTCTGAAGTAAACACAGTGGTCGAATCCCAAGTGTTGTTATCATGAAGAGATTTCATCTCATCATTCATGGCCTTCAGCCATTCAGTCTTCTTTCGACTCCTCATAACTTCCTTATAGTCTCTAGGTTCTTCATCTAGAACCTCACTAGCAGAGATTAAGGCATAAGCTATAAGATCTGCATACCCAAGTCTCTGAGGTGGCTTGATGACTCTCCTCGACCTGTCTCTTGCTAGCAGGTAGTCATTATCAATCTCCTCATCTTCGACATTATCTTCTGCGTCTTCTTCGACTTCATCTGGGGTAAGCAATTCAGCATCAACATGCTCCACCTCAACAGGAATCTCTCCCTGTTCCAGCTCTTCGTCAGCATCATCAATTTTCTTGAAAGCCATTTTAGCTTCATTGAAAACTACATCTCGACTGGTGATACACCTTCTGTGACCTGGCTCTAGGCACCATAGCCTATAAGCTTTGACTCCTTCAGGGTATCCCATGAACATGCACTTCAGAGCTCTAGGTTCGACCTTGTCTTGCCTAATATGAGCATAGGCCACACAACCAAATACTCTCAGCCTGTCGAGACTAGGCGGATGTCCCGACCAAACTTCTTCAGGTGTCTTCATTCCCAAGGCAGTCGAGGGACATCTATTTATCAGGTAAGCTGCTGTCGAAACAGCTTCCGCCCAAAACACCTTCTTCAATCCAGCACTAACCAACATGCATCTAACCCTTTCAAGGATTGTTCGATTGAATCTCTCAGCTAAGCCATTTTGTTGAGGAGTACCTGCTACAGTCTTATGCCTTGCAATCCCAGACCCAACACAGTAACTGTCGAAAGCTTCATTGCAGAATTCAAGGCCATTGTCGGTTCTCAACCTCTTAACCTTTCTGCCAGTCTGAGTTTCGACTAGAATCTTCCAACTTTTGAAATTCTCAAAAGTTTCATCCTTCGTCTTCTGAATGAATACCCATAGCTTTTTGGAATAGTCATCAACGATGGATATAAAATACCTTGCACCTGAGTGTGAAGGATTCCTTGCAGACCCCCAAAGATCAGCATGAATGTAATACATGGATCCATGTGTTATTTGCTTGCCTTTGTTAAACTTCGCCTACAGGATTTACCAAATACACAAGATTCACAAAATTCCAACTTTTCGACTTTGTCACCTCCTAGCAGGTTCTGCTTCCCCAATTCGACCAGGCCTCTTTCGCTGACATGGCCCAATCTCATGTGCCATAATTCTATCTTCGACATCGATTTCGTGGATGCAACATTTGTCGAACCACTTACAACCTCAGCCTCAAGGGTATACAAGCCTTGTTTCTTCACGCCTCTCAAGACTTCCTTCGACCCCTTCATGACTCTTAGGATATTTTTCTCTCCTTGAAAAACATATCCTTTTCTGTCGAATTCACCAAGAGAAATCAAATTTCTCTTCAAGTCAGGTATGTACCTGACTTCAGTTAATAACCTTATTGACTCATCATGGAGCTTGAATCTCACAGATCCAATACCTGCAATTTTTCAAGATTTGTTGTTTCCTAGCAGCACAGATCCACCATCTTGATCACATAGCTCCTCGAACAATTCTCTGTTTGGAGTCATGTGTCAAGTGCAACCTGAATCCATAATCCACTCTTTCCTCGAGTCGCCACTTGAAACCACAAGAACATCAGATGAGTCGAAGTCATCTTGAACAATGGCTGCATTGTCATTACCTCCATGATCTTTCAGGCGTTCAGGGCACACCTTTCTTATGTGACCCTCCTTCTTACAGTGATAACATCGAATACTAGATGTTTCTCCACTATAAGACTTCTGTTGACTTTTACCTTTCTTCTTGTCGAACTTACCATCCTTTCGCAAGAATTTTCCCTTAACGGCCAAACCTTCGCCCACCGTTGAAGGTTTATGCTCCTTTCGTTCGTTCAAGTCCTTAGAATACAAGGATGATTGAACTTCTTCAAAGGTCGGGGACTCCCTTCCATACAAGAGAGTTTCTTTGAAGTGAGCATGTGTTCTGGGCAAAGCACACAACAGCAACAGTGCTTGATCTTCATCATCGATCTTCACATCAATATTTTCAAGATCAAGAATCAGCTTGTTGAACATATCCAACTGCTCAGCCAACACTTTGTCTTCACTCATCTTGAATGAATATAAAGCTTGCTTCAGGTTTAGTCGATTCACCAGAGATTTGGTCATGTACAAACTTTCGAGTTTCACCCATAATCCCGATGCTGTAGTCTCCTTTGATACCTGTCGAAGAACCTTATCACCAAGGCTCAACAATATTGCGCTGTGGGCTTTCTCGATCATGCCCGTCTTTTCTTTTGCCGTTAACGCAGCGTCCATGGCTGCCTCACCCTTCAACGCTTCCAAACAACTCTGCTGAACCAATAGGGCTTTCATCTTCAAGCGCCACAGACCAAAGTCGTTCACTCCGGTGAACTTTTCAATCTCATACTTTGTTGAAGGCATCTTCTCCATGCTCACCACACCAATTTGTTGTGAATCGGATACCTTCAAACAAAGTATAAACAGTTTCTTAATAATCAAGAAACACACAAGGGTTAGGGTTAATAAAGAAGACAAGGTAAAACAACAAGGAACAACAAGGATTGGTTATTAAACTGCTATTCTTTCCTTTCTCTTAGAACAAGATTACAAGTATACAAGAATAACAAAATAACCTCTCTCCCTTGAAATTAGGATTTTATCTTCCTATTTTTCCTTATGCCAAGATTGAGAAACTAGCATCCTATTTATAAGAAAAATAACACACTAACCTAATGGGCTTTTTAACAATTACCCATTACAAGCCAACTTAGGGTACAAGCTAACTTAAACAATTGAGCTTACAAGCAAGGCCCAATTCAACATGCTAACAACCCTAGCAATATTGACTAATGCATGTTAGAACAGACTTCGACTACAACATGCATTACTCGCGAACAGACTTCGACAATACTAGAGTTCGATCCAACGTCTCACAAAATCTTTTAATCGATCATCCATATCTTTATCAACTTCATGTCTTTGTGATGTCGCATTTTAATTTTTATCCACTTCACCATGCCACGTCCATATTTTATAAATTTGACAAATTACATCACAACATATGTGATGGAATATTTCTTTCTTTAATTTTTTTTATATTCTCGCATACAACACAAGGACAATAAAAGAGTCCATTATTATTGGAAAGACTTTGTTCCGCGTATTCAAGGAATTCAAGAACTCATTTCTCATACACTGGACCTAATCTACCCGCTTTGATCCAACTACGATCCATAATAATAAATTATGAAATTTATATTAAAATCTTGTAGAATCATTTAACAATATAACAACAAATAAGTTATAAAATAATTTTCATCTTCATGTCTTTCAATCACAACAATATAAAATCAATCTCAATATCACTTAATCACAACAACACATATATGAATGTCACACTAATGCTACACACCACATACTAATATGGTTATATGCTGCATACACATATATACAACCTACATTTTCACAACTTACTAGACGTTCATACACACACTACATATGAATATGGTTTTTTTAACCATTTTTTTTATTTTTTTTTACAACAATATAAGATTTAACAACACTAAACCTAAAACTCAACATGAATGGTGATAACAATGATGAAATAGAGAGCATATTGTAAATTAAAGAAGAAGCTGGCCAAGAAACGACCTTCGTGTACACTCGCTTTCATCTAGTAAAAACATGAAGTTTAGACGTTCCAAGAAATGAATGAGAGGTAAGAAGATGAAGTTTTGAAGTTTGTTTCCCTATCGATTTTGTATATTCTTTACTAGGGAACTTGTGTTTCTAAAGGAAATAAATTAAATCTGATATGTTTTAATTTTAAAGAAACACATTTCACCACGGTTGAAAAATACAATTGGGGTGAAATTATTTTTAATTTTTTTGTTGTTCCTTTTGGATTGGCTGCATTTCGCAAAACAACAAAATGAAAAAGTGTTCAAAGTGTTCAAGATTAATCTAGATTGCTTAAGCTATATGGAGGTGCAGAAGGAACACATATTGTACGCGACGTAACAAAATGTTGGTACGATATCTAAGCCTTGCGCAACAGGTCATTGGTGTTGCATTTTGGAAGACTTTCTCGTCAAAGATTGGATAAGATTTTAATGCTAATTGGCTTAGAAACATGATTAGATGATTTGTTTGACAGCTGGACGAAGATTGATTCTGATTTGAATTTGAATTTAAATTGAAACAAATCATATCTTGTTGGAGAGATTTATCAAACAAATAATATCCAACAAATTCTCCATTAATTTTGCACAAAATTAAAGCTAATAAATATCCAAGAATAAAACTCATAGTTGTTATACTATATATGAAGCTCAAACCTACATTAGAAAGTTAGAATTCACATTAAAGATTTTAGAGTGTTAGGATTTACAAGAGTACTTGTTATTTTTATGTACACCACACTATATTTTAGTAACTTGACATAGTTGTAGGTTTGTCTATTTGAGTTGAATATTCAACATATTTATGTCACCTATATGTTTCAGTAACTTGGCATAGAAGATTTGTATAGTTGAGTTTTATTGAAGTATAGTGATAGTGAGCATGTGGAGCATGATAACAATACCATCATACATCACTAACTACCTTGAATTACAGTTACAAAGTTTTTACTAGGTAGTCAGGATTTGTTACTCCCTCTCTAAGGTACACTACGGTCTGGTAGGGTCTAGTTGCTTATGGTGCAAGTCACCTTGTTGTTTATAAGAAACTCAACTCACACTATCTTTTTAAATGAGAATTATTTCTTTACCATGTTCATTTTGATCACTTTAATATGGTATCAACCCCAATCAATAAACATTTTTCTCATTCACACTTCAACTATCACGTGAAGATTTCTTCAATCGTGTGATCGTTGATCTTTGATCAGTTGTTTAGCATCTGATTTGTTTGTTGTTCATTTGATCAATTTATGCATAATTGTTTTAGTAACTCCTTTTTCTTCACCTTCTTCATTGATCCCAGTTTTTGCATAATTGTTGTAGTAACTCATATTTCTTCATCATCTTCATCAAACCAACATGCCTCCGCACTTAACACCAAACTACCAACTCGATCTTGATTCAATATACAATATTCATCTGAGTGAAGGTCCCAACTTTGTTAACATTACTCCAAAATTTGATAGTTCCAACTACTTAACATGGAGCATGTCCATGCAATATGCATTGAGATCCAAAAACAAGGTGAAGTTTGTTGATGGATCCACTGAAATATCTAATAATGATGACCTGAATTTTGCTTAATGGCAACACTACAATCATCGCTTCAACAATTATTTTCATGAAAATGCTTTAGATGCTTGGAATGATTTGCATGAAAGATTTTCCAAAATAGATAGTGTTCGAATTTTAACTTTGTGATCAACTATCAACAATTTGAAACAAAACTCCATATCTATTATGGAGTATTTTCTTTAGTTAAAAGAGTTATGTGAGGAACTCAACTTTCATAGATCATAACCAATTTGCACATGTGTTCATTGTTGTCATTGCAGTGCGGTTAGAAAGGATCAAGAACAGAGGCTTGAGGAATAAGAAATCCAATTTCTTATAGGATTAGATGATAATTTTTCTGTTGTTAGAATTCAAGTTTTGATCATGGATTCCCTACCATCCATTAACCGTATTTACTCTCTTGTGATTCAAGAATTAAGAAAGTTACCGCAAGAATCTTACATCTACTGAAGAAGATACCTCTATCCTAGTGAATGCTGCACAAAAATCAAACTTTAGGCAGAAAGGTGGATTTCACAACACCAAGTCTGCTTCTAGAGTGTGCACATTCTGCAATAGGATCGATCATACAATAGACTTTTGCTATCAAAAACATGGACACCCTAATTTTAATGAGACTCAATGACAATGAAAACAAAAATATAGAAATTATGATTATTCTCTTAACCATAGTTTTAAATTGCACTCCACAACCATAATTGCAACTACAATATTACGGATGTGCAGCCTCCACTATCATCTCAGACTAAAATTACGATGTGTTTTAAGATAAGTTTCAGACTCCATTATAAATCACATTAGACAATTTCATTTATGTTTATTCAAATATTTTCATCGAATTTAAAAATTTCAGAATCTTAAAAGTCAATATGTTATGAAAAATCTTAACATTAAGTATTTTTCAACATTGTATTTCAAGGACCACTCAATCAAAATTAACACTGTAATTACCACAATACGCATCGTATCAACCACAATCACAACACTCACAACCGCGCATCTGCGACTGCAACAAAAATTTAAAACTATGCTGTTAACCGTAATAACAAGTTATTGAGTATCCTCAAAATTGAAACATAAAATTAAAGCATGAAGATACATGATACATAGCAATTCTAAAATATATTATGGCTTTCCTACTTCCTAACTAAACCATTAGAGACATAAATGTCACCTAATCTTTAAACATAATATCTTGCAAATCTGATTCACTTCTCCTGTTGAGTGACTTCTCTGCTATACTTTCCAAGATAGGTTTCCATGACTGCATTCTACAAGGGCTTCTTCTTCCTCTATTCATCATAACTTTCTCTTCCATCCCAACTCTACAAGGACTCCTTAAAAGTATAGGAATAGCCTTTGGAGCCTTATTGTAATCACATGGTTTGTTTTTGGCTTTTGCAGTGAGCCTTTTTGCTAGGCAAGCCAAATCCACAGGAGACACATCAGCTTGGAGTACTGAGTATGGTAGCATGAAATACAGTTGACCAGGTTGGAGTTGACTATTATCTGGTTTCAATGGTTTGTAAGATGATGAAAGAAGCTGAATTGAAGTACAAACAAAGTGTTTAGGTTGATTTCCAATAATTTGGTATGCTGAAATTGGTTGATGAAAATCTTCCACAGAACCATCGACATGAACTACTCTTATTATGTTTTGAAATATTGAGGATGCATTGCAAGAATAACAAACACCCATAGTTCTCTCAATTTGTGTGTGTAGTAGATTCTAAATGAATCAGGTCTAGGTATTATATGCATGATGCATGTGAGTGTGTGTGGCAAGTGGGGTTTGACATTTTATAACTTTATAGACAAGTTGACATGTGGGTTTTAAAAGGCTTTTTTTGGAAATGAAATAAGTTGACAAAATGATACATAAGTTGAAATAAGTTGCAAATGTTTCTGCTTGGAAAATACGATAAGTCACTAATAGTAATAATGCAGTTCAACTAAAATAGAAAGCTTGTTTTAGACTTTATATTTTGAATACTAATCAAAGTCAATAAGAAGTAACAAACAAAATAAAAATAATGAGGCTCTCCACTTGTGTCTTTTGAAATAACTGGTAACTGAATATTTAATGCATCTTTTTGTAAGACTTTTCTAAAACAAGTTTGATTAGATTAGATGAGATGAGTCACTTTTTCAGCCAACAAATGTCTAAGTTAAATGAAGATGTAGACACTATTAATTGAATTTGATACTATTTGCTAATCATTGAAATTTGAAAACATATTTATTAATTTCAATATGAACACTTTTTTTTCCGGTTTGGATTGGTATTTATGACCGTTGTAAAATGTTTTTTAATAAATATTAAAAGAAAAGAAAGACTGATGTAAAAGTTGTAAAATGTTTTTTAATAAATATTAAAAGAAAAGAAAGACTGATGTAAAAGTTAACAGAAAAACTGATGTAAAATGAGTGTTACAAAATGTCTATTTTATACATTACAAGAAAAACAAATATTAGCTAGGGATATTAGCTAGGGGTAAATTTTCTCACTAAAAAAACAAAGTTGCTTGGAGTTAAACCCCTCGCACAAAATATACATAAATTTTTTTTTTTAAAATAAAAAACGTGGGGTGACCCCTCGCAAATATGTGGGAAATTTTTTTGAATTTTTAAATTGAAAGTTGTTAGGGGTCACCTCTCGCAAAAAGGAATGAACGCGAAAATGAGCCGGTAAAGATTGTCATTTACGAGGGAATAACTCCTCACCAGTTTTATCTATGCACTTAGTTAGGGACTACCCCTCACCAATTGTAATGGTAAAGTCAAATTTATCATAAAAAACATTTATTTCTGCTGGCAAAACCTACAACATAACAGAAAATGTGTCTACAACATGTTAACATTAGTTAAGGGCACCCCTCACAAATGTTATCCTCTTTGACTATGTGGGGTAACCCCTCACTAGTTGCATACCATACATTTAAGTTTCTTTTTCTTTCTTAGACACATTATCTCTTTAATTTTTCCGCTCTCTCACATTTTTCTTCCGCCCTTCTTCTTCTCTCATTTTTCATTAAAACAACTTTCAACAAACATCAATTTCTTCTTCTTTCAAATATTCTACCAAGATAAAATTAGGTAAATATTATTGTTTTACTATAACTTTGAATTTATGATTTAGTTTTACTAATTTTTTATTTATTTTGTGTGTTGCATGTATATATTTATTCATATAAATATGTTAAATTTTATCAAAAGTGAGATTTAAATTTAAGTGGACATCAAAAGTTACACATATATTTTTGTTTTTCAAAATTTTAGGTGTATTTGATATTTGATATATGTTGTATTTGAAAAAAACAATAATGATATGTTTTTGTTGTTTATATTATTTAGTATATAAATATGTATATGTTGTTTATATTATTTAGTATATGAATATATGTATATGTTGTTTATATTATTTAGTGTATAAATATAAAAAAAATATTATTTATATATTTTAGTAATATATTTATAAAAAATATTTTTTAAAAAATAGATAATATTTTAATATTATTTAGAATATATGTGATATATTTATCGAAAATATAAAATAAATCTTATATAAAATAAATTATATTTAATATATATATATATATATATATATATATATATATATATATATATATAAAATATGTAAATTTGAAAAAAATATATATTTATTTTGAAAACATTAAATATTTTTATAAAAGAATATTTATAAAATTAGTTTTAGAAACATATATATTTTTATGAAAAAATAGATTATATATTAATATACACTTTTTATTTAAAAAGTATGAATTAAATCATAAAAGTATATAATTTGTAATATATTTAGATAGTATGCACTTTTTATAAAGTATATAATTTGTAGTTTTGTTATATTTTAATTTACACTTTTTATAGTATACACCTTTTAAAATATTAATATATTTATAGAAAAAAATGAATTAAATCATGTAAGTATATGATTTGTAAGTTGAAATATGTTATAAAGTATGTAAATTTGTAAGAAAAAACTATATATTTATATGTTTTATTGTTTTATTTTCTATAAATTTGTATTATTATAATTATAATAATATAATTAAAATGATATTATTTATAATTTTTTTAATTATAATATTATATACATTCGTTGGGGTTAAACCCCTCACAAAGTTCAAAACAAAAATCAATTTGTTAGGGGCTTTACCCCTCGCAAATGTCTGACACAATTAGCTAGGGGCTTTACCCCTCACAAAATGCAAAATGCGGATGCTTTAGCTAGGGGTTTATCCCCTAGCAAACTAGCTGGCATGTCTGTGTCACTAGTCTGTGTAACACCCTTCTAAACCCCGCAAAATATATATAAATAAATCAGAGTAATTATCATGCATCTCACAAAAGGGTGTCACATAATTTTTCAAAATATCACACAAACACCTGTCATGCTAAATAAAACTTAAATAACTTCATGTTTTTCATACACTTTCACATTAGCATGTAGCAGCGGATTCACTTCAATCATAATAAACATAATGAAAGTTTCATGCTCATCTCATTCATAATCAATACTTAGGCATAAAAGTCAATACTCCACATAAAATTCAAATAAACTTATAGTAGAGTACATAATGTATCTCTCAAACATAAATCGAAATGATCCCAGTGTTACATGATCAGAGCACGACTCAATCCAACATAAATAAAGACATAACTCAAGCTACTCCAACGTCTACCTCGCGCTAGAAGCAACTCTACTCCTCGGTACTTGAGCGATGTCGTATAAAACATCATTCCAACAGAAGGGTGAGAATTCACATAATTATTGAAATTATAAAGCATAATTTAATTATTCTCACACTTCAAAGTTTCATCAACAAAGTATCACTCAAGTAACCATACCATTCACAAGTATATACACACAATCCACAATTTCACCAATTTCAACAATTCACATAGATACACATAATCGCATATCACCAACATATACACAATGAGACTCAATGCAAAACTCAATGCAACTCATGTCATGTGGCACCAACACTTGTTATTATTTTTCGGTTTTTACATTTAAACCAGGTCCGTTTCCTAGACCAATAACACAAAAAAACCCGTTCCCTAAGCTTTCGAACCCCGCTCTAGGTTTGAGACAAGTCATTAGCTCCCACAGAACTAACAAACATTGTCTCTTGACACAAATGATGCGTGTGAAACTCAATAATCATATGCAATTAAGACCATTCCCTAATCTTAACATTTATGCATATCTTCAATAATTCATCACACTTGAATTACCACACATTTGCACATACACAAATATCAACACAATTCAATCTCAATTCACAAAAACACTTATCACCAATTAATTATAAAATACTTAATTCATCATCAATAATTAAATTCAATAATCAATAAATATTCACTACTCCAATCAATATTTAACAAATAATCAACATTCAACAAATAATTTAATAAAGAATCCAATATTTAATAAATAAGTCAATATTTAATAAATAATTAAATATTTAATAAATAATTAATATTAAAAAAAAACAATTAATATTTTAATAAATAATTAATATTTAATAAATATTCAAGAAATATTCAATATTTAAATAAAAATATAATAGTATTATTATTTATACTATTGAGATAAGATATATATTAATAAACTAAAAAAATTATTAAATTAAAATATGATATCTTAAAAAACCATTAACTAATAGCTAAATATAGTGTCTAAAATATTCACTTCTCATTAGCTTCATTTAATTAAACAAAGAATACTCCCTACGGGGTGACAACGTCAACACTAAAATGCCTTAAAAAAACAAACCATGTACATTTTGAATAGGCAATATTTCTAGTTTAAATTATATATTCAACTCAATTGCAGTCCAACCAATAAAACATGACCCAGGAGATAATACAAAGGGATAAGCATATTGTTAGGATTTTATATTTAGATAAGAATTTGATTTATTAATTTTTTTTATGAGTTATAAATACTATCTAAATTCCATATGTTATTATAACATTTAGTGAAAATATAATATGGAGATTTCTCCTACCTAGAACATATAAAAGTCTAGTGAATACTACTCTCCTACAGGAGTAATTCTTTTTCTTAGATGGTTAATTTGGCCTTGTAATTCTCCATCGGATGTCTCACCTTTTTGGTTGCTACAGTAACTGGAATTGGAAAGAACTACATTGTTTTTATACAAATCTTGCGCTACAGTATCCACATTCGCTACTGTGTTAAAGAAAAAGCATTATGATGAATTGAAGAGAAAAAATCACATGGCCATCATATTGCTATCCTGCGCTACAGTTCATGTTCAGTTGAAAAGAATTATTTCTATTGCTTCAATTGCTTCACTACAAATACTAATGGGTCTCTATAGTATGTTAACATATCAATTTCAAACACAATAAAATTAACTCATTTTAAAGTTTAATATTAAACCTAACAATTTTCAATTTCATAAAAAAAATTGAGGTTTTATGTTAAACATATTTTTACTCACTACTCATTATCAAATAATCTCAATAAAGGAGTGAAAATTCACCCTTACTTGATTTTTGGTATTCTTGAGCTCTCTCTTTTGATTCTTCTTCTTCTTCTCCACTATATTCTTCTTGCCTCCTTTCCCCCTTTTTCTTACTAACTTTCTACTCTTATCAACTCTTACAATTGTCTTTAAACAATTGGGCTTATCACAATTTCTATTCACACCCTCCATTAAGCCCAATTACCAATTCTAACAATTCTATATTATTCTACCAAATAGAATATATCATATAAGTTAAATAATCAAATTAAATCAATTATTTCAAATATGTCCAATAAATCAATTAATCCAACCAACTCAAATACTTTAAATAATTTATATAAATCTAATAAATTAATTAATTCAAATATATCAAGTAAATCAATTAATTCAAATAAATCACATAAATTAGTTAATTCAATTAGGCACAAAATCACACAATTAATCAATTAATTTAATTAAATAAATAATTACTAAAAATTGGGGAGTTACAGTCCGCACCTATGCCTGCAGTGTAGCAGGCTGAATTTTATGAGTTACAATTTGCGAAGAGCTAACCCCTAGCCAATTTTGCGAGGGGTTTATCTCCTAGCCATTGATTTGCGATGCCCTGATTAGCTATGGGTCATATCCACTCGCAAATTTGTGTTTTGTGATGGTTTTTTTTTTTTGCATTGGTGAGGGGTTAAACCCTTAGCTAAATACAATTTTTCTTGTAGTGATAGTAGTGAGTCCTACCATGTCAATGAAAGAATTTGAGATAATGTACTCAAATGTCTGTGGTTTTTTTGAAGTGAATTCATTCAGTGTTAACAAGTACTTTGTGACATTCATAGATGATTTCACAAGGAAGACATGGATTTAGTTAATCAAGAGGAAGACTGATGTCTTTTCCGTTTTTATTTTTCTCAAAGCACAGTTGGAGAGGCATAGTGAACAGAAACTGAAGTCACTAAAGACTGATGGGAGTGGAAGTACACTTCCATTTAGTGGGAAGATTATTCCAACAAAGAGGGGTTAGTTCATTATGTGATAGCACCATACACTACACAACACATTGGCACAACAGAAAAGAGAGAATAAAACAATATTAAACATGGCTAGAAGCATGATAAAAACTAAGTTGCCCAAGAAAATATCGGTTGAATCTTTCTCAACAGCTGTTTACATTCCGAATAGATGTCCTATAAAGATACTTCATGAGATCACTCCTAAAGAAGCATGGTTAGGCTGGAAACCAAATGTTAGCCACATTAGAATTTTTGGCTCCATTCACTACAAACATGTCCTTAATGTGTAGAGAAAGAAAAACTGGATGATTAAGGTGAACAATTTATTTTGCTTGGATATCATTCTACATGTGCAAATAGAACCTTTAAGGTTGGAATTCAGGTAGATAGACATCAATGATTAATGTCCAGAGTTGTTAATGAAAGCTAGATTTGACACCAAATGTATGGTCATTCAAATTTCAAGAATCTTGACATCCTTAATAAAGTTAGTATTTTGACAAGACTGCCCGTTATTAGAATCCTTGATGAGTTATGTAGTGAGTGTCTTACAAATAAGCAGATTGGGAACTCATTTGTAACTTATGTTCCTACCAAGTTAGTGAAATTACTTTAGATAGTGTACTCGGATATTTGTGATCCTTTTGAAGTGAATTCATTAGGTGTTAATAGGTACTTTGTAACATTCATAGATGATTTCACAATGAATAACAAATTCACTTAATCAAGAGGCAGAGTGATGTCTTTTCCACTTTTCTTATCTTCAAAGCACAAGCGCAGAGGCAAAGTGAATAGAAATTAAAGTCACTAAGAACTGATGTCGTAAAAAGTACGTGTAACTTCCGTGTCTTTTAGATTAGCTACATTTTGGTAAAACACCATGTTGTTAGCAGGATGTTACACCAGATGTTCTGCCATGATAGTCTGACATCATGTCCAACATGATGTTGTAACATGTGTCAGGACATGTTATACTAGAAAGTTAGGACATGACTGTTTTGGTATTTTTAGCGTGATATTTGAGTGTGTTTTAATTCACATGTTTGCATTATCCAAGGGAGGATATTATGGGAACTTCTGTTTTGAAAGATTCTGTTAGTTTTCATAAAAAGGACTCTTGAGACTTTTTAGGAAACTTTGTATTTTGTTCCTATTATTGTGCAGGAGTTTATGCTCTTGATTTAAAGTTGATTCCTGCTATTTTTGCGCTTCAAAAGGCCAAGCCCAAGTGGACAAAAGGCTATTTAAAGAGAAGACCCAACCCTATTGAAGAAGTGAATCACATGGAATTTGGAGAATTAGGATTAGCCATGTTTTTGTTGGTGTTTAGGGTTTAGTGTGTTAATTGTATGTCACTCATGTATCTTCTGATGCATTGAGGTAGACTGATTGTTAATTGTTAATTGTTCACTTTAAAGCTTTTAAGAAAGAGTGTATTGTTCTTGGTTGAAGCTTTTAAGAAAAACCAATTATTGTTTTGGAAGTGTGCTACTTCTATTATTGGTTGTTGTTGCATTGTCACTAAGACTGTGAATGTGACTGGTTAGGAAGTGAGATGGGGATCTCATATATAGAAGGTTTTCTAGGTAGAAGTTGTACAAGGTAGTGATCAGGCGATAAGTTGTAAATGGGGGAGTTTAGCTTTGAACTAATGCTATCATAGTGAATTTTATTCCTGGCTTGGATGCCCCAAGATGTAGGTAATGCTGCACCAAACTGGGTTACCAATTGACTGTGCTATTTATCTTTCTACACTTTATTTTTCAGTCTATGTTATCTGTTTTGTTAGAAAGAAGATGTTGTAACATCTGTCTTGACCTCTTAGGTCTCTATATTGTTGATCTGTCTTTGAGGATGACAAACGTGATTTGAAGAATAAGAGCATGAATTTTATCTCTTAATTTGTAGGAGTGTGTGAACTGGCATATGATGAAGAGACAATTCAACCTGGTTATGAGGAAACCGGATAAATGGACAAGGTTAAATGTCAAGAACATTCTTCCTGACATCTTCAAAACTCTGTTGCTCAAGGATAAGTTGGAGAGGGTGTAAAGGTAGAGCTTCTCAGTGTCATGAACTTGAATGGTTCTATCATTTTATTAGATCATATTGCTCTATCTATCTCAAGAAGCAACTTAAAGAGCTTGCTGGTTCATATCTGATAAGTGAAGTGAGATTGAAGATGAATCTGTCTATTTGGATGGTGGACTTATGATGTAACTCCTATTTTGAAGTATTAACTCTGATGGTTCTGGCTGCATGTGGGTAGTTCATAATTTTGTTTATGATGTGTTTAAGGTGTGCTTCAAGTTGGGTTGATGACTAAAAGTCTTAAAGGGATAGACGCTCAAGACTATATCTAGCAAGTTAGATCTCAAGGATAGAGGAATTTGTTTATACCAAAGGCAACTTGAGTCAATGATGTCTTCATCATGTCTCGATATCATGCAGAACATCATAATATTCATGCTAAAGGCATGAACTTGCTTTGAAAGTGTCTCTCTTCTAGGGTTAAGTTAGTCTTATCTGATACTTTTGTTTCAACTTGAAAGGTTGTTTCAAAGGATCAACTTCGCCTATAGCTAATAAAGCAGTGGTTAGAGCTCCAAGAAAGTGAAAATTGTCTTATCTCTCATACCGATTTGGAGTTGCAACTGAGCAAGATTGGTATTCTGAATGTGCGTGTTCCAGACTCATGACTGGAGTAAAGGTGGTTCTGGTGGACTTTAAGTATCTCTCTCTAACTTTGTTGCTGAAATGATGTGTCAAAAAGGTGAATTTAAAAAGGTTTGTTAACTGGATTTTCTAGTTCTGATGTTGTTTCCCATGGTATAGGGCTGTTGAGTTGTGAGATCAACACAACTCAGTTGTATGATCAAGGTCTTAAGGTAATTTTCACTAAGGGATAACAATTGGTCTTTAATGAGTTGCATGAAGTGGTGATGATAAAGTTGAGTCCAGAGACAGTTGTTATTTGTGCTTATTCCAAGGATCTATTGCTCAAGCTTAAGGTCCAATGAAGATGTAGTCACCAAATATTGTAACCTCTCATATGGTTCCTATGAAGCTAGGTGGAGGTTAGTTGATAGAGGATCAAAAGGGAGAGGAGGAGCAGACTGAGGTTGAAAAGACTTATAGTGGTGTTTTGATCAGTCAACACCCTGGTAGTTTGGTCAGCTCAATTGGTGCTTGTTAGAAGGTTTGTCGGTGGTTATGTAATGAAAAACACGATGTCTGGACATTGTGCCTCTGTGTAGGAGCTTCCTTAGGTTCTTCTTGTGTATGAGAGTCTATTTCTCTCTATGAAGTTTCCTTGGGTGAGTATCCCTGATCTGCCTTTGCAGTTTTTTCCCATAACGTTGTGCTTAAATGTTGGTTCTCAAGTAGTTCTTGCAAGTAGATGTTCATGATCTGCTATGAATGTTATGTCCAGAACCAATCATTATGAAAAGGATTGGTGTCCAAGCAAATGTTGGAACATCATCGAGTAGAGAAAATCTCCAGAAAATGGAGTTGATTATACATGGGATCTGGTTATGTGGAGTTTGTGCTCACCAATAGACTTAGAGATGAAATATCTAATATGGGTGAATCTTTGGAGATAACTATTGATGGTTATAGTGGCTATGACAACACTGAAAGGAAGGATCTGCTGTGTAGTGCAGGATGACGTATTTGATGTCCTGATATCTGGCCTGATGCTATGGAGAACCATGTTTCTCTAGAATTTCTATTGTGATGCTATGGTATGAAGCATAGAAATGTTCTCTACGTTTATATGTAATCTTTGGTGGTGCTGGGATGCCATATTCTGACATCATTCTAGCTGTTGGTACTAAAGAAAAAAATGTACTTCTGTTGATGTGGTTTATATGCTTGATGTCAATCCAAATGTGCATGACATCTTGCCTGCGTGAAGTGTTTTGAAGAACCCTGGTTTTTCTTAAATGTTTTTGAAGTTTTTTTGCTGAGCATACTGGGACAGTTCATGATTGCACGTGTATGTCCTTGAAGAACAATGATATTTTTTTTTGGGAGAATTTATTTTTCTCTACAGTGGGCTATAATCTTCAGAAGGAGCTGTCTTTCTGGTTGGTTTGAGATGTTAGACTAGACATCTTAACATTGTGTTTAGTTGTTCAGCTACACCTTGCTGAATTCCTAAGCTATGTAATTCAGAGGGAGTTTATTTTTGTGACTGCTGCATAATGTTCTTATGTGAGTCCAATTTTATTTCCATTTCGTGTGTCCTTGCTTGTTAAGGATGTTTCTTATTAAGAAAGAATCATGTCCTTTTGGATTAGTAAGAATTTAATTTGGAACTAAGTACACTGTTGAGCAAGTTGTTGCTCCAAATTGAGTTATTTACTGAAAGATTGCAATGTCAACCACGATGTCATGACATTGTACTATGACAAGCTGATCACAATCAGGATTTTCAAGGAGTCTCACTCTTCCCAGATGGACAAGGTCATTGTAACTAGTCATTTTTTTCAGGGGTGTTTGGGAATTTGTATTAATGAAGAGTTATAGCAACTACAATTTAGAAGGCCTGAAAAACGTTTTTTTTTGTTGCACGCATTTCTCAAGAAAAACAGTTTATTTATTACATGGAGAATGTTACAGTTAAAGCTTGGAAAGTGAAAAAGAGGAACAAGAGAATGTCTCTGTTACCAAGGATAATTTCACTCATTTCAACAACCATATCCTTGACTGATCAGGCGTTATAACCAAGGTTGTTAATTTTTTTCTCCAAAACCTTACTACTTCAGTCGTCCATTCAGTTGTGTCTCAACATGAGTCAAAATTCCCAAAACAATGATGCTAAAAAGGCTCTTGTGCTGGACGCCAAAAAGGACAAGAATGCGGATTCGAAGATAGTGGAGTCTAAAGTTGGGACATCTGTTGGAGCATCATGGACAGGGAAAACATCTGCGACAAAGATGAAGTCCTTGAAGAAAATTCATGCTCAAGTGCATGATTCTGACGAGAATGGTGATGAAGACCGGCTTAATTTCATTAAGTCAGGTGGTTGGAGTGGATAGATGGCTTCATAGATGAAGTTTATGTTGGTGTTTTATTTTCTTTCTTTGTTTGTGTTGTTAAAATTCCCTAACGGCTTTTTTTTGCTTCCATTAGAACTGTTTTTAGCTCTTTGTGTGTTTCCATTTATGATTGTTTACATTTAATCTGTGTTCTTTTTGTTAATTTTTGGCTAAAAAGGGGGATTAAAGTGTTATTATGTTTTTTGTTTATGATGTTGGATAAGATGTCATGACTTCATGTCATGTGTTTTACTACTTCTTAAGAATATTACTTTTCATTGTTTTTGCTGGCTGTATGCAACTTTTTAGGGGGAGCATGATAGTCTGCCATGTTTGCTGCTGCTACTACTAATGTGGAACCATATACTGTGTCTGGAAGAATGCACTTTCTCTATAGTAGGTTGTGATGTTCAGGGGGAGAGTGCTTATGTTTGTTTTTTTTGTTTGGTTCTATTATAAGAACTTGCAAGAGTTCATGTGCATTTTTCTTGTGATTTTGGTTTTCCCCTTCAGGGGAAGTGCTGGTTATGTATGACAAGGGGAGTTGTGTACCTACATGATTTGTTGCTTTGAGTTTATACAAAGCTTACTTGTTCTCATGTAGCTTGTGTGTTGTTTTGATTGTTTTGTGATGTCAGACCAGGTGTCTTAACATTGTGCAGTCAGGTGTGGTATATTATTTTGACAGCATTATGCTTGGGTTTGTGGTTCTTTTTATCTGCGTATTTAGTTTGATTTCGTTGTGTATGCCTCTGATGTGTGCTAATGTTGTTTTATCCAAAATTTGCCAAAGGGAGAGATTGTAAGTTCTGTGTCTTTTGGATTGGCTACATTTTGGTAAAACAACATGCTGTTAGCAAGATGCTACACCAGATGTTCTGTCATGATAGTCTGACATCATGTCCAACATGATGTTGTAACATGTGTCAGGACATGTTATACTAGAAAGTTAGGACATGAGTGTTTTTGGTATTTTTAGCGTGATATTTGAGTGTATTTTATTTCACATGTTTGCATTATCCAAGGGAGGATATTGTGGGAACTTTTGTTTTGAAAGATTCTGTTAGTTTTCATAAAAAGGACTCTTGAGGCTTTTTAAGAAACTTTGTATTTTGTTCCTATTATTGTGCAGAAGTTTATGCTCTTGATTTAAAAGTTGATTCCTGGTATTTTTGCGCTTCAAAAGGCCAAGCCCAAGTGGACAGAAGGCTATTTAAAGTGAACACCCAACCCTATTGAATAAGTAAATCACGTGGAATTTGGAGAATTATAATTAGCCGTGTTTTGGTTGGTCTTTAGGGTTTAGTGTGTTAATTGTATGTCACTCATGTATTTTCTTATGCATTGAGGTAGAACTGATTGTTAATTGTTAATTGTTCACTATAAAAACTTTTAAGCAAGAGTGTATTGTTCTTAGTTGAAGCTTTTAAGCAAAACCAAGTATTGTCTTGGAAGTGTGCTACTTCTATTATTGGTTGTTGTTGAATTGTTACTAAGACTGTGACTATGACTGATTAGGAAGTGAGAGGGGGATCTCATATATAGAAGGTTTCTAGGTAGAAGTTGCACAAGATAGTGATTAGGTGAGAAGTTGTAAACAGGGGAGTTTAGATTTGAACTAATGTTATCATAGTGAATATCCTTCCTGACTTGGATGTCCCCAGATGTAGGTGATGTTGCACCGAATTGCGTTACCAATTAACTGTGCTATTTATCTTTCTGCACTTTATTTTTCATTCTATGTTATTTTTTCCGCCAGACAGAAGATGTTGTAACATCTATCTTGACATTATGTTCTGATGTGAGAACATCAATATCAACATGTGGTCGACTGCCAAAATTTCAATACACTTCCACTAAGTGGGAAGATTATTGCAACAAATAGAGGTTGATTCATGAGGTGATAGTACCATACATTCCACAACACAATGACACTGTAGAAAGAGAGAATAGAACAATCTTAAACATGGCTAGAAAGTAAGGATGACAAAATCGATGGATTGGATGGATATAGATTTGAATGTTACTGGATGGATCAAAACAATCCATTAATCCATTAACTATGCATTAAACTCACTTTAAAAATATTCAATCCAATGCATCCAATCTATCCACCAATCTTTTTTCAATATATGCATATCTATCCATCCAAAAAATTAATATGAATATTTTTATTATTCTTATAAATTTTTCTTTAATTTCACAAAAAAAAATATTTTTTATAGTAATTTTTAAAAATCTCTCTCTCTCTCTCTCTCTCTCTCTCTCTCTCTCTCTTCTCTCTCTCTCTCTCTCTCTCTCTCTCTCTCTCTCTCTCTCTCTCTCTCCTCTCTCTCTCTCTCTCT